>JAUMJK010001048.1:0-69754 GCA_033558105.1 Coccyzus lansbergi
GGTGGGGCCAAAGGATCATGGAGCGGATCAGGCATCAGCTCGGGGACTGGGGCCAAGGGATTTGGGTTTGGACGGGGCCAAGGGGATCAGTTCAGGGATCGGGGCCAAACGAACAGGGCCAAGGGATCATCTCAAGGACCAAAGCATGGAGGGAGGGCTGGGCCCAAGGATCAGTTTAGGGACTGGGTCAGGGGATCAGGGCCAAGGATCCATTTTGGGGCCAAGGGCTTGAGGGTGGGAAGGGGCCAAGAGATCAGCTCAGCGATTGGGGCCTAGGGATGAGCTTGGGGATCAGGGCCAAGCGATCAGGGGTGGGGATGGGGCCAAGGGATCAGCTCAGGGATCGGGGCCGAGGATCAGATTTGGGATGGGGCCAAGGGATCGCTTGGAGAAAGGGGCCAAGGGATTGGGGATGGGGAATGGGGTCAGAGGTGGGGTTGGGGATGGGGCCAAGGGATCGCTCAGGCAATGGGGCCAAGGGATCGGGGATGGTATAAGACCGAGGGATCTGCTCAGGGAACAGGGCCAAGGGATCATTTTGGGATGGGGCCAAGGGATCACAGAGGAGGAGTCATCGGGAGAATGGAGGGCCAAGAAATCAGCTCAGGGATCGGGGCCAAGGGATCAGCTCGGGGATTGGAGTTGGATGGGGCCAAGGAATCAGCTCCAGGGCTGATCAGGACCAAGGGATCGGGAACGGAGAATTGGGGCCAAATGAGCAGCTCAGCGATCAGGACTAAGAGATAAGCTTGGGGATCAGGGCCAAGCGATTAGGGGCGCGATGGGGCCAAGGAATCACGGAGCGGATCAAGGGATCACCTTGAGGAAGGGGTCAAGGGATCAGCTCGGGGACTGGGGCCAAAGGATTCGGGTTTGGATGGGGCCAAGGGGATCAGTTCAGGGATCGGGGCCAAAGGAAGAGGGCCAAGGGATCATCTCAAGGACAGGGCTGTAGGATGGAGGGAGGGCTGGGGCCAAAGATCAGCTTAGGGACTGGGGCAAGGGATCGGGGCCAAGGATCCACTTGAGTACAGGGATTGGCTTGGGGATCAGGGCCAAGGGATTGAGGTCAGAGAATGGGGCCAAAGGATCAGCTCAGGGATCGGGGCCAAGCACCTCCAAGGGGAAGGGGGCCAAGGGAACAGGAACCAAGGGTCTGGTTGGTTACGGGGCCAAGGGATCAGCTCAGCGAGGGAGCCAAGGGATTGGGACTGCGGAATGGGGCCAAGGGATCACTCAGAGAATGGGGCCAAAGGATCAGGTTTGGGATGGGGCCAAGGGATGGGAGATGGAGAACGGGGCCAAGGGATCAGGTTTGGGATGGGGTCAAGGGATCGGAGATGGAGAACAAGGCCAAGGGATCAGGTTTGGCGATGGGGCCAAGGGATCAGTTTGGCGATGGGGCCAAGGGATCACTCAAAGAATGGGGCCAAGTATCACGTTTGGGACGGGGCCAAGGGATCGGAGATGGAGAACGGGGCCAAGGATCAGGTTTGAGATGGGGCCAAGGGATGGAGGATAGAGTATGGGGCCAAGGGATCAGGTTTGGGATGCGGCCAAGGGATTGAGGTTAGAGAATGGGGCCAAGGGATCAGGCTTGGGATGGGGCCAAGGGATGGAAGATAGAGAATGGGGCCAAGGATCACATTTGGGACAGGGCCAAGGGATCGGAGATGGAGAATGGGGCCAAGGGCTCAGGTTTGGGATGGGGCCAAGGGATCACTCAGAGAATGGGGCCAAGGGATTGAGGATAGAGAATAGGGGCCAAGGGATCAGGCTGGATGGGGCCAAGGGATTGAGGATAGAGAATGGGGCCAAGGGATCAGGCTGGATGGGGCCAAGGGATCACCCAGAGAATGGGGCCAAAGGATCAGGTTTGGGATGGGGCCAAAGGATCCAGTCGTGGAATGGTGCCCGGGATTGGGTGTGGGATGGGGCCAAGAAACAGGCTGGGAAAGGATCAGCTCAGGGATTGGGGCCAAGCACTTCCAAGGGAAGGGGGCCAAGGGAACGGGAACCAAGGGTCTTGTCGGTTACGGGGCCAAGGGATCAGCTCAGCGAGGGAGCCAAGGGATTGGGAATGCGGAATGGGGCCAAGGGATCAGGGATCAGATGGGGCCAAGGGATCATCTCAGAGAACAGGGGCAAGAGGGCCACGGAGCTGGTTGGGAACGGGGCCAAGGGATCGTCACAGGGCCAAGGGATCAGGGATGGAGAACAGGGGCCAAGGCAACAGGTTTGGGATGGGGCCAAGGGATCAGGGATGGAGAACAGGGCCAAGGGATCAGGTTTGGGATGGGGCCAAAGAATTGAGGATACTGAATGGGGGCCAAAGGGTGAGGTTGGGGATGGGCCAAGGGATCACTCAGCGAATGGGGCCAAGGGATCGGAGATGGAGAACGGGGCCAAGGGATCAGGTTTGGTATGGGGCCAATGGATCAGTTTGGGATGGGGCCAAGGGATGGAGGATAGAGAATGGGGCCAAGGATCACGTTTGGGACAGGGCCAAGGGATCGGAGATGGAGAATGGGGCCAAGGGATCAGGTTTGGGATGGGGCCAAGGGATGGAGGATAGAGAATGGGGCCAAGGGATTGGAGATGGAGAACAGGGCCAAGGGATCGAGGACGGAAAATGGGAACAGGATCAAGGATCAGGTTGGGGATGGGGCCAAGGGATCACTCAGAGAATGGGGTCAAGGGATCAGTTTGGCCTGAGGCCAAGGGATCAGGTATGGAGAAAAGGGCCAAGGGATCAGGTTTGGGATGGGGCCAAGGGATTGGAGATGGAGAATGGGGCTGGAGGCACCTCCAGAGACGCCTTTATACTGAGACCACGCCCCCTCCCTTACGCATCTTTATACTGAGGCCACGCCCCTTCCACATCCACCTTTATACTGAGGCCACGCCCCCTCCGTCACGCGTCTTCATACCGAGGCCACGCCCCCTTCCTTATGAGCCTATACTGAGGCCACGCCCCCTTCCTCTTACGCCTTTATGCTGAGACCACGCCCCCTTATGCATCTTTACACTGAAGCCACGCCCCTCCCTTGTGCGCCTTTATGTTTAGGCCACGCCCCTTCCTTACACACCTTTATACTTAGGCCACGCCCCCTTCCTCACGCGTCTTTATACCGTGGCCACGCCCCTCCCCCACGCATCTTTATACTGAGACCACGCCCCCTTCCTTACGCTTCTTTATACTTAGGCCACGCCCCTTCCTCACTTGTCTTTATACTGAGGCCACGCCCCCTCCCTTACGCGTCTTTATCCTGAGGTCACGCCCCTTCCTCATGCATCTTTAAACTGAGACCAGCTCCTTCCTTACACATCTTTACACTGAGGCCACGCCCCTTCCATATACGCCTTTATACTTAGGCCACGCCCCACCTCTCACGTCTTTATGCTGAGGCCACGCCCCCTTCCTATTCCTCTTTATAACGAGGCCGCGCCCCTTCCGTATACGGCTTTATACTGAGGCCACGCCCCCTTCCGTATACGCCTTTCTGCTCAGGCCACGCCCCCCCTTCCACCCCTCCCCGATTGTCTCTCCCTACAGCGAGGCCGCGCCCCCTCCTCCCCTTGGCCACGCCCCCTCCGCCACCTCCCCCGATAGCTGCCCTCCCATTGGCTCCATCCCCGCGCGGCCACGCCCCCTCCTCGGGAGGCCTCGCCCCCTCCCCAACGCATCTTTATGCCGAGGCCACGCCCCTTCCACACGCGCCTTTATACTGAGACTACGCCCCTTTCCGTATACGCCTTTATACTCAGGCCACGCCCCCTCCTCACGCGTCTTTACCCCCGAGGCCACGCCCCCTCCGCCACCTCCCCCGCTAGCGCCGCTCCCATTGGCTCTCTCCCCGCGAGGCCACGCCCCCCCTCCTCGGGAGGCCACGCCCCCTCCCCCTCGCTCCGCTCTTCGCTCCTCGGTGGCTTCTTCTGCTCTGCGGGTCCCGACGATGGGACTTGGGGAAGGACGAGGAGGAGGAGGAGGAGGAGGAGGAGGAGGAGGGGGAGTGGGGGGGGGGAGAAGGGCCGGGGAGGGCTTCCAATTCGCCATCGACCGCGGCGGCACCTTCACCGACGTCTTCGCCCGCTGCCCCGGCGGCCGCCTCCGCGTCCTCAAGCTGCTCTCCGAGGACCCTGCCTACGGGGACGCCCCCACCGAGGGCATCCGCAGGGTCCTGCAGGAGGTATGGGGTTGGGGGGGGGGGGGGTCATTCCCCCCCCCCACCACCCCTTCCCTGGGACAACCCCAGGACACCCCACGTGACACCCCTAGGGACCCCTCTGAGACTTCCCTGCCCCGGGACAACCCACGTGACGCCCCCAGGGACCCTCCCCCCCAGACACCCTCCCCTGGGACACCCCACGTGACACCCATTGGGGACCCCCCCCCCCCCCGAGACCTCCTCCTTGGGACATCCCTCCTGGGACACCCCCCCCCCCCAGGACACCTCTAGGGACCCCCCTGAGACCCCCCCAGGACCATGGGGATGAGGACAGGAGGGTCCATGGTGGGTCTGTGGGGCTGAGGGTCCATGGCGGGTCTATGGGGCTGGGGGTACATGGTGGGTCTATGGAGCTGAGGTCCATGGTGGAGCTGAGGTTCTGTGATGAATCTATGGGGCTGAGGACCATGGTGAGTCTATGGGGCTGAGGGTCCATGATGGAGCTGTGGTTCTATGACGGATCTATGGGGCTGAGGACCATGGTGGAGCTATGAGGCTGAGGGTCCATGGTGCAGCTGAGGTTCTATGATGGGTCTATGGGGCTGAGGACCTTGGTGGGTCTATGGGGCTGAGGGTCCATGGTGCAGCTGAGGTTCTGTGATGGGTCTATGGGGCTGAGGTCCTTGGTGGAGCTGTGGTTCTCTGATGGATCTATGGTGCAGCTGAGGTTCTGTGATGGATCTATGGGGCTGAGGTCCTTGGTGGAGCTGTGGGGCTGAGGGTCCATGGTGCAGCTGAGGTTCTATGATGGATCTACGGGGCTGAGGTCCATGGTGCAGCTGAGGTTCTATGATGGGTCTATGGGGCTGAGGTCCTTGGTGGAGCTGTGGGGCTGAGGGTCTATGGTGGAGCTGAGGTTCTGTAGTGGATCTATGGGACTGAGGGTCCATGGTGGGTCTATGGGGCTGTGGTCCATGGTGGAGCTGAGGTTCTACAGTGGATCTATGGGGCTGAGATCCTTGGTGGAGCTGTGGGGCTGAGGTCCATGATGGAGCTGAGGTTCTATGATGGGTCTATGGGGCTGAGGACCACGATGGAGCTGAGGTTCTATGATGGGTCTATGGGGCTGAGGTCCTTGGTGGAGCTGTGAGGCTGAGGTCCATGGTGCAGCTGAGATTCTATGATGGATCTATGGGGCTGAGGTCCTTGGTGGAGCTGTGGGGCTGAGGTCCATGGTGCAGCTGAGGTTCTATGATGGATCTATGGGGCTGAGGTCCTTGGTGGAGCTGTGGGGCTGAGGTCCATGATGGAGCTGAGGTTCTATGATGGATCTGTGGGGCTGAGGTCCATGATGGAGCTGAGGTTCTATGATGGATCTATGGGGCTGAGGTCCTTGGTGCAGCTGAGGTTCTGTGATGGATCTATGGGGCTGAGGTCCATGGTGCAGCTGAGGTTCTGTGATGGGTCTATGGGGCTGAGGTCCTTGGTGGAGCTGTGGGGCTGAGGGTCCATGGTGCAGCTGAGGTTCTATGATGGATCTACGGGGCTGTGGTCCATGGTGGAGCTGAGGTTCTATGATGGGTCTATGGGGCTGAGATCCTTGGTGGAGCTGTGGGGCTGAGGGTCTATGGTGGAGCTGAGGTTCTATGATGGATCTACGGGGCTGTGGTCCATGGTGGAGCTGAGGTTCTATGATGGATCTATGGGGCTGTGGTCCATGGTGGAGCTGAGGTTCTATGATGGGTCTATGGGGCTGAGGTCCTTGGTGGAGCTGTGGGGCTGAGGGTCTATGGTGGAGCTGAGGTTCTGTAGTGGATCTATGGGACTGAGGGTCCATGGTGGGTCTATGGGGCTGTGGTCCATGGTGCAGCTGAGGTTCTGTGATGGGTCTATGGGGCTGAGATCCTTGGTGAAGCTGTGGGGCTGAGGTCCATGATGAAGCTGAGGTTCTGTAGTGGATCTATGGCTCTGAGGCTCACGTGGATCTGTGGGGTGACGTTCCCTGGGGGATCCGTGGGTCTGACGGTGGCCGTTGCAGGAGACGGGGGTGTCCCTGCCCCGGGACGCCCCCCTGGACGCGTCGGGCATCGAGTGGATCCGCATGGGGACCACGGTGGCCACCAACGCGCTGCTGCAGCGCCGAGGAGAACCTCTGGCCCTGCTGGTCACCCGCGGCTTCCGGGACCTCCTGCACATCGGAACCCAGGCCAGGCCACACATCTTCGACCTGGTGAGATGGGGCTGGACCTGGGTGACCCACAGCAGGGATGTCCCCATGGCCGATGTCATCTAGGGTAGAGGTGGCACCTGCTCATGACCATGTTCTAGTGACCCACAGGGTCTTGGGTGATGGTGCCACCTCCCAGTGACCCACAGGGTCTAGGGTGGAGTTGCCACCTCCCAGTGACCCACAGGGACTGGGATGGAGTTGCCACCTCCCAGTGACCCACAGGGTCTAGGGTGGAGTTGCCACCTCCCAGTGACCCACAGGGACTGGGATGGAGGTGCCACCTCCCAGTGACCCACAGAGACTGGGATGGAGTTGCCACCTCCCAGTGACCCACAGGGACTGGGATGGAGGTGACACCTCCCAGGGACCCACAGGGACTGGGATGGAGTTGCCACCTCCAGTGACCCACAGGGTCCAGGATGGAGGTACCACCTCCCAGTGACCCACAGGGACTGGGATGGAGGTGCCACCTCCCAGTGACCCACAGGGACTGGGATGGAGTTGCCACCTCCCAGTGACCCACAGGGACTGGGATGGAGTTGCCACCTCCCAGTGACCCACAGGGTCTAGGGTGAAGATGCCACCTCCCAGTGACCCACAGGGACTGGGATGGAGTTGCCACCTCCAGTGACCCACAGGGACTGGGATGGAGGTGCCACCTCCCAGTGACCCATAGGGACTGGGATGGAGTTGCCACCTCCAGTGACCAACAGGGACTGGGATGGAGTTGCCACCTCCCAGTGACCCACAGGGTCTAGGGTGAAGATGCCACCTCCCAGTGACCCACAGGGACTGGGATGGAGGTGCCACCTCCCAGTGACCCACAGGGACTGGGATGGAGGTGCCACCTCCCAGTGACCAACAGGGTCTAGGATGGAGGTGCCACCTCCCAGTGACCCACAGGGACTGGGATGGAGTTGCCACCTCCCAGTGACCCACAGGGTCCAGGATGGAGTTGCCACCTCCCAGTGACCCACAGGGTCCAGGATGGAGTTGCCACCTCCCAGTGACCCACAGGGTCCGGGATGGAGTTGCCACCTCCCAGTGACCCACAGGGACTGGGATGGAGGTGCCACCTCCCAGTGACCCACAGGGCCTGGGATGAAGATGCCACCTCCCAGTGACCCACAGGGCCTGGGATGGAGTTGCCACTTCCTAGTGACCCACAGGGACTGGGATGGAGTTGCCACCTCCCAGTGACCCACAGGGTCCAGGATGGAGGTGCCACCTCCCAGTGACCAACAGGGTCTAGGATGGAGGTGCCACCTCCCAGTGACCCACAGGGACTGGGATGGAGGTGCCACCTCCCAGTGACCCACAGGGACTGGGGTGGAGGTGCCACCTCCCAGTGACCAACAGGGACTGGGATGGAGTTGCCACCTCCCAGTGACCAACAGGGACTGGGGTGGAGGTGCCACTTCCCAGTGACCCACAGGGCCTGGGATGGCTCTGTCCCCATGTCCCCGTGTCCCTGTGCCGGTGTTCCCGGCGCGGTGCCCTTGGCTCACCCTGTGCCGTGTCCCGTGATGCCGCGAGGCCGTGGCCACCGGCCACCGTGTCCGGCTCGGTGCCAGCGGCTGCTCCGCCACGGCTGAAGGGGCCTCGTGTCCTCTGTCCCCGTGTCCTCTGTCCCCGTGTCCTCTGTCCCCGCATCCCTCATCCTGGATCCCGGATCCTGTGTTCCCACTTCCCTGTATCCTATGTCCCCATTTCCCTCTATCCCATATCCTTTATCCCCTTATCCCCATATCCCTGGATCCCTGGGTCCCAATTCCTCATATCCCATATCCTCTATCCCTGGATCCCATATCCTCCTATCTCCATCCCTGTGTCCTGAGTGCTTTATCCTTTATCCCTGATCCTTCTATCCCCTTATCCCATATCCTCTTTATCCTCTTTATCCTCTTCATCCTCTATCCCTTTATCCCTTTATTCCCCTTTATTCCCTTTATCCCCTTTAACCCTTTATCCCCCTTTATCCCCGATATCCCCCCATATCCCTTTATCCCCCATTATCCCCCATTATCTCCCATTATCCCCCTTTATCCCCCTTATCCCCCATATCCCTTTATCCCTTTTATCCCCATTATCCCCCTTATCCCCCCATATCCCTTTATCTCTTTTATCCCCATTATCCCCCTTTATCCCCCCATATCCCTTTATCCCCATTAACCCCTTTATCCCCTTTATCCCTTTATCCCTTTATCCCCTTATCCCTTTATCCCCTTATCCCTTTATCCCCATAACCCCTTTATCCCCCCTTATCCCCTTTTATCCCTTTATTCCCCCTTATCCCCCCATATCCCATTATCCCCTTTATCCCCATTATCCCCCTTTATCCCCTTTTTCCCCTTATCCCCCTTTATCCCCTTTATCCCTTTATCCCCTTATCCCCCTTTGTCCCCTTTATCCTCATATCCCCCTTATCCCCCTTCAGTCCCATATCCCCTCATTCCCCTTTGTCCCTGTATCCCCTTCTCCCCTGTCTCCCTTCATTCCCATATCCCAATATCCTTGTATCCCATTATCCCCCCATCCCGTCTCCTCTATCCCAGTGTTCTCCCCAGTGTTGTCCTGGGGTTATCCCATTCTTCTCCTCTTCTCCCCGTGAAGTTCTCCTGGTGTTCTCCCTCCATCCCATCTCCTCTGTCCTGGTGGTGATGTTCTCCCGGTGTTCTCCTGTTATCCTGGTGTTCTCCCTCTATCCCACATCCTCTATCCCTGCGTTCTCCTGTTCTCCTGGTGACGTTCTCCTGGTGTTCTCCCTCTATCCCATCTCCTCTATCCTGGTGGTGATGTTCTCATGATGTTCTCCTGTTCTCCTGGTGTTCTCCTGGTGTTCTCCCTCTATCCCATCCCCTCTATCCTGGTGGTGATGTTCTCATGATGTTCTCCCGTTCTCCTGGTGTTCTCCTGGTGTTCTCCTGGTGTTCTCCGGCTCTCCGGGTGTTCTCTGGGTGCCGGCAGACGGTGTCGAAACCACCACCGCTGTATGAGGAGGTGATCGAGGTGGACGAGCGCCTCATCCCGCACCAGCCCGACTGCCTCCTGCCTGGCACCGACACCTTCCCAACTGTCCAAGGTGGGAATTGTGGACGCTGATGGGCTCGGGACACCCGGGAACCTCCACCCAAGCTCCTCCCAGTGATCGGGGATCTGCTCCCGTAGGATCCATGGGGACCACCCTGCGCGTCCAGCGGCCACTGCAGCTGGAGCCGCTGCGGAAAGAGCTTCAGCGTCTGCGGCAACGAGGGATCCGCAGCCTCGCGGTTCTGCTCCTGCACTCCTACGCGTGAGGGATGGGATGGAGATGGAGATGGGGATGGGGATGGGGATGGAGATGATGGGGATGGAGGTGGAGGTGGAGATGGGGATGGGGATGGAGATGGGGATGGAGGTGGAGGTGGAGATGGGGATGGGGATGGAGGTGGAGGATGGGGATGGGGATGGAGATGATGGAGATGGGGATGGAGGTGGAGATGGAGGTGGAGGTGGAGATGGGGATGGGGATGGGGATGTGGACGGAGGTGGAGGTGGAGATGGAGGTGGAGATGGAGATGGGGATGGAGATGGGGATGGAGATGATGGGGATGGAGGTGGAGGTGGAGATGGGGATGGGGATGGGGATGTGGACGGAGGTGGAGGTGGAGATGGAGGTGGAGATGGGGATGGAGATGGGGATGGGGATGGAGGTGGAGGATGGGGATGGGGATGGAGGTGGAGATGGAGATGGAGATGGGGATGGGGATGGGGATGTGGATGGAGGTGGAGGTGGAGATGGAGGTGGAGATGGGGATGGAGATGGGGATGGGGATGGGGATGGAGGTGGAGGATGGGGATGGGGATGGAGATGATGGGGATGGAGATGGGATGGAGATGATTGATGGGGATGGGGATGATGGGGATGGGGATGAGGATGGAGACAGGGATGGGGATGGGGATGGGGATGGGGACAGGGATGGAGATGGGAATGGAGATGGGGATGGAGACAGAGGTGGAGACGGAGATGGGGATGGAGGATGAGGATGGGGATGGATATGATAGGGACGGGGATGATGGGGACAGGGATGGGGATGGAGATGGAGAAGGAAGTGGGGATCGAGATGGGGATGGGGATGGAGATGGAGGTGCTGGGGATGGAGGTGGAGATGGAGGATGGGGATGGAGATGGGGATGGAGATGGGATGGAGATGATGTGGACAGGATGGGACGTCCTGGGATTGGGTGGGCACCTTTCCCCCCCGCAGCGCGGTCCCTTGCGTGTCCGCAGGTGGCCTGGCCACGAGCAGCAGGTGGGGGCTCTGGCGCGGGAGCTGGGCTTCCAGCACGTGTCCCTGTCCTCGGAGGTGGCCGCCATGGTGAGGGCCGTGCCCCGCGGCTACTCGGCCTGCGCCGACGCCTACCTCACCCCCATCATCCACCGCTACCTGGAGAGCTTCCGCGCTGGCTTCACCCACCAGCTGAGGGTCAGCGGGGACCAGGGACCTTCTGCCGCAGCCCAACCACCAGCATCTCCATGGGATTCCCATCCCACCAGTATCTTCTTCATGGGTTCCCATCCCACCAGGATCTCCCCATGGGCTCCCATCCCACCAGGATCTACCCATGAGTTCCCATCCCACCAGGATCTCCCCCATACCACCAGGATCTCCTCCATCCCACCAGGATCTTCTCCATAAGTTCCCATCCCTCCAATATCTCCCCATGAGTTCCCATCCCACCAGGATCTTCTCCATGGGTTCCCATCCCACCAGGGTCTCCCCATCTCACCAGTATCTTCTCCATGAGTTCCCATCCCACCACGATCTCCCCATCCCACCAGTATCTTCTTCATGGGTTCCCATCCCACCAGGGTCTCCTCATCCCACCAGGATCTTCTCCATGGGTTCCCATCCCTCCAGTATCTTCTCCATGAGTTCCCATCCCACCACGATCTCCCCATCCCACCAGTATCTTCTCCATGGGTTCCCATCCCACCAGGATCCCCCCCGGGATTCCCATCCCACGAGAATCTTGTCCAGGATCTTCCCATCCCACCAGTATCTTCTCCATGGGTTCCCATCCCTCCAGGATCTCCCCATCCCACCAGGATCTCCCCATGGGTTCCCATCCCGCCAGGATCTTCTCCATGAGTTCCCATCCCACCAGGTTCTCCCCAATCCCTCCAAGATCTCCCCATCCCAACCAGTATCTTCTCCATGAGTTCCCATCCCACCAGGGTCTCCCCATGGGATCCCATCCCTCCAGGGTCTTCCCATCCCAACCAGGATCTTCCCATGGGTTCCCATCCCTCCAGGATCTCCCCATCCCAACAGGATCTTCTCCATGGGTTCCCATCCCACCAGGATCTCCCCATCCCAACCAGTATCTCCCCCAGGAGGTCCCGGTGCTCTTCATGCGTTCGGACGGCGGCCTGACCCCCGTGTCCCAGTTCCGCGGCGCCCGCGCCATCCTCTCGGGGCCGGCGGCCGGTGTGGTGGGCTGTGCCGTCACCACCTGGCGCCACCACCCTGGTGTCCCCGTCATCGGCTTCGACATGGGGGGTGAG
This sequence comes from Coccyzus lansbergi, assembly GCA_033558105.1. Classification (NCBI taxonomy): domain Eukaryota; kingdom Metazoa; phylum Chordata; class Aves; order Cuculiformes; family Coccyzidae; genus Coccyzus; species Coccyzus lansbergi. The sequence goes on from JAUMJK010001048.1 coordinate 11,948, forward strand.
CTGGACGCCTCTGGTGGCCAATGGGGTGGGAGCTCCAGGGCTTGGTCCTGAGATCCCACGTCCCACCCTCACCCGACCCCAGGGACCTCGACCGACGTCAGCCGCTTCGCTGGGGACTACGAGCTGGTCTTCGAGGCCGAGACGGCCGGAGTCCCCATCCGGGTCCCACAACTCGATATCAACACGGTGGCTGCTGGAGGTGGCTCCCGCCTCTTCTTCAGGTGAGGGACGGCCAGGGTGGAAGTTCTGGGCTCCAGGGGTGGGATTTGGAGACTCCTGGTTGCAGTTCTGGGCTCCATAAGTTGGATCTGGACACTCCTGGTTGAGGTTCTGGGCTCCAGGGTTGAGGTTCTGGTCTCTGTGGTTGGATCTGGACACCTCTGGTTGAGGTTCTGAGCTCCATAAGTTGGATCTGGACACTCCTGGTTCAGGTTCTGAGCTCCGTAAGTTGGATCTGAACACTCCTGGTTGAGGTTCTGGGCTCCATAAGTTGCATCTGGACACTCCTGGTTGAGGTTCTGGGCTCCATAAGTTGCATCTGGACACTCTTGGTTGAGGTTCTGAGCTCCATAAGTTGGATCTGGACACTCCTGGTTCAGGTTCTGGTCTCTGTGGTCGGATCTGGACACTCCTGGTTCGGGTTCTGGGCTCCATAAGTTGCATCTGGAGACTCCTGGTTGAGGTTCTGAGCTCCATAAGTTGGATCTGGACACTCCTGGTTGAGGTTCTGAGCTCCATAAGTGGGATCTGGAGACTCCTGGTTGAGGTTCTGAGCTCCATAAGTGGGATCTGGACACTCCTGGTTCAGGTTCTGGGCTCCAGGGTTGAGGTTCTGGTCTCTGTGGTTTGATCTGGACACTCCTGATTGAGATTCTGGGCTAAAGGGTTGAGGTTCTGAGCTCCATAAGTTGGATCTGGACACTCCTAGTTGAGGTTCTGGTTGAGATGACCTCCTCTCCCACCACTGTCTTCCCCCCTCCCAGGTCTGGTCTCTACGTTGTGGGTCCTGAGTCGGCAGGAGCCCATCCCGGTCCCGCCTGCTACCGCAAGGGTGAGTGACCCCTCAGATCCTGGGGGGGTCCTGGGGGGTCCTGGAGGGGTCTGGGGGGTCCTGGTGGCTACCAGCAGGTGGTTCTGGTGGTGCTGGTGGGTTCCCAGTGGGTTCTGGTGGTTTTCTGCAGGTTCTGGTGGGTCCCTAGAAGGTTCTAGTGGGTCCCAGCATGTTCTAGTGGGTTAGCAGGAGATACTGGTGGGTTCTGGTGGCTTGTGGTAGTTTCCAGGGAGGTACTGGTGGGTTCTGGTTGGTTCCCAACAGGTTCTAGTGGGTTCCCAGTAAGTTCTGGTGGGTTCCCAGCAGGTTCTAGTGGGTTACCAGGAGGTACTGGTGGGTTCTGGTGGCTTCCCAGTAGGTTCTAGTGTGTCCCCAGCAGGTTCTAGTGGTTCCCAGCAGCTTCTAATGGGTCCCTAGAAGGTTCTAGTGGGTTGCCAGCAGGTTCTAGTGGATTACCAGGAGGTACCAGTGGGTTGTGGTGGATTCCCAGTAGGTTCTAGTGGGTCCCAGCAGGTTCTGGTGTGTTCCCAGCAGGTTCTAATGGATCCCTAGAAGGTTCTAGTGGGTTCCCAGCAGGTTCTGGTGGCTCCAGCAGGTTCTAGTGGGTTACCAGGAGGTACTGGTGGGTTGTGGTGGGTTCCCAGTAGGTTCTAGTGGGTCCCCAGCAGGTTCTAGTGGGTTCCCAGAAGGTGCTGGTGGTTTCTCATGAGTCCCCAGCAGGTTCTGGTGGGTTCCCAGTAGGTTCTGGTGGGTTCCCAACAGGTTCTGGTGGGTTCCCAGAAGGTTCTGGTAGTTTCTCGTGGGTCCCCAGAAGGTTCTAGTGGGTTACCAGGAGGTATTGGTGGTTTGTGGCGGCTTGTGGTGGATTCCCAGTAGGTTCTGGTGGGTTCCCAGTAGGTTCTGGTCGGTTCCCAGAAGGTCCTGGTGGTTTCTCATGGGTCCCCAGCAGGTTCTAGTGGGTTAGCAGGAGGTGCTGGTGGGTTCTGGTGGCTTGTGGTGGTTTCCAGGGAGGTACTGGTGGGTTCTGGTGGGTTCCCAGCAGGTTCTAATGGGCTCCGGTTGCTTCTGGTGGCTTCTGGTGGTCTCCACCAGTCACCATCGGCCGCCTTGTGCCCCACTGACCATTCCCCGACCCCACAGGAGGTCCCCTGACGGTGACGGATGCCAACCTGTGCCTGGGCCGCCTCCTCCCGGAGTTCTTCCCGCGCATCTTCGGGCCGGACGAGGCGCAGGGGCTGTGCCGGGAGACGGCGGCCACCGCCTTCCGCCAGTTGGCCACCACCATCGAAGCCTTCGCGGCCACCGCCGGCGGCCACCACCGGCCACTCAGCGTGGAGGAGGTGGCCATGGGCTTCATCCGGGTGGCCAACGAGGCCATGTGCCGGCCCATCCGAGCACTCACACAGGTGGGGTCCAGCTTCTGGCCTCCTGGGGTGGGACCTGGAGACTCCTGGTTGAGGTTCTGAGCTCCATAAGTTGGATGTGGACACTCCTGGTTGAGGTTCTGGGCTCCATAAGTTGGATGTGGACACTCCTGGTTGAGGTTCTGGGCTCCATAAGTTGGATCTGGACACCTCTGGTTGAGGTTCTGGGCTCTGTGGTTGGATGTGGACACTCCTGGTTGAGGTTCTGGGCTTCAGGGTTGGATGTGGACACCTCTGGTTGAGGTTCTGAGCTCCATAAGTTGGATCTGGACACTCCTGGTTGAGGTTTTGGGCTCCAGGGTTGAGGGTTTTGGCTCCAGGGTTGGATGTGGATACTCCTGGTTGAGGTTCTGGGCTCCAGGGTTGAGGTTCTGGGCTCCAGGATTGGATCTGGACACCTCTGGTTGAGGTTCTGAGCTCCATAAGATGGATGTGGAGACTCCTGGTTGAGGTTCTGGGCTCCAGGGTTGGATCTGGACACTCCCAGTTGAGGTTCTGGGCTCCAGGGTTGAGGTTCTGAGCTCCAGGGTTGAGGTTCTGGTCTCTGTGGTTGGATCTGGACACTCCTGGGTGAGGTTCTGGGCTCCAGGGTTGGATCTGGAGACTTCTGGTTGAGGTTCTGAGCTCCATAAGTTGGATCTGGACACTCCTGGATGAGGTTCTGAGCTCCAGGGTTGGATCTGAACACTCGTGGTTGAGGTTCTGGGCTCTGGAGTTGGATCTGGACACCTCTAGTTGAGGTTCTGAGCTCCGTAAGTTGGATCTGGACACTCCTGGTCGAGGTTAGGAGCTCCAGAGTGGAGGTTCTGGGCTCTGGAGTTGGCTCTGGACACCTCTGGTTGAGGTTCTGAGCTCCATAGGTTGGATCTGGAGACTCCTGGTTGAGGTTCTGGGCTCCAGGGTTGAGGTTCTGAGCTCCAGGATTGGATCTGGAGACTCCTGGTTGAGGTTCTGAGCTCCATAATTTGGATCTGGAGACTCCTGGTTGAGGTTCTGGGCTCCAGGGCTGAGGTTCTGGTCTCTGTGGTTGGATCTGGACACTCCTTGTTGAGGTTCTGAGCTCCATAAGTTGGATCTGGACACTCCTGGTTCAGGTTCTGAGCTCCATAAGTGGGATCTGGAGACTCCTGGTTGAGGTTCTGAGCTCCATAAGTTGGATGTGGAGACTCCTAGTTGAGGTTCTGAGCTCCATAAGTTGGATCTGGAGACTCCTGGTTGAGGATCTGACCGCCAGGAGTTGGGATCTGGACACCTCTGGTGGCTTCTCGACCCTGACGTCCCCTGGTGTCCCTCAGGCTCGAGGCCACGCGGCCTCCGACCACGTCCTGGCGTGTTTCGGGGGAGCCGGGGGACAACACGCCTGCGCCATCGCCCGCGCCCTCGGCATCTCCAAGGTCTTCATCCACAGGTGAGGGGCTTGGGGGAGGTCCCACGGGGTTTGGAGCTTCTCATGATGTTTCTGGAGCTTCTCATGATGTTTCTGGTGCTTCCCATGATGGTTTTGGAGCTCCTCATGATGTTTGTGGTGCTTCTCACGATGATTTTGGAGCTTCTCATGATGTTTTTGGAGCTTCCCATGATGTTTTTGTTGCTTCCCATGATGTTCTTGTTGCTTCTCACGATGTTTTTGGTGCTTCCCATGACGTTCTTGGTGCTTCTCATGATGTTTTTGGAGCTTATCATGATGTTTTGATGCTTCCCATGATGTTCCTGGAGGTTCTCTTGTTGGTTTTGGTGCTTCCCATGAAGTTTTTGGAGCTTCCCATGATGTTTCTGGAGCTTCTCACGATGTTTTTGGAGCTTCTCATGATGTTTTTGGTGCTTCTCACGATGATTTTGGAGCTTCTCATGATGTTTTTGGTGCTTCCCATGATGTTCTTGGTGCTTCTCATGATGTTTCTGGAGCTTCTCACGATGTTTTTTGAGCTTCCCATGACGTTCTTGGTGCTTCTCTTGATGTTTCTGGAGCTTATCATGATGTTTTGATGCTTCCCATGATGTTTCTGGAGGTTCTCTTGTTGGTTTTGGTGCTTCCCATGAAGTTTTTGGAGCTTCCCATGAAGTTTTTGGAGCTTCTCACGATGTTTTTGGAGCTTCCCATGATGTTCTTGGTGCTTCTCATGATGTTTATGGAGCTCCTCATGATGTTTTTGGAGCTTCCCATGACGTTCTTGGTGCTTCTCATGATGTTTTTGGAGCTTATCATGATGTTTTGATGCTTCCCATGATGTTTCTGGAGGTTCTCTTGTTGGTTTTGGTGCTTCCCATGAAGTTTTTGGAGCTTCTCACAATGTTTTTGGAGCTTCCCATGATGTTCTTGGTGCTTCCCATGATGTTCTTGTTGCTTCTCACGATGTTTTTGGTGCTTCCCATGATGTTCTTGGTGCTTCTCACGATGTTTTTGGAGCTTCCTATGATGTCTTCGGAGCTTCCCATGACATTCTTGGAGCTTCTCATGATGTTCTTGGTGCTTCCCATGGATGTTTTGGAACTTCTCACGATATTTTTGATGCTTCTCATGATGTTTTTGGTGCTTCTCGTGATATTTTTGTTGCTTCCCATGATGTTCTTGGTGCTTCCCATGGTGTTTTTGATGCTTCCCATAACATTTTTGGACCTTCTGACTCCGTTTTTGATGCTTCTCCCACCTCTCCCGGGTGTCCCCAGGCACAGCGGGTTGCTCTCAGCTCTGGGCTTGGCCTTGGCCGATGTGGTCCAGGAGGCCCAAGCTCCCTGCTCCCTTCGCTACGAACCCGACTCCTTCCCAGCTCTGGATGAGCAGGTGGCCGCCCTGGAGCTCCAGTGTCAGGAGGCTCTGCAGGCCCAGGGCTTCCACAGGTCACCCCCAAACCGGGATTGGGGTTTGGGGGGGGTGGGGAGTGGACACTGGGGGGGATGGAGACCCCAAAATGGGGGGTTGGGGTCTCCATGGTGGGTTTTGGGGGTCCCATGGTGGGTTTGGGGGTCCCTCTGGACTGGGTTTGGGGTTCCCATGGTAGTTTGGGGGTTTCTATAGTCCAGGCTTGGGGTCCCCATGGTGGCTTTGGGGTCCCTGTGGTCTGGGTCTGGGGGTCCCATGGTGGCTTTGGGGTTCCTATAGTCCAGGCTTGGGGTCCCCATGGTGGGTTTGGGGTCCCTGTGATCTGGGTTTGGGGTCCCCATGGTGGCTTTGGGGTTCCTATAGTCCAGGCTTGGGGTCCCCATGGTGGGTTTGGGGTCCCTGTGATCTGGGTTTGGGGTCCCCATGGTGGTTTGGGGGTTCCTATAGTCCAGGCTTGGGGTCCCCATGGTGGCTTTGGGGTCCCTGTGATCTGGGTCTGGGGTCCCCATGGTGGTTTGGGGGTTCCTATAGTCCAGGCTTGGGGTTCCCATGGTGGGTTTGGGGTCCCCATGGTGGGTTTGAGGTCCCTGTGGTCTGGGTCTGGGGGTCCCCATGGTGGTTTGGGGGTTCCTATAGTCCAGGCTTGGGGTCCCCATGGTGGCTTTGGGGTCCCGATAGTCCAGGCTTGGGGTCCCCACGGTGGCTTTGGGGTCCCTGTGATCTGGGTCTGGGGTCCCCATGGTGGTTTGGGGGTTCCTATAGTCCAGGCTTGGGGTCCCCATGGTGGGTTTTGGGGTCCCCATGGTGGTTTTGGGGTCCACGTGGTCTGGGTTTGGGGGTCCCCATGGTGGGTTTTGGGGGTTCCCATGTTGGTTTTGGGCCTCCTCTGCTCTGGCTTTGGGGGTTCCCATGGTCTTGGGGTGCAGGGGAGATGATTTTGGGGTTCAGGGAGTGGATTTGGGGCTTCTGGGGTGGATTGGGGGGTGCCCTGGGCTGATGTTGGGGTTCAGGGTTTGATGTGGGGGTTTGGGGTTGAAGAGTGGATTTGGGGTTGGATTTGGAGTCCCTTGGGTCGGTTTGGGGGTTTCTGGGTTGAATTTTGGGGTTCGGGGGTGGATTTGGGCGGTTCTGGGTTTGGGGTTGAAGAGTGGATTTGGGGTTGGATTTGGGGTCTCTTGGGTCAGTTTGGGGGTTTCTGGGTTGGATTTTGGGGTTGGATTCGGGGGTTCAGGGTTGGATTTTGGGGTTCTGGTTGGGTTTGGAGGCCTGGGTTGGATTTTGGGGTTCAGGGGTGGATTTGGGGGGTTCTGAATTTGGGGGTTTGGGGTTGAAGAGTGGATTTAGGGTCTCTTGGGTCATTTTGGGAGTTTCTGGGTTGGGTTTTGGGGTTTGGGGGTGGATTTCGGGTTGGACTTTGGGACTCTGGGGTGGGTTTGGAGGCCTGGGTTGCATTTGGGGTTCGGGGTTCAGTTTGGGGGGTTCTGGGTTTGAGGTTCAAGAGTGGATTTGGGGTTGGATTTGGGGTCTCTCGGGTCATTTTGGGAGTTTCTGGGTTGGGTTTTGGGGTTCGGGGGTGGATTTGGGGTTGGACTTTGGGGCTCTGGGGTGGGTTTGGAGGCCTGGGTTGGACTTTGGGGGTTCGGGGTTTGATTTGGGGGTTCAGGGTTTGATTTGGGGAGTTCTGAGTTTGGGGTTTGAGGTTCAGGGGTGGATTTGGGGTTGGATTTGGGGTCCCTAGGGTCATTTTTGGGGTTTCTGGGTTGGGTTTTGGGTTTCAAGAGTGGCATTTGGGTTGGACTTTGGGGCTCTGGGTTGGGTTTTGGGGTTCGGGGGTGGATTTGGGGTTGGACTTTGGGGCTCTGGAGTGGGTTTGGAGGCCTGGGTTGGATTTTGGGGGTTCAAGGGTTGGATTTTGTGGTTCGGGGTTGGATTTTGGGGTTTCTGGGTTGGATTTTGGGGTTCAGGGGTGGATTTTGGGTTGAATTTTGAGGTTCGGGGTTGGGTTTTGGGGTTCAGCGTTGGCTTTTGGGTTGGACTTTGGGGCTCTGGGGTGGGTTTGGAGGCCTGGGTTGGACTTTGGGGGTTCAAGGGTTGGATTTTGTGGTTCGGGGTTGGATTTTGGGGTTTCTGGGTTGGATTTTGGGGTTCAGGGGTGGATTTTGGGTTGAATTTTGAGGTTCGGGGTTGGGTTTTGGGGTTCAGAGTTGGCTTTTGGGTTGGACTTTGGGGCTCTGGGGTGGGTTTGGAGGCCTGGGTTGGATTTTGGGGGTTCAAGGGTTGGATTTTGTGGTTCAGGGTTGGATTTTGGGGTTTCTGGGTCGGATTTTGGGGTTCAGGGGTGGATTTTGGGTTGAATTTTGAGGTTCGGGGTTGGGTTTTGGGGTTCAGAGTTGGCTTTTGGGTTGGACTTTGGGGCTCTGGGGTGGGTTTGGAGGCCTGGGTTGGATTTTGTGGTTCGGGGTTGGATTTTGGGGGTTCAGGGGTTGAATTTTGGGGTTCGGGGGGAGGTCTGACGTCGGGGTCTCAGGTCCCAGATCCGCACCGAGCAGTTCCTGCACCTTCGCTACGAGGGCACCGACTGCGCCTTGATGTGCTCGGCCAAGGGACACCCACCTACCCCCAACTCCTGCCGCTCCGGAGACTTCCTGGCTGCCTTCTCTTCACGGTGACCAACCCTCCAACCATCTTCATCTTCATCTTCATCTCCATCCCCATCCCCATCCCCATCCCCATCCCCATCCCTCCCACCACCTCCTTCTCACCGTCCTCTCCCCCGTCTCCAGGTACCTCAGGGAGTTTGGTTTCACCATCCCAGGCCGCTCGGTCCTGGTGGACGATGTCCGTGTCCGAGCCACCGGCAGCAGCGGCATCTCCTGTGGCATCCGCCTGGAGCCCAGCGGGACACCTCCTCGGCCCAAGACGGTGAGACCAGGACCTCGAGGAGGTGGTGAGACCCCTTGAGGAGGTCTAGGAGAACCCTTGAGGAGGTCTAGGAGGTGGTGAGACCCCTTGAGGAGGTCTAGGAGAACCCTTGAGGAGGTCTAGGAGGTGGTGAGACCCCTTGAGGAGGTCTAGGAGGTGGTGAGACCCCTTGAGGAGGTCTAGGAGGTGGTGAGACCCCACGAGGAGGTCTAGGGGGTGGTGAGACCCCATGAGGAGGTCTAGGAGACCCCTTGAGGAGGTCCAGGAGGTGGTGAGACCCCATGAGGAGGTCTAGGAGACCCCTTGAGGAGGTCCAGGAGGTGGTGAGACCCCTTGAAGAGGTCTAGGAGGTGGTGAGACCCCTTGAGGAGGTCTAGGAGGTGGTGAGACCCCACGAGGAGGTTTAGGGGGTGGTGAGACCCCATGAGGAGGTCTAGGAGACCTCATGAGGAGGTCCAGGAGGTGGTGAGACCCCTTGAGGAGGTCTAGGAGGTGGTGAGACCCCACGAGGAGGTCTAGGGGGTGGTAAGAACCCATGAGGAGGTCTAGGAGACCCCTTGAGGAGGTCCAGGAGGTGGTGAGAACCCATGAGGAGGTCTAGGAGACCCCTTGAGGAAGTCCAGGAGGTGGTGAGACCCCTTGAAGAGGTCTAGGAGGTGGTGAGACCCCTTGAGGAGGTCTAGGAGGTGGTGAGACCCCTTGAAGAGGTCTAGGAGGTGGTGAGACCCCACGAGGAGGTCTAGGGGGTGGTAAGAACCCATGAGGAGGTCTAGGAGACCCCTTGAGGAGGTCCAGGAGGTGGTGAGACCCCACGAGGAGGTCTAGGAGGTGGTGAGACCCCTTGAGGAGGTCTAGGAGGTGGTGAGACCCCATGAGGAGGTCTAGGAGACCCCTTGAGGAGGTCCAGGAGGTGGTGAGACCCCTTGAGGAGGTCTAGGAGACCCCTTGAGGAGGTCCAGGAGGTGGTGAGACCCCTTGAGGAGGTCTAGGAGGTGGTGAGACCCCATGAGGAGGTCTAGGAGGTGGTGAGACCCCACGAGGAGGTCTAGGGGGTGGTAAGAACCCATGAGGAGGTCTAGGAGACCCCATGAGGAGGTCCAGGAGGTGGTGAGACCCCATGAGGAGGTCTAGGAGGTGGTGAGACCCCACGAGGAGGTCTAGGGGGTGGTAAGAACCCATGAGGAGGTCTAGGAGACCCCTTGAGGAGGTCCAGGAGGTGGTGAGACCCCATGAGGAGGTCTAGGAGACCCCTTGAGGAGGTCCAGGAGGTGGTGAGACCCCTTGAAGAGGTCTAGGAGGTGGTGAGACCCCTTGAGGAGGTCTAGGAGGTGGTGAGACCCCACGAGGAGGTCTAGGGGGTGGTAAGAACCCATGAGGAGGTCTAGGAGACCCCTTGAGGAGGTCCAGGAGGTGGTGAGACCCCATGAGGAGGTCTAGGAGACCCCATGAGGAGGTCCAGGAGGTGGTGAGACCCCCACGAGGAGGTCCAGGAGGAGGTGGTGGTGCTGGTGTCCGGCAGGTGACTCGCTGCTACTTTGAGGACCAGTACCTGGAGACTCCCGTCTTCCTCCTGGAGGAGCTGGCGAGCGACCACAGTGTCCCCGGACCGGCCATCGTCATCGACAGCAACAGGTGAGGACCTCCAGGAGGTGATAGAACTCCATGGGGACCTCAAACAGGTGATAGGACTCCATGGGGAGCATGAGGAGGTGATAGGACTTCATGGGGAGCTCCAGGAGGTGATAGGACTCCATGGGAAGCTCCAGGAGGTGATAGGACTCTATGGGAAGCTCCAGGAGGTGATAGGACTCCATGGGGACCTCAAACAGGTCATAGGACTCTATGGGGACCTCAAACAGGTCATAGGACTCTATGGGGACCTCCAGGAGTCAGTGGGACCCAATGGGGACAATAGGGGCTTCTAGGAGCTGATGGGACCCTAGGGAGATGTTGGGGACCCTGAGGAGCTGGTGGGACCTCAGGGAGATGTTGGGGACCCTGAGGAGCTGGTGGGACCCTAGGGAGATGTTGGGGACCCCAAAGAGCTGGTGGGACCTCAGGGAGATGTTGGGGACCCTGAGGAGCTGGTGGGACCTTAGGGAGATGTTGGGGACCCTGAGGAGCTGGTGGGACCCTAGGGAGATGTTGGGGACCCCAAAGAGCTGGTGGGACCTCAGGGAGATGTTGGGGACCCTGAGGAGCTGGTGGGACCTTAGGGAGATGTTGGGGACCCTGAGATGTTGGGACCCGAGAGAGATGTTGGGGACCTTGAGGAGCTGGTGGGACCTTAGGGAGATGTTGGGGAACCTAAGGAGCTGGTGGGACCTCAGGTTGATGTTGGGGACCCCATGGGGACCTCCATCCCTCTCCTCCAGCACCATCGTGGTGGAACCAGGCTGCGTGGCCACCGTGACGGACTCGGGGGACGTCTCCATCGCGGTGGGCTCGGGGACCCCCCAGCCCCTGGGCCCCCTGCTGGACCCCGTCCACCTCTCCATCTTCTCCCACCGCTTCATGAGCATCGCAGGTAACACACCCCGAGAAGCCACCGGGAACCCCCAAGAACCCACCAGGAGCTCCAAGAACCCCCCAAGAACCCCAAGAAGCTACCAGGAAACCCTTGAATGCCCCAAGAACACACCAGGAACACCCCAAGAACCCACCAGGAGCTCCAAGAACCCCCGAAGAACCCCAAGAAGCTCCCGGGAACCCCTCGAATGCCCAAAGAACACACCAGGAATCTCCCAAGAACCCACCAAGAAGCTCCCAAGAAGCTCCCAGGAGCCCCCCAAGAACCCCCCCAAGAAGTCCATGAACCCCCCAGGAACCCCCCCCCCCAAGAACCCTAAACCCCCCCCCAGAAACTCCCCAAGAACCCACCAGGAGCTACAAGAAGCCCAGGAACCCCCCAAGAACCCCCCAGGAACACCCCAAGAACCCACCAGGAGCTACAAGAAGCCCAGGAACCCCCCAAGAACCCCCCAGGAACGCCCCAAGAACCCTCCAGGAGCCCCAAAAAGCCCCCAGGAAGACCCCCAAGAACCCACCAGGAGCCCCAAGAAGCCCCTGAGCCCCCCAGGAACCTCAGGGGTGAGGGTAGTGGTCCCTTGGGGAGGAGGTCTCCGTGTGGCCTTGGGGAGGTCTCCGTGTGGGTTTGGGAGGTCTCCGTGTGGCTTTGAGGGGTCTCCGTGGTCCCTTGGGGAGGTCTCCATGGGGTCTTGGGTGGTCTCCATGGTCCCTTGGGGAGGAGGTCTCTGTGTGGCCTTGGGGAGGTCTCCATGTGGCCTTGGGGAGGTCACCGTGTGGCCTTGAGGGGTCTCCATGGTCCCTTGGGGAGGTCTCCGTGGTGCTTGGGGAGGTCTCCGTGTGGCCTTTGGGAGGTCTCCGTGTGGCTTTGGGGCTTCTCCGTGTGGCCCTGGGGAGGTCTCCGTGTGGCCCTGGGGAGGTCTCCGTGTGGCCTTTGGGAGGTCTCCATGGTCCCTTGGGGAGGTCTCCGTGTGGCCTTGGAGAGGTCTCTGTGTGGCCTTGGGGGGTCTCCATGTGGCCTTGGGGAGGTCTCCATGTGGCTTCGGGAGGTCTCCGTGGTGCTTTGGGGAGGTCTCCATGGTCCCTCGGGGAGATCTCCATGTAGCCTTGGGAAGGTCTCCATGGGGGCTTTGGGAGGTCTCCGTGTGGCCTTGGGAAGGTCTCTGTGTGGCTTTGGGAGGTCTCCGTGTGGCCTTGGGGAGGTCTCCATGGGGCTTTGGGTAGGTCTCCTTGTGGCCTTGGGGAGGTCTCCGTGTGACCTTGGGGAGTCTCCATGCGGCCTTGGGGAGGTCTCCGTGTGGCTTTGGGAGGTCTCCGTGTGGCTTTGAGGGGTCTCCGTGGTCCCTTGGGGAGGTGTCCGTGTGGCCTTGGGGAGGTCTCCATGGGGCTTTGGGGGTTCTCTGTGTGGCCTTGGGGAGGTCTCCGTGTGGCTTGGGGAGGTCTCCATGTGGCCTTTGGGAGTCTCCGTGGTCCCTTGGGGAGGTCTCCGTGTGGCCTTGGGGAGGTCTCCATGGGGCTTTGGGGGTTCTCTGTGTGGCCTTGGGGAGGTCTCCGTGTGGCTTGGGGAGGTCTCCGTGGGGCTTTGGGGAGGTCTCCGTGTGGCCTTGGGGAGGTCTCCATGGGGTTTTGGGGCTTCTCCGTGTGGCCTTTGGGGGTTTTTTTCTCCTGAAGGTCCTGGGTGTCCGTCCCCTCCCACAGAGCAGATGGGCCGGATCCTGCAGCGCACGGCCGTCTCCACCAACATCAAGGAGCGGCTGGACTTCTCCTGCGCCCTCTTCGGCCCCGACGGGGGCCTGGTCTCCAACGCCCCCCACATCCCCGTCCACCTGGGAGCCATGCAGGAGACCGTCCAGTTCCAGGTGGGGGAAACACCCCAAGAACCCCGAGAACCCACCAGGAACCCTAAGAACCTCCCTGGGACCTCCCAAGAACCTCCCAGGAAACCCCTGAGAACCTCCTAGGGACTCCAGGAATCCTCCAGGAACCCTAAGAACCTCCCAGGAACCTCCTGAGAACCTCCTAGGGACCCCAGGAATCCTCCAGGAACCCTAAGAACCCACCAGGACCCCCCTAAGAATCTCCCTGGAACCTCCCAAGAACCTCCCAGGAACCCTAAGAACCTCCCTGGAACCTCCCAAGAACCCACCAGGAACCCTAAGAACCTCCCTGGAACCTCCCAAGAACCACCAGGAACCCTAAAACCATTCATGGAACCTCCCAAGAACCCACCAGGAACCCTAAGAACCTCCCAGGAACCCTAAGAACCTCCCTGGAACCTCCCAAGAACCCATCAGGAGCCCTAAAAACCTCCCTGGAACCTCCCAAGAACCCACCAGGAACTCCCTAAGAACCTCCCAGGAACCCCCTGAGAACCTCCTAGGAACCCTAAGAACCTCCCTGGAACCCTAAGAACCACCAGGAACCCCAAGGACCCACCAGGAACCCTCCAGGAATCTTCCAGGAGCCTCAAGAACCCCCCAGGAACCACCCCAAGAACCTCCTAGGAACCTCAAGAACCCTCTGAGAACCATAGGAACAACCCCCAGGCCCCTCTGATCTCCTCCTGGTGAACTCTCTCTCTCATCCCACCCCAGATCCGGAACCTCGGGGAGGACCTGCGGGAAGGAGATGTCATCCTGAGCAACCATCCCTGCGCGGGGGGAAGTCACCTGCCCGACCTCACCGTCATCACCCCTGTCAGTGGGACACGGACGTCGGGGAGGGGGTGGAGATGGTGGAGATGGTGTGGAGATGGTTTGGAGGTGGTGGAGACGATGTGGAGGTGGAGGAGATGATGTGGAGGTGGAGGAGATGATGTGGAGGAGATGATGCGGAGGTGGAGGAGATGATGTGGAGGTGGAGGAGATGATGTGGAGCTGGAGGAGATGGTGTGGAGGTGATGGAGATGATATGGAGGTGGAGGAGATGATGTGGAGGAGATGAGGTGGAGGAGATGAGGTGGAGGTGGAGGAGATGAGGTGGAGGTGGTGGAGATGATGTGGAGATGGAGGAGGTGATGTGGAGGAGATGAGGTGGAGGAGATGAGGTGGAGGTGGTGGTGATGATGTGGAGGTGGAGGAGATGATGTGGAGGTGGAGGAGATGATGTGGAGGTGGAGGTGGAGGTGGAGGAGATGATGTGGAGGTGGAGGAGATGATGTGGAGGTGGAGGTGGAGGTGGAGGAGATGATGTGGAGCTGGAGGAGATGGTGTGGAGGAGATGATGTGGAGGTGGTGGAGATGATGTGGAGATGGAGGAGATGATGTGGAGGTGGAGGTGGAGGTGGAGGAGATGATGTGGAGCTGGAGGAGATGAGGTGGAGGTGGTGGAGATGATGTGGAGCTGGAGGAGATGATGTGGAGGTGGTGGAGATGATGTGGAGATGGAGGAGATGATGTGGAGGTGGAGGTGGAGGTGGAGGAGATGATGTGGAGCTGGAGGAGATGAGGTGGAGCTGGAGGAGATGAGGTGGAGGTGGTGGAGATGAGGTGGAGATGGTGGAGATGATGTGGAGGTGGTGGAGATGATGGAGATGGTGGAGGTGGTGCAGATGGTGGAGATGGTGTGGAGATGGTGGAGGTGGTGGAGATGGTGTGGAGGTGGTGGAGAGGGTGGAGGTGGTGGAGATGGAAATGTGGTGAGGATGGTGGAGATGTGGTTTGTGGAGACATGAAGATGGTGGAGATGGTGAGGATGGTGGAGACATGAGGATGGTGGAGATGGTGGAGATGTGAGGATGATGGAGGCATCAGGATGGTGAATCTGGTGAGGATGGTGGAGATGGTGAAGATGGTGGAGCTGGTGGAGCCGCTGAGGAGGTGTCAGAGCCCATGTCCCATGTCCCCGTCTCCCTCCAGGTGTTCTGGCCGGGAGTGGCGGCGCCCGTCTTCTTCGTGGCCAGTCGGGGCCACCACGCGGACATCGGGGGCAGCACCCCCGGCTCCCTGCCCCCACACTCCCACAGCCTCAGCCAGGAAGGAGCCGTCTTCGTCTCCTTCAAGCTCGTCAAGGGAGGCGTCTTCCAGGAGGAAGGTGCTGGGGGTGGTGGGCATCGTGGGGATGGTGGAGATGGTGGGGATGTGATGGGACTGATGGAGATGATGGGGATGGTGGGGATGGTGGAGATAATGGGGATGGTGGGGATGGTGGAGATGATGGGGATGGTGGAGATGGTGGGGATGGTGGAGATGTGATGGGAGTGATGGAGATGATGGGGATGGTGGAGATGATGGAGGTTGTGGAGGTGATGGGGATGATGGGGATGATGGAGACGGTGGGGATGGTGGAGATGGTGGAGATAATGGGAATGGTGGGGGTGGTGGAGATGATAGGGATGATGGAGACGGTGGGGATGGTGGAGATGGTGGAGATAATGGGAACGGTGGGGGTGGTGGAGATGATGGGGAGATAGTGGGGATGGTGAAGATGGTGGAGATAGTGGAGATAATGGGGATGGTGGGGATGGTGGAGATAATGGAGATGGTGGAGATAATGGAGATAATGGGGAGATGGTGGAGATTGTGGAGATGGTGGAGATAATGGGGAGATGGTGGAGGTGGTGGTGATGGTGGGATAGTGGATATGGTGGAGATTATGGTGATGATGGAGATTATGGGGATGGTGGAGATTGTGGAGATTGTGGAGATGGTGGAGATGGTGGGGATGGTGGAAATGGTGGAGATGTGATAGGAGTACTGGAGATGATGGGCATCATGGGGATGATGGAGATGGTGGGGATGGTGGAGATGGTGGAGATGTGATGGGAGTGATGGAGATGATGGAGATGATGGGGATGGTGAGGATGGTGGAGATAGTGGAGATGTGATGGGAGTGATGGAGATGATGGGCGTCATGGGGATGATGGGGATGGTGGAGATGGTGGAGATAATGGGGATGGTGGAGATAATGGGATGGTGGAGATGGTAGAGATGGTGGAGATGTGATGGGAGTGATGGAGATGATGGGGCTGATGGGGATGACGGAGATGATGGAGATGGTGGAGCTGGTGGAGACACTCGGGGCTGCTGATGCCGTGGGGTGGCTGGTGGGGTGGTGGTGGAGGTGTCCCTGTTGTCCCCCCAACCCTGGTGGTGATGGTCCTGGCAGCGGTGACGGAGGCTCTGCTGGCCCCGGGCCGTGTCCCCGGCTGCTCG
The DNA here is from genome assembly GCA_033558105.1 of Coccyzus lansbergi. Lineage (NCBI taxonomy): Eukaryota > Metazoa > Chordata > Aves > Cuculiformes > Coccyzidae > Coccyzus > Coccyzus lansbergi. Next base: position 27,845 of record JAUMJK010001048.1, read on the forward strand.
GGGACCCGCGCCCTGCGGGACAACCTGTCGGACCTGCGGGCCCAGGTGGCCGCCAACCAGAAGGGGATCCAGTTGGTGACCGAGCTCATCGCCCAACACGGCTTGGACACCGTCCAGGCCTACATGGCCCACATCCAGGTGGGAATGGGACCTTCAACCACCATCAACCCAAACCCCACCGTGATCTCCAACCACCATCAATCCAACCCCCATCGTGATCTCCAACCACCGTCAACCCAAACCCATCATGATCTCCAACCACGATGAGTTCCAACTGGCCTTGAATCCAACCATCATGAACCCAACTCACCATGAACCTCAACCCAACCCACCATGACTCCCAACCCATCAGGACCCATCATGATCCTCAACCCATCATGGTCCTCAACCCATCATGGTCCTCAACCCACCATGAACATTAACCCATCATGACCCCCAACCCATCATGAACATTAACCCATCATGACCCCCAACCCACCATGATCCTCAACCCACCATGACCCTCAACCCACCATGACCCCCACCCCGTGGTGACCCCCAAGTTGTCCCCAGGCCAACGCGGAAGTGGCCGTGCGGGAGATGCTGAAGGACTTTGCGGCCCGCTGGGGCACCGAGGTGGAGGCCGAGGACTTCATGGATGACGGGTCCCCCATCCGCCTGCGGGTGACGGTGGATCCCCACCAGGTGAGCTCCGACCCACCAGGAACCTCAACCTGACCCACCATGAACCTCAACCCACCATGACCCTCAACTCATCATGACCCTCAACCCTCCATGACCCTCAATCCTCCATGAACCTCAACCCACCATGAACCTCAACCCTCCATGACCCTCAACCCTCCATGACCCTCAACCCACCATGACCCTCAACCCTTCATGACCCTCAACCCTCCATGACCCTCAACCCACCATGACCCTCAACCCTCCATGACCCTCAACCCACCATGACCCTCAACCCTTCATGACCCTCAACCCTCCATGACCCCCAACCCACCATGAACCTCAACCCACCATGACCCTCAACCCTCCATGACCCTCAACCCTCCATGACCCTCAACCCACCATGACCCTCAACCCTCCATGACCCTCAACCCACCATGACCCTCAACCCTTCATGAACCTCAACCCTCCATGACCCTCAATCCACCATGAACCTAAACCCTCCATGAACCCCAAACCACCATGATCCTCAACCCACCATGACCCTCAACCCACCATGACCCTCAACCCTCCATGAACCTCAACCCAAACCTTCCATGACCTCAACCTACCATGACCCCCAACCCACCATGACCCTCAACCCTCCATGACCCTCAATCCTCCATGACCCTCAACCCTTCATGATCCTCAACCCACCATGAACCTCAACCCAAACTTTCCATGACCTCAACCTACCATGACCCCCAACCCACCATGAACCCCAAACCACCATGAACCCCAACCCTCCATGATCCTCAACCCACCATGACCCTCAACCCTCCATGACCCTCAACCCTCTATGAACCTCAACCCACCATGATCCTCAACCCATCATGACCCTCGACCCTCCATGAACCTCAACCCAAACCTTCCATGACCTCAACCTACTGTGACCCCCAACCTACCCTGACCCCCGACCCACCATGAACCCCAACTGGCCATGACCCTCAACCCACCATGACCCTCAACCTACCATGATCTCCAGCCCACCATGACCCTCAACCCTCCATGATCCTCAACCCACCATGGACCTCAACCCACCATGACCCTCAATCCACCATGACCCTCAATCCACCATGAACCTCAACCCTCCATGACCCCCAACCCACCATGACCCTCAACCCACCATGACGCTCAACCCTCCATGACCCCCAACCCTCCATGACCCCCAACCCCCCATGACCCCTAACCTCCTCCTGGTGAGTTTTGGGGTCCCCCCGTGTCCCCCAGGGCAGTGCCGTCTTCGACTTCTCGGGCTCGGGGCCGGAGGTCCTGGGCAACTGGAATGCCCCTCGCGCCATCACCCTCTCTGCCCTCATCTACTGCCTGCGCTGCATGGTGGGACAGGACATCCCCCTCAACCAGGTGACCCCCCAACTTGGGGACCCCCACAACTCTTGGATCCCCCAACTCTGGGACTCCCAACTCTGGGACCCCCCAACTCTGGGACTCCAAACTCTAGGATCCCCTCAACTCTGGGACCTCAACTCTAGGACCTCCCAACTCTTGGACCTCTCAGCTCTGGGACTCCCAACTCTGGGACCCCCCTGATGTGGGACCTCAACTCTAGGACCTCCCAACTCTTGGACCTCTCAGCTCTGGGACTCCCAACTCTGGGACCCACCTGATGTGGGACCTCAACTCTAGGACACCCCCAACTCTGGGACCCCCAACTTTTGGACTCCCAACTCTAGGACTCCCCCAAATCTAGGACCCCCCAACTCTTGGACTCCCAACTCTGGGACTCACCCGATGTGAGACCTCAACTCTAGGACCCCCCAACTCTAGGACCCCCCCCAGCTCTGGGACTCCCAACTCTGGGACACCCCAAATCTTGGACCTGCTGAGCCCCCGATCCCTTTGTTTGGGGTAGGGGTGTCCTGGGACCCCAATTTCTTAGTTGAGTTGGAGGGGGCTGGGGCCCTCATCCCTTGCTTTGGCTTTGGGGTGTCTCAGGGCTCAGTGGGTTTAGAGGGGGCTGATATCTGTGCCCCCCCAAATATTTCCAGGGGTGCTTGGCCCCTGTGCGGGTGGTGATCCCCCCGGGGTCCCTCCTGGACCCCTCTCCCGAGGCGGCCGTGGTGGGGGGCAACGTCCTCACCTCCCAGCGCCTGGTGGACGTCATCTTCAAGGCCTTCGGGGTCTGCGCCGCCTCCCAGGTAGGAGAAATTGGGGGGCTGGGGGGGGCTGGGGGGGAAGTTGGGGTCCCAGGGGGCTAGGGTCTAAGGGTCTTGGGACCTAGAGGGCCAGGGTTGGGGGGTCTGGGGTCCCAGAGGTCTGGGGTCCTTGGGGTCATGAGGATCAGGAGTCATGGGGATCAGGGGTCTGGGGTCCCATGGGTCTGGGGTGATGGGGGTCTGGGGGTCCTGGGCTAATGGGGGTCTTGGGGTCCTAAGGGTCATGGGGTGATAGGATCAGGGGTCTGGGGTCCCATGGGTCTGGGGTTCCCTGGGTCTGGGGTCTTGGGGTGATGGGGGTCTTAGGGTCCTAAGGGTCATGGGGTGATAGGATCAGGGGTCTGGGATCCCAGGGGTCTGGGGTGATGGGGGTGATAGGGATCAGGGGTTCCAGGGGATCAGGGGTCCCGGAGATCCTGGGGTCCTGAGGGTCTGGGGTCCTAAGGGTCCTGGGGTGATGGAGGTCTGGGGTCCCATGGGTCTGGGATGATGGGGATCAGGGGTCTGGGGTCCCATGGGTTATGGGGTGATGGGGGTGATAGGGATCAGGGGTTCCAGGGGGTCAGGGGTCCCAGAGGTTCTGGGGTCCTGGGGTCCTGTGGGTCTGGGGTGATGGGGATCAGGGACCTGGGGTCCCAGGGGCCTGGGGTGATGGATATCAGGGGTCTGGGGTCCCATGGATCTGGGGTGATGGGGATCAGGGGTCTGGGGTCCCAGGGGTCTGGAGTCCTGGGATGATGGGGATCAGGGCTCTGGGGTCCCAGGGGTCTGGGGTGATGGGTATCAGAGGTGTGGGGTCTCAGGGGTTTGGGGTGATGGGATCATGGGTCTGGGGTCCCACGGGTCTGGGGTGATGGGGATCAGGGGTCTGGGGTCCCACGGGTCTGGGGTAAAGGGGATCAGGGGTCTGGGGTGATGGGGATCAGGGGTCTGGGGTCCCATGGGTCTGGGGTCCTGGGGTTCTGTGGGTCTGGGGTCCCAAGGGTCTGGGGTGATGGGATCAGGGGTCTGGGGTCCCAGGGTTTCGGGGTCCTGGGGCTCCTGGAGGTTGGGACTGGGGGGGGGGGGTTTAGGTGCCCCACGTTGGTTTTGGGGTGCTGGGGGTGCCCCCCTATTCCCCCAGGGCTGGATGTCCCAGGGGTTGGGGGATCCCAGTGTTTAGGGGTGTCCCGTAATGGTTTTGGGGCTCTCATGTTGGCTTTAGGGGTCCCAGTCTTGGGGGGTTCTCAGGGTTTGGGGTGTCCTATGATGGTTTGGGGGTCCCAGGGGGGTTGAGTGTCTCAGGGTTTTGGGGTCCTGGGGCTCCTGGGGGGTGGGACTTGGGGGGTTTGGGTGCCCCACGTGGGTTGTGGGGTGCCCCATGTTGTTTTTTGGGGTCCCCCCCTCCCCAGGGCTGCATGAACAACGTGGCCTTCGGGGACGGCGGCCGCGGCTACTACGAGACGGTGTGCGGGGGGGCGGGGGCGGGGCCGACGTGGGGCGGGGCCAGCGGAGTCCACACCCACATGACCAACACGCGACTCACTGACCCCGAGATCCTCGAGACGCGGTGAGAAGGGGGCGGGGCTTGGGGCGCTGTGGGCGGGGCTTGTGGAGTGCTTGGGGCACTGGGGAGGGGTTTGGGGCACTGGGGGCGGGGTTTGGGGCACTGGGGGCGGGGCTTGAGGAGCACTGGGGGCTTGGGGCACTTGGGGCGGGGCTTGTGGAGTGCTTGGGGCACTGGGGGCGGGGTTTAGGGCACTGGGGGAGGGGCTTGAGGAGCACTGGGGGCTTGGGGCACTTGGGGCGGGGCTTGTGGAGTGCTTGGGGCACTGGGGGCGGGGTTTGGGGCACTGGGGGCGGGGCTTGAGGAGCACTGGGGGCTTGGGGCACTGGGGGCGGGGCTTGTGGAGTGCTTGGGGCACTGGGGGCGGGGTTTGGGGCACTGGGGGTGGGGTTTGAGGAGCACTGGGGGCTTGGGGCACTGGGGGCGTGGCTTGGGGCACTGGGGGCGGGGCTTGGGTACTGAGGGCGGGGCTTGTGGAGCACTGGACCTTGGGGCACTGGGGCGGGGCTTGGGGCACTGGGGGCGGGGCTTGAGGAGCACGGGGGCTTGTGGAGCGCTTGGGGCACTGGAGGCGTGGCTTGAGGCACTGGGGGCGGGGCTTGTGGAGCGCTTGGGGAACAGAGGGCGGGGCTTGGGGCACTGGGGGCGGGGCTTGTGGAGCACTGGGGGCGGGGGGGGTCACTTTGGGGGTTCAGAAGGGTCACTTTGGGGGTTCAGGGGGAGCTTAAGGGGGCCACTAGGGCGTGGGGGGGTCACTTTTGGGGCTCAGGGAGGTCACTATGGGGTTCGGGGGGGGTCACTTTTGGGGTTTGAGGGGTCACTTTTGGGGGTTCAGAGGGGTCACTTTTGGGGGTTCAGAGGGGTCACTTTGGGGTTCAGAGGGGTCACTCTGGAGTGGGGGGGTCACTTTGGGGTTCAGAGGGGTCACTTTTGGGGTCAGGGGGTCACTTTAGGGTGGCTCATGGGGGTGTTCACTTTTGGGGTCCCCCCCTAACCCCCCCTCCCCCCCCCCCCCCCCAGGTACCCGGTTGTGGTGGAGGGGTTCTCGCTGCGGGGGGGCTCGGGGGGCGCTGGGAGGTGGGAGGGGGGGCAGGGGGTGCGGCGACGCCTCCTCTTCCGACGGCCCCTGGAGCTCTCGGTGCTGAGCGAGAGGAGGGTCCTCAGGCCCTACGGCATGGCAGGTGAGTCCGCCCCATAGCGACCCACGGCGACCCATAGATTCCCCCCCATAGACCCTCTCATAATTGCCCCATAACCCCCTATAGTGACCTATAGACCCCCCCGTAGACCCCATAGAGCACTGAGTCCTGAGGCTCTACAGGGTGGGGGGGTGAGTCTGCCCCATAGTGACTCACAGCAACCCATAGATCCCCCCATAGATCCCCCCATAACTGCCCCATAACCCCCTATAGTGACCCATAGACCACCCCCCCCCCAGCTCCCCATAGCTCCCATTGCCCCCCATGGCTTCCCATTGACACCCCATAGACCCCATAGATGCCCCCATTGCCCCCCACAGTGCCTTATAGCTCCCCATAGCTCCCCGTTGCCCCCCATAGCCCTCCATAGTACCCCATAGCTCCCATTGCTCCCCATTGCTCCCCATAGACCCCCTAGACGCCCCATTGCTCCCCATAGATCCTATAGACCCCATAGATGCCCCATAGCTCCTCATTGATCCCCATAGACCCCACAGACACCTCATTGCTCCCCATAGCTCCCCATAGACCCCATAGATGTCCCATAGCTCCCTATAGACCCCAAAGACACCCTATTGCTCCCCATAGGCCCCATAGATGCCCCATAGCCCCCATAGCCCCCATTGCCCCTTGTTGCTCCCAATAGTCCCCATAGATACCCCATAGACCCCATAGCTCCTATTGCCCCTCGTTGCTCCCCATAGACCCCATAGACACCCCATAGCTCCCCATAGACACCCCACAGTCTCCCGTTTCCCCCCCCTTTGACCTTCCCCTCCCTGCCCCACACTTAGGGGGCGGCCCTGGCGCTCCGGGCCTCAACCTCCTGATTCGCCGCGACGGCCGAACCCTCAACCTCGGGGCCAAAACTTCGGTGCAAGTGGAACCCGGAGTGAGTTTTATTTTTGGGGTGTCCCCCCCTCTACCCCTCTGCCCCACGGCGCCCGCCCTGCCCCACACCCTCCTCCTCGCCCCACAGGACGTCTTCCACATGGAGACTCCCGGAGGAGGCGGCTTTGGGGCCCCCGAGGAAGACCCCAAAAAGAAGGAGAAGGCCGGAAGCGTCTATGGGGCAGCCCCACAAGCCCAGCCCGGCACCGTCTAGGGGGCTGCCCCATAAGTGCAGCCTCGACCCAAGGCTATGGGGCAACCCCGGCTCGGCATGATCTATGGGGCAGCAGCTTCTCTCCATGTGCCACCCCCAACCCCTTGTGCCTTCCAATAAAGGAGCCTTCGGGCCTTCTCGCTTGGTTGCAGGCGCCGTGGGGTGATGTGTGGGGCAGCCCCATGGCATGGGTTGGTCCTCAAGATTTCCATGGAGTGGTCCTCAAGGTCTCCTTGAAGTGATTGATCCTCAAGGGTCCCCATGGATTGGTCCTCGAGATCTTGGGTTGGTCCTCAAGGGTCTCCATGGAGCGGTCTCCAAGACCTCCTTGGAGTTGGTCCCCAAGACCTTGGAGTGGTCCTCAAGGATCTATTTGGAGTTGTCCTTGAGGTCTTCAGGGAGTGATCTCTAAAGGATCTTGATGGGTTCGGCCTCAAGGGTCTCCTTGGAGTGGTCCTCAAGACCTTGGAGTGGTCCTCAAGGGTCTCCTTGGATTGGTCCTCAAGATCTCCTTGGAGTGGCCCTCAAGGGTCTCTATGGAGTTGTCCCCATGGAGCAACCTTCCCCAAATCCTCATGGAATGGTCCCCAAAGACCCCTCGAAGTCACCCTCAGGTCTCCATCAGGTGGTCCCATGGAGCGGCCCTCGGAGAGCTCCGAGGAGCAGGCCCAGGGGGTTCCTCTTGGGATGGAGGAATCTCCAAAGGTTTCTCATGGAGTGATCCCTAAGGGTGGAGTCGTCCTCGAGGATCTCCAAGGACTGGTCCCTGTGAAGTTGTCCTCACAGGTCTCCACGGTCCTCATGGATCTCCGTGATCCTCATGGAGGATCCAATCATCATCCTCCAATCATCACCCAATGATCAATGAACCATCATCCAATGATCACACAATCATCATCCAAACATCATTCAATGATCAATGAACCATCATCCAACCATCATCCAATCATCAATGAACCATCATCCTATGATCAATGAACCATCATTCAATCATCATCCAATGATCACCCAACCATGACCTAATGATCAAGGAACTATGACTCAATCATCATCCAATCATCACTCAATGATCAAAGAACCATAATCCAATCATCAATGAACTATCACTCGATGATCAATGAACCATCATCCAATCATCAATGAACCATCACCCAACCACATCCCAATGACCCCCTCACCCCACCATGGTCCTCAGGGGCTGCTGGGGTGGCTCCTCCCACCCCTCAGCACCTCCGCCTCGCCCCACGGTGTCCCCACAGTGTCCCCGAGGTGTCCCCGAGGTCTCTCAGGAGGACACAGGGCCCAGTTGGAGCTGCAGGGCCACCGGCAAGTGGTCGGAGAGGGTGGCCAGTTGGGTGATGAAGGAGATCTCGGCCTTCTCCTGCAGGGAGAGGGGACATCAGGGTGTGGGGACGTCCCGGGGTGGGGACACGAGGAGCTCCTGGTGCCGTCACTCACCACGGGTGGAGATCCCTGGTGCTGCCGGTGGAGGATGTAGTCCACACGGCGACCTTGCCAAGGGACGGCGGCCTCAGGGTCAGGTTCTCCGGTGGAGAGGATGGGACCTGCCAGGAACTGGTGCCGCCCGTCCGGCTCCTCCAGGGTCCTGGTGGCATCAGGGACGTGGTGACCGTGGGTTTCCCACCTCTTGTCCACCCATGACCCTGTCCCCATTTCTGTCACCTCTTCATCTTCTCCGGAGTGGAGATTGGCTCCTCGTAAATCTTCAGGTAGTTGAGAAGAGATCCTGGGAATGGGATGGAGATGGTGGAGGTGGAGATGGGGATGGAGATGGAGATGGGGATGGGGATGGGGATGGGGATGGGTTGGGGTCCCACCTATGGCCCAGGGCTGGTCCTGCCCGGGTCCCATCCGACAGGGATCTTGGTAGAGGTTGAAGATTGGATGCTCCTGGTTGAGCTTCTCAGCTTGAGGGGAGGAGAAAAGGTTCCATCATCCCCATCCCCATCTCCATCTCCATCTCCATCCCCACCCCCAGCCTCCCTGTCCTCCCCCACCTGGGGAGCAGTTGTCGAAGTTGAGGTCCCCGCAGAAGACGTCGAAGGCCACCGTGTCCCCCGGCTGCTCCTGCCGCTCCCGGAATTCCTGCAGCCAGCTGGTGGCCAGCGACAGCTGCGCGTCCCGCACCAGCGCGTCTCCTGCAACACCACCAGGGCCACCCCGCTCCATCAATGGACCCCCCGAATCCCATCAATGGACCCTCAAATCCCATCCCAGGTCCATTTAACCCCATCCCAGGACCATAAGCCCCATCCCAGGACCATAAACCCCATCCCAAGACTTTCAAACCCCATCCCAGGACCTTCCAACCCCATCCCAGGACCCTCCAACCCCATCCCAGGACCTTTCAACCCCATCCCAGGACCCTCCAACCCCATCCCAGGACTCCCAAACTCCATCCCAGGATCACAAACCCATCCTAGGTCCCTCCAACCTCATCTTAGGTCCCTCCAACCTCAACTTAGGTCATTCCAACCCCATCCCAGGACCTTTCAACCCCATTCCAGGTCCATCCAACCCCACCCCAGGACCATAAACCCCATCCCAGGACCATAAACCTCATTCTAGGTCCCTCCAACTCCATCCCAGGACCATAAAGCCCATTCTAGGTCCCTCCAACCCCATCCCAGGACCTTCCAACCCCGTCCCAGGACCATCCAAACCCCATCCTAGGACCATAAACCTCATTCTAGGTCCCTCCAACCCCATTTTTTGTCATTCCAACCCCATCCTAGTCCCACCAACCCCACCCTACATCCCTCCAATCCCATTTTTGGTCCCTCCAACCCCGTCCTAGGACTTCAAAAGTCATCCCAGGAACTTCCAATCTCATCTTAGGTGCCTCCCACCCCATCCTAGATCCCTCTAACCCCATCCTAGATCCCTTCAACCCCATTTTCCATCCCTCCAAGCCCATCCTAGATCCCTCTAACCCCATCCTAGATCCCTCCAACCCCATTTTTTGTTCCTCCAACTCTATTTTTGGCCCCTCCGACCCCATTTTTTGTCCCTCCAACCCCATTTTTGGCCCTTCCAACCCCATCCTAGATCCCTCCAACCCCATTTTTCGTCCCTCCAACCCCATCCTAGATCCCTCCAACCCCATTTTTCGTCCCTCCAACCCCATTTTTGGTCCTTCCAACCCCATCCTAGATCACTCCAACCCCATCCTAGATCACTCCAACCCCATTTTTGGCCCCTCCAACCTCATTTTCGGTCCTTCCAACCCCACTTTTGATCCTTCCAACCCCATCCTAGGACTTTGAAATTCTTCCCAGGACCTTCCAACCCTATTTTCTGTCCCTCCAACCCCATCCTAGATCCCTCCAACCCCATTTTCCATCCTTCCAACCCCATCCTGTGTGCGAGCTGTGTGCAAGTGTGGATCTGCTGGAGGGTAGGGAGGCTTTGCAGGGGGACCTGGACAGGCTGGATCGCTGGGCAATGTCCAACGGCATGAGGTTTAACACGGCCAAATGCCGGGTCCTGCACTTGGGGCACAACAACCCTATGCAGAGCTCCAGACTGGGAGAAGCCTGGCTGGAAAACTGCCAGGAGGAGAGGGACCTGGGGGTGTTGGTCGACAGCCGACTGACCATGAGCCAGCAGTGTGCCCAGGTGGCCAAGAAGGCCAATGGCATCCTGGCTTGGATCAGAAATGGTGTGACCAGCAGGGCCAGGGAGGTGATTCTCCCTCTGGACTCAGCACTGGTGAGGCTGCTCCTTGAATCCTGTGTCCAGTTCTGGGCCCCTCAGCACAAGAAGGATGTTGAGGCTCTGGAGCAAGTCCAGAGAAGAGCAACGAGGCTGGTGAAGGGGCTGGAGAACAGGCCCTATGAGGAGCGGCTGAGAGAACTGGGGGGGTTTATCCTGGAGAAGAGGAGGCTAAGAGGAGACCTCATTACTCTCTCCAACTACCTGAAAGGAGGTTGTGGAGAGGAGGGAGCTGGGCTCTTCTCCCAAGTAACAAGGGACAGGACGAGAGGGAATGGCCTCAAGCTCCACCAGGGGAGATTTAGGCTGGAGATTAGGAGGAGGTTTTTCACAGAAAGGGTCATTGGGCATTGGAATAGGCTGCCCAGGGAGGGGGTTGATTCCCCTTCCCTGGAGGTGTTTAAGGGACGGGTGGATGAGGTCTTGAGGGACTTGGTTTAGTGTTAGATAGGAATGGTTGGACTAGAAGATCCGATGGGTCCCTTCCTACCTGGTTGTTCTGTGTTTCTGTGATCCTAGGTCCCTCCAACCCCATCCTAGATCCCTCCAACCCCATTTTTGGCCCCTCCAACCCCATCCTAGATCCCTCCAACCCCATTTTTCATCCCTCCAACCCCATTTTTCGTCCCTCCAACCCCATCCTAGGACTTCAAAACTCATCCCAGGACCTTCCAACCCCATCCTAGATCCCTCCAACCCCATTTTTGGCCCTTCCAACCCTATTTTCGGCCCCTCCAACCCCATTTTCGGCCCCTCCCACCCCATTTTCAGCCCCTCCCACCCCATTTTCGGTCTCCCCCACCCCTCACCTGCCGGCGCCTGCAGGTGCGTGCACCCCAGGTATCCCACGAGCCGTCCCCGCGGCGTCTCCCCCAGCAGCACCAGCACCACCAGCACCCCCTTGGCCGCCAACGCGTCCTCCCCGGCCCCGTTGGGGAAGGCTCGAAAGTCGGCGGCCACCACCGGGTAGCGACTGGCCACCAGCAACCCGCTCCCAAACACCTTCAACCCGCATCCCCTCAGCCCGCGGCGTCCGACGCCCAAAAGAATGTGCCGGAAGGTTCCCCCGAGCCGGCGGCACACGGTGGCTTCGGCGCCGGCGTCGAACGCCTCCTGGAGACACACAAAGTCGGCGCTGGGTGGGAAACGCTCGGCTAGCGGCGCCGGAGAAGCCGCCACGTGGTTGTCACCGAGAGCGAGGAGCCGCCCGACGGCCTCGGCTCGCGCCGGCGTCTCCCCGAGGTTGCTAAACTTGGCGAAACCGCTGGGCATGAGGCAGACGTTGGCCGAGACGAAGGTGAAGGCGCGAGGCCGCCGCCCGTCCCACGGCGCAGCCGGAGAGGCCGACGGGGACAACCGGTAGACGAATTCGCGGCGCGTGGCCTGCGCCGGGAGCCACAGGACGAGGCCGACGGCCAAAAACGGCAACGCCAAGGCCAAGGCCAAGGCCAAGGCGGTGCCGGCAGCCACTCGCCGGCACCAGCCGCAGGGGCCGAGGCGGAGGCGCTGGAGGGTGGTGGGACGGAGGTCCAGGAGGCGGTTGGTGACCCAGAAGGCTGGACAGACCAGGACGGAGGCCACTGCGTCCAGGGCGGAGGCGGCACAGTTGGGGAAGGGGGATGAGGGAAGAGCCACGGCCGGAGGGGACGAGGAGGCGGCAAAAGGAGAGGGTCCTGAAGGGCCTGTGGGGAGAGAGAGGGGCTGAAGCCACAACTGGGACCAGTTCCAGACTGGGAGAGCCGAAAGTGGGAGCCGAATCCAAATTGGGAGCCTGTTCCTAATTGGGAGACTCCAAACTGGGAAGCGATTCCTAACTAGGAGACACCAAACTGAGAATGTGTCCCAAGCTGGGACCAGTTCCAGACTGGGAGAGGCGAAACTGGGAGGCGAATCTGAACTGGGAGCCGGTTCCTAATTGGGAGACTCCAAACTGGGAATTGATTCCTAACTAGGAGACCCCAAACTGAGAATCTGTCCCAAACTGGGACCAGTTCCTAACTGGGAGACACCAAACTGGAACCCAATTCCAAACTGGGACCAGTTCCTAACTGGGAGCCCATTCCAAACTAGGACCCCAATTTGGAACTGGGACCAGTTCCAGACTGGGAGAGCCAAAACTGGAAGCTGAATCCAAACTGGGAATCCAAATCCAAACTGGGAGCCCATTCCAAACTGGGACCCTGTTCCTAACTGGGAGACACCAGACTGGGAACCAATTCCAAACTGGGAGCCCATTACTAACAAGGAGGCCCTAAATTGGGAACCAGTCCCTAACCCTAAAATGGGAATCAATTCCAGACTGGGAGCCCATTCCTAACTGGGAGACCCTAAACTGGGAACCTATTCCAATCTGGGAGACTCCAAACTGGGACCTAAATCCAAACTGGAGCCCATTCCTAACTGGGATCCCGTTCCTCACTCGGAGCCCATTCCAGACTGGGAGATGCCAAACTGGGAGCCAAATCCAAACTGGGAATCCCAATCCAAACTGGGAATCTGAATCCAAACAGGGATCAGTTCCTAACTAGGAGACCCCAAACTGAGAATCTGTCCGAAGCTGGGACCAGTTCCAGACTGGGAGAGGCGAAACTGGGAGGAGAATCTGAATTTGGAGCAGGTTCCTAATTGGGAGACTCCAAACTGGGAGTCAATTCCTAACTAGGAGACACCAAACTGAGAATCTGTCCCAAGCTGGGACCAGTTCCAGACTGGGAGAGCCGAAAGTGGGAGCCGAATCCAAATTGGGAGCCTGTTCCTAATTGGGAGACTCCAAACTGGGAAGCGATTCCTAACTAGGAGACACCAAACTGAGAATGTGTCCCAAGCTGGGACCAGTTCCAGACTGGGAGAGGCGAAACTGGGAGGCGAATCCGAATTGGGAGCCGGTTCCTAACTTGGAGACTCCAAACTGGGAATTGATTCCTAACTAGGAGACCCCAAACTGAGAATCTATTCCAAACTGGGACCAGTTCCTAACTGAGAGACACTGAGAACCAGTTCATAACTGGGACCAGTTCCTAACTGGGAGATGCCAACTGGGACCCAAATCCAAACTGGGAGACCATTCTAAACTGGGAGACCCTGAATTGGGAACCGATTCCTAACTAGGAGACACCAAACTGAGAATCTGTCCCAAACTGGGACCAGTTCCTAACTGAGAGACACCGAAACTGAGAACCAGTTCCTAACTGGGACCAGCTCCTACCTGGGACCAGTTCCTAACTGGGAGACACCAAACTGGAACCCAGTTCCAAACTGGGACCAGTTCCTAACTGGGAGCCCATTCCAAACTAGGACCCCAATTTGGAACTGGGACCAGTTCCAGACTGGGAGAGCCCAAACTGGGACCCAAATCCAAACTGGGAATCCAAATCCAAACAGGGACCAGTTCCTAGCTAGGAGACCCTAAACTGGGAATCAATACCAAACTGGGAATCCAAGTCCAAACAGGCACCAGTTCCTAACTAGGAGACCCTAACTGGGAATCAATACCAAACTGGGAGCCCATTCCTAACTGGGAGACCCTAAACTGGGAACCAATTCCAAATTGAGAGCCCATTCCTAACTGGGAGACCCTAAACTGGGAAACAATTCCAATCTGGGAGACTCCAAACTGGGGCCCAAATCCAAACTGGGAGCCCATTCCAAACTGGGACCCAAATCCAAACTGGGAACCAATTCCAAACTGGGAGCCCTTTTCAAACTGGACCCCATTCCATACTGGACCCTATTCTAAACTGGACCCCATTCCAAACTGGACCCCATCGCAAACTGGGAGCCCATTCCAAACTGGGAGACCCCAAACTGGGACCCGAATGCAAACTGGGAGCCCATTCCTAACTGAGAGCCCATTTCAAACTGGGACTCGTATTCAAACTGGGACCACATCTTAAACTGGATCCCATCCCAAACTGGGAGCCCATTTCAAACTGGGACCCCATTCCAAACTGGGAAACCCTCCCCCCCAACTGGGACTGCATCCCAAAGAGGACCCCAGTTCCAAACTGGGACCCCATTCCTAACTGGGACCCTTTTCCAAACTGGATCCCATTCCAAACTGGGACCCCATCTCAAGCAGGATCCCACCCTGAACAGGATCCCAGTTCCAAACTGGGACCCCAATACCAAGCAGGACCCCTTATTCCCAACAGGACCCCAAGACCTCACCCTGAAGAGGATCCCAGTTCCAAACTGGGACCCCAACCCAGACTGGGACCCCAATCCCAAGCAGGATCCCCCTTTCCTAACAGGACCCCAGGATCCCACCCTGAAGAGGATCCCAGTTCCAAACTGGGATCCCAACCCAAACTGGAATCCCAGTCCTGATCAGGACCCCAAGACCAGGTGGGACCCCAAGTCCATCTGAGACCCCATTCCAAGCAGGACCCCACCCTGAACAGGATCCCAGTTCCAAACTGGGACCCCAAACCAAACAGGGACCCCCGATTCCAAACAGGACCCCAAGACCTCACCCTGAAGAGGATCCCAGTTCCAAACTGGGACCCCAACCCAAACTGGGATCCCAGTCCTGATCAGGACCCCAAGACCAGGTGGGACCCCAAGTCCATCTGGGACCCCAATCCCAAGCAGGATCCCACTCTGAAGAGGATCCCAGTTCCAAACTGGGACCCCAACCCAAACTGGGATCCCATCCCAGCAGGATCCCACTCTGAACAGGTTCCCAGTTCCAAACTGGGACCCCAACCCAAACTGGGATCCCAGTCCGGATTAGGACCCCAAGTCCAGGTGGGACCCCATCCCAAACAAGACCCCATTCCAGGTGGGACCCCATCCCATTGCTCCCCCCCCCCCCCCCATCCCAATCCAGATCCCATCCCAAACACCCCCCACCCCCCCCAATCCAAATCCCCACCCCCACCTCCCAGCACCCCAAAATCCCCCCTCAAACCACCCCCCCCCCAGATTCCCACCGAGGGGACCCCGATTCGGAGCTGTGGCGGCCGAGCTGCCCGTGGGAACCTGCAGCCGGAGGGAGCGTCCCCCGCATCCCAGGATCCAGCGGCATTCCAGGCCCTGGGGGGGAGGGGGGACCCCCCTGGCCCAGCACCCCCAAAGACACCAGGACCCCCAAATCCCCATCCCTGGGAACCCCAAAACCAGGGGACACCAATGTCCCCATCCCTGAGACCCCCAGAACCAGGGGACACCAATGTCCCCATTGCTGGGAACCCAAAAGCAAACCCATGACCAGGACACCAATGTCCCCGTCCTTGGGAACCCCAAAAACAGGAGACCCCAATGTCCCAGCACTCCCAAAGACACCAGGACCCCAAATCCCCATCCCTGGGACCCCCAAACCCAGGGAGAGGACACTAATGTCCCCATTGCCGGGAACCCAAAAGCAACCCCATGGCCAGGACACTAATGTCCCCATCCCCAGGACCCCCCAAAACAGGGAACACCAATGTCCCCATCCTTGGGAACCCCAAAACCAGGGAATCCCCATGTCCCTGCACCCCCAAAGACACCAGGACCCCAAATCTCCATCCCTGGGACCCCCAAACCAAAGGGACACCAATATCCCCATCCTTGGGAACCCCAAAACCAGGAGACCCCCATGTCCCTGCACCCCCAAGGCCACCCCATGACTGGGACCCCAGTGTCCCCATCCCTGGGAACCCCAAAACCAGGGGACCCCAATGTCCCAGCACCCCCCAAAGACACCAGGACCCCCAAGTCCCCATCCCTGGGACCCCCAAACCCAGGGGACACCAATGTCCTCATCCCTGGGAACCCCAGAACCAGGGGACCCCCATGTCCCCATCCTCAGGACCCCCAGAAATAGGGGACACCAATGTCCCCAGGACCCCCAAGGCCAGGACCCCAATATCTCCATTCCCGGGACCCTTAAACCAGGGGACCCCAAAGTCCCCAGGACCCCCAAAGCCACCCCATGGCCATAATAGCCAGGGGGGCCCCAGTGTCCCCAGGTGACCCCAATGTCCCCAGGACCCCCAAACCCAGGGGACCCCAATATCCCTGAGATCCCCAAAGCCACCACATTGGGGGCATGGCTGGGGGACCCCAGTGTCCTCAGGTGACCCCAATGTCCCCAGGACCCCCAAAGCCACCTCATGGCCATAATAGCCAGTGGGACCCCAGTGTCCCCAGGTGACCCCAATGTCCCCAGGACCCCCAAACCCAGGGGATCCCAATATCCCAGAGATCCCCAAAGCCACCACATTGGGGGCACAGCCAGAGGGACACCAATGTCCTCAGGTGACCCCAATGTCCCCAGGACCCCCAAATCCAGGGCACCCCAATGTCCCTAGGACCCCCAAACCACCTCACTGTGAGCACAGCCAGGGGGACCCCAATGTCCCAAGGACCTCCAAACCCAGGGGACCCCAATATCCCTGAGATCCCCAAAGCCACCACATTGGGGGCACAGTCAGGGGGGACCCCAATGTCCCCAGGCGACCCCAACGTCCCCAGGGGACCCCAAAGTCCCTGTCCCCCCTCACCTGCCCTGCGGGCGCGGAGGGGGCCAGGGCCCCCCGCCATTCCCAGTATCCCAGTGGGTGAATCCCAGTGAGGCCAGACTGGCCGGACAGGTTCCGGGGTGCTGGGTGCCCCATGGCTGCCCCACGGCCCGGAAGCGGCTCCACGCCCCATGACTCCTACTGGGAGACTGGGAACACTGGGAAGACTGGGCTACTGGGGTCACAGAGGACACTGGGGAAACTGGGGTCATTGAGGAGACTGGGAACACCGGGATAATGGGGAAACTGGGGTCACTGGGGATATTGGGGTCACTTAATTTACTGGGAACACTGGGGATATTGGAGACCCTGGGGATACTGGAGATACTGGGAACACTGAGAACTCTGAGGAAACTGGGGTCACTGGGATATTGGGATCACTGGGGAGACTGGGAACACTGGGCTAATGGGGAAACTGGGGTCACTGGGGATACTGGGGTCACTTGAATTACTGGGGACACTGGGAATGTTGGAGACCCTGGGTGGTTTCACTGGGAATACTGGGGTCACTGGGGAGACTGGGAACACTGGGGAAACTGGGATCACTGGGATACTGGGGAAACTGGGGTCACTGGGATACTGGGGAGACTGGGAACACTGGAGACCTGGGGGTCACTGGGGAGACTGGGAACATTGGGCTAATGGGGAAACTGGGGTCACTGGGGATACTGGGGTCACTTGAATTACTGGGGACACTGGGAATGTTGGAGACCCTGGGTGGTTTCACTGGGAATACTGGGGTCACTGGGGAGACTGGGAACACTGGGCTAATGGGGAAACTGGGGTCACCGGGGCACTGGAGTTACTGGGGGCACTGGAGTTGTTGGAGACCTGGGGGTCACTGGGGATACTGGGAACACTGGGGACACTGGGGATGTTGGAGACACTGGAGTCACTGGGGATCCTGGGAACACTGGGAATCCTGAGGTCACTGGGGATGTTGGAGACCCTGGGGTCACTTGAATTACTGGGGATACTGGGGACATTGGTGATGTTGGAGACCTTGGAGTCCTGGGGATATTGGGGGTACTGGGAACACTGGGAACACTGGGGATGTTGGAGACCTTGGGGTCACTGGGGATACTGGAGTCACTGGGGATACTGGGGACAATTGGGACCCTGGAGACCCTGGGGTCACTGGGAATACTGGGAACACTGGGGACCCTGGGGACGCTGAGAACACTGGGGGCACTTGAGTTACTGGGGATACTGGGGACACTGGTGATGTTGGGGGCTCTGGGGTCCTGGGGATATTGAGGGTACTGGGAACACTGGGAACACTGGGAATGTTGGAGACCCTGGGGTACTGGGGATACTGGGGGTCACTGGGGACACAGGGGATACTGGGGTCACTGGGGATACTAGGGATACTGGGGATACTGGGGTTACTGGGGACACTAGGGATACTGGGGTCACTGGGGACACTGGGAACACTGGAACATGGGGGACCCTGGGGTTGTTGGAGACCCTGAGGATACTGGAGAGACTGGGAACACTGGGGATATTGGAGACCCTGGGGATACTGGGGAGACTGGGAACACTGAGAACTCTGGGGACACTGGGGATGTTGGAGACCCTGGACTCACTGGGGGTACTGGGAACACTGGGGATGTTGGCGACCCTGGGGACACTGGGGATAATGGGGTCACTTGAATTACTGGGGATACTGGGGACATGATGTGATGTTGGAGAACCTGGGGTCCTGGGGATATTGGGGATACTGGGAACACTGGGGATGTTGGGGTCCCTGGGGTCACTGGGGATACTGGGGTCACTGGGGATGCTGGGGATGTTGGAGACCCTGAGGTACCGGGAATACTGGGGACACTGGGGCCACTTGAATTAGTGGGGATACTGGGGATGTTGGAGTCCTGGGGGTCACTGGGGATACTGGGAACACTGGGGATCATGGGGTCACTGGGGATGTTGGAGACCCTGGGGATACTGGGAACACTGGGAATATAGGAGACACTGGGGATGTTGGAGAACCTGGGGATACTGGGAGCACTGGGGATAGTGGGGACAATGGGGATGTTGGAGAACCTGGGGATACTGGGAACACTGGGGAAACTGGGGACATTGGAGACCCTGGGGTCACTGGGGATATTGGGGTCACTGGTCTCATTGGGGACCTTGGAGACTCTGGGGCCACTGGGGATACTGGGAACACTGAGGATACTGGGGATACTGGAACATGGGGAGCATTGGGGGCACTTGAGTTACTGGGGATACTGGGGACACTTGAGTTACTGGGGATACTGGGGACATTGGTGATGTTGGAGACCTTGGAGTCCTGGGGATATTGGGGGCACTGGGAACACTGGGAAAACTGGGGATGTTGGAGACCCTGGGGTCACTTGAGTTACTGGGGATGTTGGAGACCCTCGGGTCACTGGGGATACTGGAGTCACTGGGGATACTGGGGACAATTGGGACCCTGGGGTCACTGGGGATACTGGGAATACTGGGGTCACTGGGGATACTGGGGACACTAAGGATACTGGGGTCACTGGGGATACTGGGGACACTAAGGATACTGGGGTCACTGGGGATACTGGGGACAATTGGGACCCTGGTGTCACTGGGGATACTGGGAATACTGGGGTCACTGGGGATACTGGGGACACTAAGGATACTGGGGTCACTGGGGACACTGAGAACACTGGAACATGGGGGACCCTGGGGTTGTTGGAGACCCTGGTGATACTGGGGTGACTGGGAACACTGGAATATTGGGGACCCTGGGGATACTGGGCATACTGGGAACACTGAGAACTCTGGGGACACTGGGGACACTGGGGATGTTGGAGACCCTGGAGTCACTGGGGATACTGGGGACAATTAGGACCCTGGAGACCCTGGGGTAACTGGGGATACTGGGAACACTGGGGATACTGGGGATACTGGGGACACTGAGAACACTGGGGTCACTTGAGTTACTGGAGATATTGGGGACACTGGTGATGTTGGAGACCGTGGGGTCCTGGGGATATTGAGGATACTGGGAACACTGGGGATGTTGGGGTCCCGGGGGTCACTGGGGACACTGGGAACACTGGAATATTGGGGACCCTGGGGATGCTGGAGACCCTGGGCTCACTGGGGATACTGGGAACACTGGAGATGTTGGAGACCATGGGGATACTGGGAACACTGGGAGCATTGAGGACAATGGGGACGTTGGAGACCCTGGGGTCACTTGAGTTACTGGAGACACTGGGTTAGTGGGACCACTGGGGATACTGGGAACACTGGGGTCGCTGGGAACACTGGGTTAGTGGGATAACTGGGGATACTGGGAGCACTGGGGGTGCTGCCGTCCCTCACCTGCGCTTCCCTGGGCTCCCACGTCCGTCGCCAGAGGCACCAACACCTCCTCGTTCCCGGAGGAGCCGGCGCTTCCGCCTCCGCTTGTGGTCACCATGGTGGTGGCCGTTGGCTCGGGGCCAGCTCCACCTCGGGGCCACCACCGGCTAGAGGTCACCGAGGGCTTGAGGTCACCTCTGTGGTCACAGGGAGCTTGAGGTCACTGCTGGTTTGGGGTCACCATCAGGTCCTGGTCACCATTGGTTTGGGGTCACCATCAGTTTGAGGTCACCATAGGCTTGGGGTCACCATCAGGTCTTGGGTACCATCAGGTCCTGGTCACCACAGGCTTGGGGTCACCATCAGCTTGTGGTCACTGCTGGTTTGGAGTCACCATCAGGTCCTGGTCACCATCAGCTCCTGGTCACCCTCAGCTTGAAGTCACTGCTGGCTTGAGGTCACCATCAGCTCCTGGTCACTATCTGCTTGTGGTCACTGCTGGTTTGGGGTCACCATCAGGTCCTGGTCACTATCGGCTCCTGGTCACCATCAGCTTGTGGTCACTACTGGTTTGGGGTCACTATCAGCTCCTGGTCACTGCTGGCTTGAGGTCACCATCAGGTCCTGGTCACCATCAGCTCCTGGTCACCATCCCTTTGGGGTCACCATCAGCTCCTGGTCACCATCAGCTCGTGGTCACTGCTGGTTTGGGGTCACCATCAGCTCCTGGTCACCCACAGCTCCTGGTCACCATCCCTTTGGGGTCACCATCAGCTCCTGGTCACTGCTGGCTCGAGGTCACCATCTCTTTGGGGTCACCATCAGCTCCTGGTCACTGCTGGCTCGAGGTCACCATCTCTTTGGGGTCACCATCAGCTCCTGGTCACTGCTGGCTCGAGGTCACCATCTCTTTGGGGTCACCATCAACTCCAGGTCACCCTCCTCTCGGGGTTTCCACCCTCTCAAGGTCCCCTCTGGCTTGGATCTCCACCGCCTTGGTCCCTGGGCAGCTCCCGGACGTGGCTCCAATTACCGGTGGCCGGTTGCCACCCTCATTCCAGCCTCGAGTAGGTGGCACCCAACCCGCTGCCACCACCGGGCTCGGCTCCCACCTCCGCTGGTGACACCGGGTGACGGGTCAGTGGTGGCAAGCGTCACGCCTTGGCCAAAGTCCGGTGGTGGTGTCGGCCACACCTCGGTCAACACCCACACAACCGGTTCTGCCATCCTGTAACCCCTTGGCTGCCACCTCCGGCTGGGAATTGGAGAATTAATTAAGGGGATTATGGGATTGTTTGTGTTGGAAAAGAGCTTGAAGAGCGTTGAGCCCAACGCTGACGGCTCCACCACAAAACCATGTCCAGAAGCACCATATCTACAGGTCTTTTAGATACCTCCAGGAATCAAGGAATCACCAGCTTGGAGAAGAACCTCAGGATCATGGAGCCCAACCCTTCCCATCAACCACTAACCCATGTCCCTCGGCACCTCGGCCACTTGTCCCTTAAACATCTCCAGGATGGTGACTCAACCCCCTCCCTGGTGCCTCATGACCCTTTCCATGAAGAAGTTCTTCCTGATGTCCTGATGTTCTGTTCTCCAGCTTCTTTTCCACCTTTGTCCCTCTTGGGGTCCCTGAGTGCCACGAGCCCCACTGGACCCAAGAGGGTCGTGGCACTTGGGGACCCAGGTGGGGGTCATGGCACTTAGGGACCCAGTGGGGGTCGTAGCACTTGGGGACCCAGTGAGGGTCTTGGAGACCCAGTGGGAGTCATGGCACTTGGGGACTCAGTGAGGGTCGTGGCACTTGGGGACCCCAAGAGGGTCATGGCACTTGGGGACCCAGTGAGGGTTGTGGCACTTGGGGACCCAGTCGGGGTCATGGCACTCAGGGATCCAGTGAGGGTCTTGGGGACCCAGTTGGGGTCGTGGCACTTGGGGACCCAGTGAGGGTTGTGACACTTGGGGACCCAGTGGGGGTCGTGGCACTCAGGGACCCCAAGAGGACTGTGGCACTTGGGGACCCCAAGAGGGTCATGGCACTCAGGGACCCCAAGAGGGTTGTGGGGACCCCAAGAGGATCGTGGCACTTGGGGACCCAGTCAGTGTTGTGGGACTTGGGGACCCCAAGAGGCTTGTGGCACTTGGGGATTCAGTGGGGGTCGTGGCACTTGGGGACCCCAAGAGGGTTGTGGCACTTGGGGATCCAGTGAGGGTCTTGGGGACCCAGTGGGGGTCATGGTACTCAGGGACTCCAAGAGGGTCATAGCACTTGGGGACCCAGTGAGGGTCATGACACTCGGGGACCCCAAGAGGGTTGTGGCACTTGGGGACCCAGTGGGGGTCGTGGCACTTGGGGACCCCAAGAGGACTGTGGCACTTGGGGACCCCAAGAGGGTCATGGCACTCAGGGACCCCAAGAGGGTTGTGGGGACCCCAAGAGGATCGTGGCACTTGGGGACCCAGTCAGTGTTGTGGGACTTGGGGACCCCAAGAGGCTTGTGGCACTTAGGGATTCAGTGGGGGTCGTGGCACTTGGGGACCCCAAGAGGGTTGTGGCACTTGGGGATCCAGTGAGGGTCTTGGGGACCCAGTGGGGGTCGTGGTACTCAGGGACTCCAAGAGGGTCATAGCACTTGGGGACCCAGTGAGGGTCATGACACTTGGGGACCCCAAGAGGGTTGTGGCACTTGGGGACCCAGTGGGGGTCGTGGCACTCGGGGACCCCGAGAGGCTCGTGGCACTTGGGGACCCAGTGAGTGTTGTGGGACTTGGGGACCCCAAGAGGGTCATGGCACTTGGGGACCCAGTGAGGGTCTTGGGGACCCAGTAGGGGTCGTGGCACTCAGGGACCCCGAGAGGATTGTGGCACTTGGGGATCCAGTGGGAGTCATGGCACTCAGGGACCCCAAGAGGATTGTGGCACTTGGGGACCCAGTGAGGTCCTATGCTGAAGTCCTCATCCTGGTGTCCCCTCAACCTTGTCTGCACCCCAAGTTCTGATGTCCCCCCATCTTGGTGACCTCATCCTCGTGTCCCTGTTGTAGTGTCCCCAACCTTGGTGTCCCCATCCTGGTGTCCCCATCTTGCTGTCCCCATCTTGGTGTCCCTGTCTTGGTGTCTCCATCCTGCTGTCTCCATCCTTGGTGTCCCCTTTGTGTTGTCCCCAACCTGGTGGCCCCATCCTCCTGTCCCCATCTTAGTGCCTCCAACCTTGGTGTCCCCTACCTGACATCCTCATCCTGGTATCCCCATGCTCCTGTCCCCACCTCAGTGTCCCCAGCCTGGTGTCCCCATCATGATGTCCCCAAACTGGTGTCCTCATCCCGGTGGCCCCATCCTTGGTGTCCTCATCGTGGTGTCCTGTTCTTGATGTCTCCATCCTTAGCGTCCCCTTTGTGGTGTCCCCATCCTGGTGCCCCCATCTCAATGTCCCCATCCTGGTGTCTCCATCCTTGGTGTCCCCACTCTTGGTGTCCCCAAGCCGGTGTCCTCAACCTGGTATCCCCAACCTCTTGTCCCCATCCTTGGTGTCCCCAACCTGGTGTCCCCATCCTTGGTGTCCCCAACCTGGTGTCCCCATCCTGGAATTCCCATCTTGGTGTCTCCATCCCAGTGTCCCCAACCTGGTGTCCTGATCCTGGTGTCTCCATCCCAGTGTCCCCATCCTGGTGTCCTCAACCTGTATTCCCCATCCTGTTATCCCCATCTTGGTGTCCCCATCCTTGGTGTCCCCATCTTGATGTCTCCATCCCAGTGTCCCCAACCTGGTGTCCTTATCCTTGTGTCCTCATCCCAGTGTCCCCATCTTGGTGTCCCTGTCTCATTGTCTTCATCTTGGTATCTCCATCCCAGTGTCCCCAACCTGCTATCCTGATCTTGGTGTCTCCCTCCCAGTGTCCCCATCCTCATGTCCCCACCTTAATGTCTCCATCTTCAGTGCCCCCATTCTGGTGTCCCCATCCCCATCCCCCCAGCTACACCACACCGGACGAAGACCCTTCCACCACTTTATTGCTGCCGCTGTCGAAGTGGTTGTCGGCGCTGACGCGATTGGCGGCGCTGACGCGATTGGCCGCGTCGGCCTCCTTGCCAGCGCCGGGTGGTCGGTGGCAGCGACATGGTCGATAACGACGATGACGACGACGATGACGACGACAAGGCTGGTGGAGTTGACCTGCTTGGCGGAGCTGACCTGGCGGATGGACCTGCCCTGGTTGGAGATGACCTGGTTGGCGGAGCCGACATGCGTGGCGGAGCTGCCATGGTTGCTGTTGACCTGGTTGGTGGAGTTGAAGTGGTTGGTGGAGTTGATGTGGTTGGTGATGATGTTGATGTGGTTGGTGGAGTTGAAGTGGTTGGTGGGGTTGAAGTGGTTGGTGATGTTGATGTGCTTGGTGGAGTTGATGTGGTTGGTGATGATGTTGATGTGGTTGGTGGAGTTGAAGTGGTTGGTGGGGTTGATGTGGTTGGTGGGGTTGAAGTGGTTGGTGATGTTGATGTGGTTGGTGATGTTGATGTGCTTGGTGGAGTTGATGTGGTTGATGGGGTTGATGTGGTTGGTGGGGTTGATGTGGTTGGTGGAGTTGATGTGGTTGGTGGAGTTGATGTGGTTGGTGATGATGTTGATGTGGTTGGTGGAGTTGAAGTGGTTGGTGGAGTTGATGTGGTTGGTGATGTTGATGTGGTTGGTGGAGTTGATGTGGTTGGTGATGATGTTGATGTGGTTGGTGATGACGTTGATGTGGTTGGTGATGACGTTGATGTGGTTGGTGGGACTGATGTGGTTGGTGGAGTTGATGTGGTTGGTGAGGTTGAAGTGGTTGGTGGGGTTGATGTGGTTGATATGAAAGGTTGACGGAGGCTCCGGTGTTGTTGGAGCCTCCTCCTCCCAGCCCTCACCAGCGGAACAGGGGTTGTCCGTCCTCCCTGGCCAGCTCCATCAGGCACTCCAGGAGCAGCAGCACCTCGGGCCTGGTGGCCGCCGGGACTCTCTCGTTCACCGCGTTCCACAGGTTGGTGGCCGTGTGGCTGCCGTCCATCAGGTTCCACTGGGGGAGGATCCCGTAAGAGTTGACCAAGGCTTCGGTGTAGGGGGCGTGGATGGTGGGGTTGTAACCGAAGGGCCTCAGGCGCCCCAGGACCCCCACGTAGCGCCGAGCCGACACGGCGCAGAGGTGCTCGTCGTAGCCGCCTGGCACCGCGTCCAGCGCCGTCTGCAGGAGAAGCAGAGACTCATGGAATCACCAGAAGAATCTTGGAGAAGACCCTCAGGATCACTGAGTCCAACCATCCCCACTAATCACTAACCCATGTCTCTCAGCACCTTGTCCACTCATCCCTTAAACATCTCCAGGATGGCGACTCAACCCCCTCCCTGGAGCCTCTATCAGAGCCCAGTGACCCTTTCCATGAAGAAGTTCTTCCGAATGTCCAGCCTGGTGGAGCTTGAGGTTGTTCCACCTGGTTTTGTCCCCTTGGGAGAAGATCCCAGCTCCCTCCTCTCCACAACCTCCTCTCAGGGAGTTGCAGAGAGCAATGAGGTCTCCCCTCAGCCTCCTCTTCTCCGGGTTCCTCACATGCTCCTCTCATTCTCCAGCCCCTTCCCCACCTTCCTTGCTCTTCTCTGGACTCGCTCCAGCCCCTCAAGGTCCTTCTTGGAGTGAGGGACTCAGAACTGAGCTCAGATTGGAGCTGTGGCCTCACCGAGTCCATCAATCCCCTCCCTGGCCCTGCTGGCCACACCGGCTCTGCTCCAAGCCAAGATGCCCTTGGCCTTAATGGCCACCTGGGCCCCTGCTGCCTCCTCTTCAACCAACCCCCCCAGCTCCTTCTCCTCCAGGGACCTTCCCAGCTGCTCTTCTCCAAGCCTGGAGCTGCTCAGGGTTGAGATCCCAGAGCAGGACCTGGCGTTTGGGCCTGGTTGAACCTCACCCCATGGATCCAACCTGTCCAGATCCCTCTGGAGAACCTCAAACCCCTCCAGTAGATCCACACTGAGCTCAGTGTCACCTCCAAACTCTCTCAAGGAGCCCTCGATGCCTTCATCCAGGTCATGGATGAAGATATTGAGAAGGGATGGACCTTGGATCAGCCCCAGCATGACCCCCCGTGGGTCCCAGCGAGCTCACCGTGATGATCTTCTCGGGCAGGTTGGCCACGGTGAAGCCGTAGAAGCGGGTGCGCTCGGGGAAGACGTGGGCCAGGATGCGGCGGTCCAGTTGGTAGGCGATCTCGCCCACCAGCTGCTCCCACGTCGGCTGTTGACCGGCTGCTGGATCTGGGAATGGGGGCAGGGGAAACTGGTGAGACCTGCTCAGGTCACCTGAGGGCCTCACCTGAGGACCCCTGAAGACGATGGGGAAGGGGATGAAGGGGGAGATGGAGATGGGGGTGATGGAAATGATGGGGTTGGGGATGGGGATGGGGATGGAGATGGAGATGGAGGAGAAGGAGATGGAGATGGAGAAAGGAGATGGAGAAGGAGATGGAGGAGGAGAAGGAGGAGAAGGAGGAGAAGGAGATAGGATGAAGATGATGGAGATGGAGAAGGAGATGGAGATGGAGAAGGAGGAGGAGAAGGAGGAGGAGGAAGAGAAGGAGGAGGAGAAGGAGGAGGAGAAGAAGGAGGAGAAGGAGGAGAAGGAGGAGAAGGAGAAGGAGGAAGAGAAGGAGGAGGAGGAAGAGAAGGAGGAGGAGAAGGAGGAGGAGGAGAAGGAGGAGGAGGAGAAGGAGGAGGAGGAGGAGAAGGAGGAGAAGGAGGAAGAGGAGAAGGAGGAGGAGAAGGAGGAGGAGAAGGAGGAGGAGGAGGAGGAGGAGGAGGAGGAGGAGGAAGAGGAGAAGGAGGAGGAGAAGGAGGAAGAGAAGGAGGAGGAGAAGGAGGAGGAGGAGGAGGAGGAGGAGGAGGAGGAGGAAGAGGAGGAGGAGAAGGAGGAGAAGGAGGAGGAGAAGGAGGAGGAGAAGGAGGAGAAGGAGATAGGATGAAGATGACGGAGATAAAGATGGGGATGGAGATGGGGATGCAAACACACCCTCACCCATGATCTTCCCATGGCCCAAGGTGACCCGACCCCCTCCTTGAGCACCCCCAAATCTCCATCCACCATGGTCCAGCAGGACTGGCTTGTCCAGCAGTCACATCATGCCAGGAATCCCCACCTTCCCCACCACCCCCAGCCCTCCCCAAAACCCTCACCTCGGGGCGTGGAGGCCACCACGGGCTCCCAGCCGGTGGCCAAGCGGTGGGCGTCCCGGCCCTGTGGCTGCGGTTGTCCTCCTGGGATGGAGTCAGCTCCTGGGCCTCGGAGGTCGGAGAGGGGTAGGCTGCCCGAGCTCAGCTCCGGTGGGACCGACTCCTGAGGAGGAGGAGGCTGGCGGCCTCCAGAGCTGAAGCGGTCGATGGGGCAGGAGATGCGGAGGAGCTCGGGGTGGGCAACGCGGACCCTCGGGAAGGCTGCGGGGAGGAGGGGGACAACCTGTTAGGGAGGAGCGGGGGGACCAGCAACACTGCTGGAAGCGCTGGAGGGACTGGGGTGGGGATGGGGATGGAGGTGGAGATGATGGGGACGGAGATGATGGGGATGGAGATGATGGGGATGGGGACAGGGATGGAGGTGATGGGATGGGGATGGGGATGGAGATGGAGATGGAAATGGGGATGGGGATGAGGATGGATGGGGATGAGGATGGAGATGGAGATGATGGGATGGGGATGATGGGATGGGGAGGATGGGGACGGGATGGAGATGATGGGATGGGGATGGAGGTGATAGGATGGGGATGGGGATGGGGATGGGGACGGGGATGGAGATGATGGGATGGGGATGATGGGATGGGTATGGAGATGATGGGATGGGGATGGGGTCAGGGATGGAGATGATGGGATGGGGATGGAGATGATGGGATGGGGATGATGGGATGGGGACAGGGTCGGGGATGGGGATTGGGATGGACATGGGGATGGGGATGGAGATGGAGACAGGGACAGGGATGGAGATGATGGGATGGGGATGGAGATGGGGATGGAGATGATGAGGATGGGATGGAGATGGGGATGATGAGGATGGGATGGAGATGTGCTCAGCCCACCCCCCACCCCATCCCCACGATACTTCTGTTCCCGCTTTGGAGCAGGAGCCCGGAGCTGATGTCGGTGCCGGTGGATAAGCTGCCGCCGGTGGAGAAGCTGCCACCGGTCAATAAGCTGCCGCCGGTGGGTATGTTGCCTGTCGATAAGGTGCTGCCCGTCGCCTGCTGCATCGGGGGGACACGAAAGCTGGACCTGTGCCCCAACGATGACGTCAAACCAGAGTCCAGGGTCATGGCTGTGGGAGAAGGAGGACGTCTGTCACCAGCGGCACCACCGTGGAGGCCAGAGAATGATTTGGGGTGGAAAGGACCTCAAAGCCCACTTGGTTCCCATGGGCAGGGACACCTCCCACTGGATCAGGAGCTCCAAGCTCCATCCAATGTGGACTTGAACCCCTCCAGGGATGGATCTGGGGGTTCTGGTTGATGGGAAGGGAGAATCATGGAACCATGAGATGAGTTGGAAGAGACTTTGAGGACCATCCAGTTCCATCTCTGGATGGGCAGAGACACCTCCTGCTGGATCAGGAGCTCCAAGCTCCATCCAATGTGGCCTTTAACCCCCTCCAGGGATGGATCTGGGGGTTCTGGTTGATGGGAAGGGAGAATCATGGAACCATGAGATGGGTTGGGTTGGAAGAGACCTTGAAGACCATCCAGTTCCATCTCTGGACGGGTAGAGACACCTCCCACTGGATCAGGAGCTCCATCCAACCTGCCCTTGAACCCCCTTCAGGGATGAAGCAGCCACCCCTGCTCTGGGCAACCTATTCCAGGGTCTCCAAACCCTCATGGTGAAGAAATTCCTTCCTCGTATCTCCCAACCTCTCCTCTTTCAGCTCAAACCCGTTCCCCTCGTGCTGTCACATCACTCCTTGACCAACAGGACTTCTCCAGCTTTCCCGGAGTCTCCTGGAAGCCGCTCTAAGGTCTTCTCCAGGCTGGAGAACCTCAAGGTTGGGGTGAAGCCCTCCCAGGTGGGTTCCTACCTGGGACTTGGAAGGAGCCGGGCAATCGGGTGGAGGCCATCAAGGGTTGGTGCAGCAGCTGCAACGCGCGGTTCTCCTCCCTCAGCTGCTCCACTTGGCACCTCAGCTGCTGGTTCTCCAGCACCAGCTGGTGGATCCAGCAGTGCAGGTCATTCTGGGAGGCGAGGACGGCGGGCACCGCGCCGCCGTACAGGCCCGAGGGGTTCATGGTGGCACCGAACAGACCTCCTGATCACATCAACCTCCACCCCAAGGCCAGGACCAGGGGGGGTCTGGGGGGAGAGGCGGCTCAGTCGCCACGGGACACTGGGACCTACCAGGTTGGCCCCAGAGGGGACATCACAGAGGGATGTTCCACCTCGGTGTCCACCGCGGGGGCCAAGGGTGGATGGATGGAGATGTCAGAGAGGGATGTTCCACCTCAGCATCTACCATAAGGTCCAACGGTGGGTGGGTGGATGGATGGATGGATGGATGGATGGATGGATGGATGGATGGATGGATGGATGGAGATGTCAAGAGGGATGTTCCACCTCGGCGTCTACCATGGGGTCCAAGGTGGGTGGATGGATGGAGATGGATGGATGGTTGGATGGATGGATGGAGATGCCACAGAGGGATGTTCTACCCCAGCATCTACCGCAGGGTCCAAGGATGGATGGATGGATGGATGGATGGAGATGCCACAGAGGGATGTTCCACCTCAGCATCTACCGCAGGGTCCAAGGATGGATGGATGGATGGATGGATGGAGATACCACAGAGGGATGTTCCACCTCAGCATCTACTGCAGGGTCCAAGGATGGATGGATGGATGGATGGATGGATGGATGGATGGATGGATGGATGGATGGATGGATGGAGATGTCAGAGAGGGATGTTCCACCTCGGTGTCTACCACAGGGTCCAAGGATGGATGGATGGAGATGTCGCAGAGGGATGTTCCACCTCAGCGTCTACCACAGGGTCCAAGGATGGATGGATGGAGATGTCGCAGAGGGATGTTCCACCTCAGCGTCTACCACAGGGTCCAAAGATGGATGGATGGATGGATGGATGGAGGGAGGGAGGGAGGGAGGGAGGGAGGGAGATGCCACAGATGATGTTCCACCTCAGCATCTACCACGGGGTCCAAGGATGGATGGATGGATAGATGGATGGATGGAGATGTCGCAGAGGGATGTTCCACCTCAGCGTCTACCACAGGGTCCAAAGATGGATGGATGGATGGATGGATGGATGGAGGGAGGGAGGGAGGGAGGGAGGGAGGGAGGGAGATGCCACAGATGATGTTCCACCTCAGCATCTACCACGGGGTCCAAGGATGGATGGATGGATAGATGGATGGATGGAGATACCACAGAGGGATGTTCCACCTCAGCATCTACTGCAGGGTCCAAGGGTGGGTGGGTGGGTGGGTGGGTGGGTGGATGGATGGATGGATGGATGGATGGATGGATGGATGGATGGATGGATGGATGGATGGATGGATGGATGGATAGATAGATAGATAGATAGATAGATAGATAGATAGATAGATAGATAGATAGATAGATAGATAGATATGTCTCAGAGAGATGTTCCACCTCAGCATCTACCGCAGGGTCCAAGGATGGTTGGATGGATGGATGGAGATGCCACAGAGGGATGTTCCACCTCGGCATCTACCGCGGGGTCCAAGGGTGGGTGGATGGACGGACGGACAGACTCTTCGCTGGGACAACCCAGTTGGATGACCAAGCACAAGGTGTGATGGTGAATGGAGGTGAATCCCCCCCCGTGGTTGGTCCCACGTGGCGTTCCTGGAGCTCCAGGTTGGGGCTGGTTCTCCTAAACCTCTTTCTCTGTGGTCTGGGGGAGGGGGTGGGGTGACCTCTTGGTCAGTTTGGAGATGACACCAGGTTAGGTAGGAGGATCTGCAGAGGGATCTGGCTTCATGGCTGGAGGTCAGGAGGATCTGCTGAGGGATCTGGGCATGGATCAGGGGCAGCTCAAAACTCTTCTCCTCCTCTTCCTCCAGTCCCATCACTCCTTGACCAAGAGAATTTCTCCAGCTTTCCTGGAGCTCCTTAGCCTACTGGAAGCTGCTCTAAGGTCTCCCCAAACTCGCACTAGGACCCAGAGACCCTACAGACTCCGAGGTGCCTCCCGCTAGGACCCAGCAGCCCCGAGGGGTCTCGCACTAGGACCCAGCAGCCCCGAGGGGTCTCGCACTAGGACCCAGCAGCCCCGAGGGGTCTCGCACTAGGACCCAGCAGCCCCGCAGCCCCCGAGGGGTCTCGCACTAGGACCCAGCAGCCCCGTAGCCCCCGAGGGGTCTCGCACTAGGACCCAGCAGCCCCGAGGGGTCTCGCACTAGGACCCAGCAGCCCTGCAGCCCCCGAGGGGTCTCGCACTAGGACCCAGCAGCCCCGAGGGGTCTCGCACTAGGACCCAGCAGCCCAGCAGCCCCGAGGGGTCTCGCACTAGGACCCAGCAGCCCCGCAGCCCCCGAGGGGTCTCGCACTAGGACCCAGCAGCCCCGCAGCCCCCGAGGGGTCTCGCACTAGGACCCAGCAGCCCCGCAGCCCCCGAGGGGTCTCGCACTAGGACCCAGCAGCCCCGCAGCCCCCGAGGGGTCTCGCACTAGGACCCAGCAGCCCCGCAGCCCCCGAGGGGTCTCGCACTAGGACCCAGCAGCCCCGAGGGGTCTCGCACTAGGACCCAGCAGCCCAGCAGCCCCGAGGGGTCTCGCACTAGGACCCAGCGGCCCCCCAGCCTCACAATTAATGATTTTTTTAGCTCTAACAAGAAAACAATCGTTCAGCTTTAAGCTTTTAGCGATTAATTAGCTCCAGATAAGCACAAAGAAGAGGCCTCGCACCTCAGGGCTGAGCAGAACAGCAATAATTTAGCTGCAGTGACTGACTCTTCACAGAATTTTACGAGTTTAAGAGTAGAACAGGAGCTGCTCACACTTATCGAATTCAATTTTATGGAAAGCAACATATTTCTACGAGTTTTTATGTAGGAAAGGGCCTGTTGCTAGGGGATGTCTTATCAGCCGGATAAGTTATCTTGAACGGTGATAAGAGCGGAAAAATAATACTGATAAGAACTCCAAGAATCCGGAGGCTGAAGTTGAAGAATCCAAGAACCCGGAGGCTGAAGCTGGAGGGAGTTAAGACAGTTGGTTTTACCCCTTTGAAGAAGCTTCACAGGCACAACCAGGAGGAGACTCTTCTCAGACTCATTACCATAAACAGAGGGGAAAGTTATGATTATCTGTCTCTATCTACCTACAGGCTTTTTTTTTAAATTTTGTGAATACGAAACGTTTGATAAAGCCGAGACAAGTTGCCACGGTGGCAACGAACGGGTTTTTGTGAGGGAAAAAAAGTCTCAGCGCTGAATAAATAAACCGGGTTTGTAATTTCTTGAGCTTTAGAGTCTTGATTCCGAGCGGCACTAGGACCCGGCGGCGCCGCAGCCCCCGAGGGGGCTCGCACTAGGACCCAGCAGCCCCGAGGGGGCTCGCACTAGGACCCGGCGGCGCCGTTAATAGGAGCCTTCCCCGCTCGCCCCGCCCATCCCTGGCGCTGATTGGCTTAAAAAGCCGTAGCCACGCCCCCCCTCGCGGCGCTGATTGGCTGCCGCGCCCTCCGGCTCACGCGCGGCGGCTTCCGGCATGGCGGAAGCGGCCGTGGCGGAGCTGGCGGCGCTGCTGGCGGCTCCGGCGGCGCAGGCCGGGGCGGCGGAGGCCGCCCTGGCGCTGTCCGGGAGCGCCGAGGGGCGGAGGCTGCTGCTGCTGGAGGGGCGGCAGCCCGGGGTCCTCGAGGCCTTGTTGGAGCTGGCGACCAAATCTTGGGCAACGGGCAGAAAGGTCAACCCCCGGCACGGGAGGTCGAGGGCTGCCAGGTCTACCCCCGGGGGGCGGGGGTGGGGGGGGGTGGGAGGGGGGGGGGGTGTTTCCGGGCTACCAGGTCTAGCCAAGCATGGATGGTTAGGGCGCTGGTCCCACTCCCAGCAGCACATGGAGAGATGGGAGCACTGGTCCCACCCCCTAGGAGCACTAGTCCCACCCCCTAGGAGCACTGGTCCCAGCCCAAGGAGCACCGGGGGCACTGGTCCCACTCCCAGAAGCACTTGGAGAGGTGGGAGCACTGGTCCCAGACCGAGGAGCACTGGGAGCACTGGTCCCACTCCCAGAAGCACTTGGAGAAATGGGAGCACTGGTCCCACCCCTGGGAGCACTGGGAGAACTGGGAGCACTGGGAGAACTGGGAGCACTGGTCCCACCCCTAGGAGCACTGGGAGAACTAGGAGCCCTGGGAGAAGTGAGAGCACTGGTCCCAGCCCTAGGAGAAGTGGGAGCACTGGGAGCACTGGTCCCAGCCCTGGGAGCACTTGGAGAACTGGGAGCTCTGGTCCCACCTCGAGGAGCACTGGGAGAACTGGGAGCACTGGTGCCACCCCTAGGAGCACTGGGAGAACTGGGAGCACTTGGAGAAGAGGGAGCACTGGTCCCACCCCTGGGAGCACTGGGAGAACTGGGAGCACTTGGAGAAGTGGGAGCACTGGTCCCACTCCCAGAAGCACTTGGAGAAATGGGAGCACTGGTCCCAGCCCTAGGAGCACTGGGAGAACTGGGAGCACTTGGAGAAGTGGGAGCACTGGTCCCACCTCGAGGAGCACTGGGAGAAATGGGAGCACTGGTCCCAGCCCTAGGAGCACTAGTCCCACCCCCTCGGAGCACTAGTCCCACCCCTCGGAGCACTGGTCCCAGCCCAAGGAGCACTGGGGGCACTGGTCCCACTCCCAGAAGCACTTGGAGAGGTGGGAGCACTGGTCCCAGACCGAGGAGCACATGGAGAGGTGGGAGCACTGGTCCCACCCCTGGGAGCACTGGGAGAACTGGGAGCACTGGTCCCACCCCTAGGAGCACTGGGAGAACTAGGAGCCCTGGGAGAAGTGAGAGCACTGGTCCCAGCCCTAGGAGCACTGGGAGAAGTGGGAGCACTGGTCCCACTCCCAGAAGCACTTGGAGAAATGGGAGCACTGGTCCCAGCCCTAGGAGCACTGGGAGAACTGGGAGCACTTGGAGAAGAGGGAGCACTGGTCCCACCCCTGGGAGCACTGGGAGAACTGGGAGCACTTGGAGAAGTGGGAGCACTGGTCCCAACCCTAGGAGCACTGGTCCCAACCCTAGGAGCACTGGGAGAAGTGGGAGCACTGGTACCACCCCTAGAAGCACTGGGAGAACTGAGAGCACTGGGAGAAGTGGGAGCACTGGTCCCAACCCTAGGAGCACTAGGAGCACTGGGAGAACTGGTCCCACCCCTAGGAGCACTGGGAGCGCTTGGAGAAGTGGGAGCGCTGGTCCCACTCCCAGAAGCAGTTGGAGAAGTGGGAGCACTGGTGCCACCCGTAGGAGCTCTGGAATCCTTGAGAGCACTGGTCCCAGCCCTAGGAGCACTTCAAGCACTGGATCATCGAGTCCAACCAATAATTCTCTATTCCAATAATTCTATATTTTAGTTGTAAAATCAGAGAAACTCTTACATAATATTCAAACTTATCTTAGTAACGGCTAACAAATGATCTCTTGTTTCAGGGCACTGGCTGCCAGGTCAACCCAGCTCTGAGCTGCCAGGTCAACCCAAGCAGTGGCAACCAGGCCAACCCAGCTCTGAGCTGCCAGGTCAACCCAAGCAGTGGCAACCAGGCCAACCCAGCTCTGAGCTGCCAGGTCAACCCCAGCAGTGGCAACCAGGCCAACCCAGCTCTGAGCTGCCAGGTCAACCCCAGCAGTGGCAACCAGGCCAGCCCAGCTCTGAGCTGCCAGGTCAACCCAAGCAGTGGCAACCAGGCCAGCCCAGCTCTGAGCTGCCAGGTCAACCCAAGCAGTGGCAACCAGGCCAACCCAGCTCTGAGCTGCCAGGTCAACCCAAGCAGTGGCAACCAGGCCAACCCAGCTTTGAGCTGCCAGGTCAACCCCAGCAGTGGCAACCAGGCCAACCCAGCTCTGAGCTGCCAGGTCAACCCCAGCAGTGGCAACCAGGCCAACCCAGCTCTGAGCTGCCAGGTCAACCCCAGCAGTGGCAACCAGGCCAACCCAGCTTTGAGCTGCCAGGTCAACCCAAGCAGTGGCAACCAGGCCAGCCCAGCTCTGAGCTGCCAGGTCAACCCCAGCAGTGGCAACCAGGCCAACCCAGCTCTGAGCTGCCAGGTCAACCCAAGCAGTGGCAACCAGGCCAACCCAGCTCTGAGCTGCCAGGTCAACCCCAGCAGTGGCAACCAGGCCAGCCCAGCTCTGAGCTGCCAGGTCAACCCGGTTCTAAGCTGCCTGGTGAACCTCTCCTCGGAACCGGCTGCCCGCGAGCCCCTTCTGGCCGCTCTGTCCGCCCTGCTGGGGCTGCTGCCGGCCGGCCCGGCCTGCGGGGTGCTCGCCAACCTGTGCCGGGAGCGGGAAGCGGCTCAGCGGGTGCTGCGGGGGCTGGAGGAGAAGGGCCCCGGGCTGGCGTCGCTCCTCGAGGCGCTGGGGGAGCCCCGGCCGCCCCCGGAGCTCGGCTCCCTCCTCTGCAACCTCAGCCAACTCCCCGAGGGGCGCCGGGGGATCCTTGACCGATCCCGGTAACGGCCACTGGGGGGCGACTGTGAGACGGGGGTGGGAGGTAGCCCTGGGGCAAGGGGAGGTAGCCCCATGGCGAGGGGGGCAACTACGGGAGAAGGGGGGGGTGGCCCCAGGGTGAAGGGAGCGACTGTGGGGTGAGGGGGGGCGACTGTGGGATGGGAGGGAGGTAGCCCTGGGGCAAGGGGAGGTAGCCCCAGGGTGAGGGAGGGCAACTACGGGACAAGGGGGGGTGGCCCCGGGTCGAAGGGGGCAACTACGTGACAAGGGGAGGTGGCCCCGGGTCGAAGGGGGCAACTAAGGGACAAGGGGAGGTGGCCCCAGGGTGAAGAGAGTGACTGTGGGGTGGCCACTGTGGGGTAGGGGGTGGTAGCCCCAAGGCAATGGGGGACACTATGGGGTGAGGGGAGGTGGCCACTGGGGGGCGCTCAGGTAACTAGGGCTCTGACCAGTCTGATACTGGGATTGGGGGGACTCCCAGCAAACTCGGGGGGAGCTCTGGCCAGTCTGATACTGGGATTGGGGGGGGGAGTCCCAGCAAACTGGGAGGGGGCTCTGACCAGTCTGATACTGGGATTGGGGGGGGAGTCCCAGCAAACTGGGGGGGGCTCAGGGAACTGGGGGGGCTCATTCCATCTGATACTGGGATTGGGGGGAGTCCCAGCAAACTGGGAGGGGGCTCTGACCAGTCTGATACTGGGATTGGGGGGAGTCCCAGCAAACTGGGAGGGGGCTCTGACCAGTCTGATACTGGGATTGGGGGGTTCCCAGCAAACTGGGGGGACTCTGACCCCTCCCTCCCCCCCATTCCCACAGGCGCTCAGTGCAGCGTCTCCTACCCCACACGCAGCTCGGGACCCACATCGACCTTCGCCGTGGGGCAGTGGGAGCTCTGAGGAACTGCTGCTTCCAGCACGGTGAGAACCTCAAGGAAACCAGAAGGTTCCAGAACCTCCTTGGATGGTGGGATGGGAGCTGAGGAACCAGTAAGGAGGATGGAGGATGGTGGGATGGGAGCAGAGGAACCAGTGACCATGTTGGGATGGGACCAGTGACCATGGTGGGATGGGACCAGTGACCATGCTGGGATGGAACCAGAGGAACCAGTGACCATAGTGGGAAGGAACCAGTGACCATGGTGGGAAGGAACCAGTGACCATAGTGGGATGGGACCAGTGGCCATGATGGGAAGGAACCAGTGACCATAGTGGGAAGGAACCAGTGACCATAGTGGGATGGGACCAGTGGCCATGGTGGGATGGGACCAGTGACCATGGTGGGAAGGAACCAGTGACCATAGTGGGATGGGACCAGTGGCCATGATGGGAAGGAACCAGTGACCATGGTGGGATGGGACCAGTGACCATAGTGGGAAGGGACCAGAGGAAGCAGTGACCATGGTGGGATGGGACCAGAGGAACCAGTGACCATGGAGGGATGGGACCAGTGACCATAGTGGGAAGGGACCAGAGGAACCAGTGACCATGCTGGGATGGGACCTTGGCTTTTCTCCATGGGTTTTCCGGTCTTCTCCATCGACTCCTGGTTCTTCCCAGAGGCCCACGAGTGGCTGCTGAGCGAGGAGGTCGATGTCCTCCCCTTCCTCCTCCTCCCTCTGGCTGGACCTGAGGAGTTCCCCGAGGAGGAGATGGAGCGTGAGTGGATTCCGAGGTGGGGATTGGGGATCGGGGGATCTCCTGGGGCCGGTCCCACCGCTCCGGTGGCTTCTTCTCCCGCAGGGCTACCCGTGGACCTCCAGTACCTGCCGCCGGACAAGGAGCGCGAGGAGGAGCCGGAGATCCGGAAGATGCTGTTGGAGAGCATCATGCTGGTGGGTCCCAAAAAAACGTCTGGAGTGCGAGGGATCCATGGATCCAGCCTGGTCAGATCCCTCTGGAGATCCTTCATCCATGGATCCACACCCAGATCCTTCTGGAGGTGCCTCCAGCTCATGGATCAAGGCTCAGGTCCCTCTGGAGGTGCCTCCAGCCTCATGGATCCACTCCTAGAACCTTCTGGAGTTGCCTCCAGCCCTATAGATCCATCCCAGATCCCTCTGGAGGTGCCTCCAGCCCCATGGATCCATTCCTAGAACCCAGTGCTCCCAGTTTGAGTCTCTGTCTCCTCCCAGTTTGAGTCTCTGTCCCCTCCCAGTTTGAGTCCCTCCCCTCCCAGTTTGAGTCTCTGTCCCCTCCCAGTTTCATGTTCATTCCCAGTTTGAGTCTCTCTCCCCTCCCAGTTTCATGCTCATTCCCAGTTTGAGTCTCTCTCCCCTCTCAGTTTGAGTCTCTCCCCTCCCAGTTTGAGTCTGTCTCCCCTACCAGTTTCATGCTCATTCCCAGTTTGTGTCTCTCTGCCCTCTCAGTTTGAGTCTCTGTCCCCTCCAAGTTTCATGCTCATTCCCAGTTTGAGTCTCTCTCCCCTCCCAGTCTGAGTCTCTGTCCCCTCCCAGTTTCATGCTCATTCCCAGTTTGAGTCTCTGTCCCCTCCCAATTTGAGTCTCTCCCCTCCCAGTTTGAGTCTGTCTCCCCTCCCAGTTTCATGCTCATTCCCAGTTTGAGTCTCTGTCCCCTCCCAGTTTGAGTCTCTGTCCCCTCCCAGTTTGAGTCTCTCCCCTCCCAATTTGAGTCTCTGTCCCCTCCCAGTTTCATGCTCATTCCCAGTTTGAGTCTCTGTCCCCTCCCAATTTGAGTCTCTCCCCTCCCAGTTTGAGTCTGTCTCCCCTCCCAGTTTCATGCTCATTCCCAGTTTGAGTCTCTCTCCCCTCCCAGTTTGAGTCTCTCCCCTCCCAGTTTGAGTCCCTCCCCTCCCAGTTTGAGCTCATTTTGTCCCAGTTTGTCCCCATTTCCTCCAGCCCCATGGATCCACTCCTAGATCCCTCTGGAGATGCCTCCAGCCCCATGGATCCACCCCTAGAACCCTCTGGAGGTGCCTCCAGCCCTATGGATCCACTCCCAGATCCCTCTGGAGATGCCTCCAGCCCTATGGATCCACCCCTAGAACCCTCTGGAGGTGCCTCCAGCCCCATGGATCCCTGTCCCGCTCCCCCACGGCTCCTTGTCCCCGTCCCCAGCTCTCGGCCACCCCCGTCGGGCGCCGCCAGCTCCGGGCCAAGGGGACCTACCTGGTGCTGCGGGAGCTTCACGGCTGGGAGCGGGAGCCACACGTCCTGGCAGCCTGTGAGAAGCTCATCCAGGTGGGACCTCCATCCCTTGGCCTCATTCTCCCTCCCCAATCCCTTGGCCCCATCCCAGACCTGATCCCTTGGCCCTGTTCTCCATCTCCAATCCCTTGGCCCCATTCTCTAACCTCAATCCCTTGGCCCCATTCTCCCTCCCCAATCCCTTGGCCCCATCCCAGACCTGATCCCTTGGCCCTGTTCTCCATCTCCAATCCCTTGGCCCCATTCTCTAACCTCAATCCCTTGGCCCCATTCTCCATCTCTGATCCCTTGGCCCCATCCCAAACATGATCCTTGGCCCCGTTCTCCGAGTGATCCCTTGGCCCCGTTCTCCATCCCTGATCCCTTGTCCCATTCTCTATCCTCGATCCCTTGGCCCCATTCCAAACCTGATCCTATGGCCCTGTTCTCCATCTCCAATTCCTTGGTCCTATCCCATACCTGATCTTTTGGCCCCATTCTCTAACCTCAATCCCTTGGCCCCATCCCAAACCTGATCCCTTGTACCCATTCTCCAGCTCCAATCCCTTGGCCCCACTCCAAGCCTGATCCTTGGCCCCATTCTCCATCTCCAATTCCTTGGCCCCATCCGCAACCTGATCCTTGGCCCCCTTCTCTAGGTGATCCCTTGGACCCGTCCTCCATCCCTGATCCCTTGGCCCTGTTCTCCATCCCTGATCCCTTGGCCCCATTCTCTTTCCTCCATTCCTTGGCCGCAATCCCTGAGCTTGATCCCTTGGCCCCGATCCCCGAGCTGATCCCTGGTACCGTCCCTGATCCCTTGGCCCCGTTCCCGCTCCCATCCTTGGCCCTCCTCCCCTGGCAGGTGCTGATCGGGGACGATCCCCCTCCGGGGCTGGAGAACCTGCTGGACGTGGAGGTCCCGGAGGAGCTGGAGCTGCAGCTGCAGCGCTTGGACCTCCAGGAGAAGGAACAGTGGCAGCAGGAGAGGCCGGAGGGGACACCAGGGGCTGGAGAAGACCCTGGAGATCAACCTCGAGTCCAACCAGCCTTGAACCACCAGCCTTGAGCAGCCAAACACCTCCAGGAGCCTCATCCAGACCCTTCTGGAGGTGCCTCCAGCCTCATGGATCAAGGCTCAGGTCCCTCTGGAGGTGCCTCCAGCTCCATGGATCAAGGCTCAGGTCCCTCTGGAGGTGCCTCCAGCCTCATGGATCAAGGCTCAGGTCCCTCTGGAGGTGCCTCCAGCCTCATGGATCAAACTAAAGGGATTTTAGCCCCAAATTCGCTGTGGAAAGGACTGAGTGGAGGGGCGAGGGGGCGTGGCCAGTCCGAGGGGGCGTGGTCACGTGAGATAAACTTGGCCAATTGGTGTAACTAGTCTTGGGGCGTGGCTTAATGATGGGGCGTGGTCATGGGTAAGGGCACAGAGCGGAGGGGGCGTGGCTATGCAAAGGGGCGTGGCTACAGGGTAAAGTAAAAGACGAGGAGGCGTGGCCAATCGAAGGAGGCGTGGCCACAGAGTCAGAGCGCCCTG
The DNA here is from genome assembly GCA_033558105.1 of Coccyzus lansbergi. Classification (NCBI taxonomy): domain Eukaryota; kingdom Metazoa; phylum Chordata; class Aves; order Cuculiformes; family Coccyzidae; genus Coccyzus; species Coccyzus lansbergi. The sequence continues at coordinate 68,481 of JAUMJK010001048.1, forward strand.
GTGGGGGGCGTGGTCAGACAAAGAGGGCGTGGCTACGTAGTCAGATCAGGTGACAGGCACGGCCTGGCAGAGGGGGCGTGGTCATAAGTCAAGGTTAGCACTAGGGGCGTGGCCTAGAAATGAAACCAGGCTGAGGGGGCGTGGTCAGACGATGGGGTGGGGCTTTGTCAGGAACGTGGTCACGTGGTAAAGGCCAAATGAGGGGCGTGGCTACCCCGAAGGGGCGTGGGTGTAGCCTGGACCCTAGCGGAGGGGGCGTGGCCAAACGGTGGTGGTGGGGGAAACTCTGAGATCACGTGCTCTGATCGCGTGGAGAGGGCGTGACCAGACGAGGGGGCGCGGTCATATGACATGAGGATGGGGGCGTGGCCAGACGACCGGACCGGGGGGGGGAGGCGTGGCAGGGGGTGCACAGTCACGTGACATGACCGCGCGGAGGGGGCGCGTTCAGACGAGTGGAGATAGAGGGCGAGATCACATGACCTGAAGAGCCGAGAGAGCGCGGTCAAGCCACAGGGGCTTGGTCACATGACCAGACGAGGCAAAGGGGGCGTAGCTAGACGAGGGGACGCGGTTACATGACCTGACCACGAGGAGAGGGCGTGGCCAGAGGAGAGGGGGCGTGGTTATACGACCTGACCACGGGGGGAGGGGGCGTAGCCAGACGAGAGGGGGCGTGGTTGCATTACCTAAGGATGAGGATGGGGGCGTGGCTAGACGACCGGACCAGGGGGAGGTGGCATGGCGGGGGGGGCGTGGTCACGTGACCTCACCATGCGGAGGTGGCGGAGGTAGACGAGGGGGCGTGGTTACATGACTAGACGAGGCAGAGGGGGCGTAGCCAGGCTAGGAGGCGTGTTTACATCACCTGACCATGCGGAGGGGGCGTGGTCAGACGAGGGGGGAGTGGCTACGTGACCTGACGATGCGGACGGGGGCGCGGCGGGGGGGGGAGGGGGGCGCGGTCACGTGACACGACCGCGCGGGAGGGGGCGCGGTCAGACGACAGCTGGTGAGCGAGGTCACATGACCTGACGAGGCAGAGGGGGCGTGGCCAGATGAGGGGGCGTGTTTACTTGACCTGACCATGAGGAGGCGTATTCAGACGAGGAAGAGGGGGGGGGGGAGGTCACATGACCTGCCGAGGCCGAGGGGGCGCGGTCAAGCCACAGGGGCGAGATCACATGACCCGACCAGCAGAAGTGGCGCCGTCAAGCCGCAGGGTCGTGGTCACATGACCTGACTAGGCGCAGCTGGGGCCGCGAGTCGCTGCC
>JAUMJK010001049.1:0-410047 GCA_033558105.1 Coccyzus lansbergi
CGCTCGCCGCCGTTCATCGCTTTCCTGCAGCCGCTTATAGAGTACGGCCACTTCCGCCGTCTGCTTAGAAGCGGCGCGATCATGGCGGAGCGCGGCCAGCTCCCTCCCCCGGCCAAGCGCCTCTGCTGCAGAGCCGGCTACGGCTCGGGGTGCAGGCCGGGCCAGCGGGCGGGCGGCACCGGGCCCGGCGGCGGGGCGCTCTGCGCCGGACCCTCCTCCGCAGCCGCCGCCGCCGCCCTGGGGCTGCTGCCGCTCGGCAAGACCCAGAGCCCGGAGTCCCTGCTGGACATCGCGGCTCGCAAAGTGGCGGAGAAATGGCCCTTCCAGCGGGTGGAGGAGCGGTTCGAGCGGATCCCGGAGCCGGTTCAGCGCAGGATCGTGTACTGGTCCTTCCCCCGCAGCGAGAGGGAGATCTGCATGTACTCCTCCTTCAACACCGGCGCCGAGGACCCCGCCGCCGCCGCCTCCGGGGGGGCCGCGGCCGGCGGGGCCGGGGACGCCGCCGACGAGACCCGCCTGCCCTTCCGCAGGGGCATCGCTTTGCTCGACGGCGGCTGCGTCGATAACGTCCTGCAAGTCGGTGAGTCACGGGCCGGGGCCGCCGCTCTGCTCCGGGCAGGGCGATGCGCCGCCGGAGCCTGCCGGGAGCGCCCCCGCCGCGATGCCCCCCGCACGGTCCTGTGGCGGCGCGGGGCGGGCAGCTCCCCTCGGCCCCGGGGCCGCGGGGTGACTCCCTGGCTCCGTGACAGGGACGCGCCCCCCTCCCCCCCCCCCTTCCCCCGCCCGTCCCTTTAACTCCGACCTCCCCCGCTCCCGGTAATCCTGCCCGTGTAATCCCGCCCGGCTCTGCCCCCTCCCCGCGCCCACCCCCGGCAATCCGGGTCATGGCTTTACCCCGAGCCACAATAGCGAGGAGATGCCGCTCCCCCCCCCCCCCCCCCCCCCCCATCCCCGGGGGGACCGCCGATGGAAATGAATCAGCAGAAGGGCGGCCGGGGGGTGGGGGAGGATGGAGAACGCGACACACACACACACACGGCGGGATGCGCCGCCTTCCAAAATAAAGACATAAAAGGCGCCGCGAGCCCCCGGCGGCGGCGGCTGCGTGCGCGGGGAGTGCCGAACAAAGGCGTTTGTAGGGCAGCGGCCACCCGGGGGAAGGGGGGCGCGATCCGCTCCGCCTGGGGGTACAGGGGGGCTGCTTCGGGGTGAGCCGCTCGGTGACAAGGACGGAGGGAGCAGCTCTGCTTTTCCTCCTCGGAACAATAATACACCCCCCTCCTCCCCTTTTTCCTCCCCCGCCGCCTGCCGCCGCTCTTCACGCTCTGCGGGCGGCCCCGGCTATCTCCTCCCTGCGTGCGTTTAAAGGGCTGCAGAGGTGGGTCCCCCCCCACTTTCTGGGGGAGCTGTGTGCCAGGCGGCTGCTCTCCTCCCATTCCGGGGTTGGGGGAGAAAGGAGAGGATCCCCCCCTGCGCGCAGCTCCCCCCTCGGTCGGTGATGCTCTTTGTGCGACCCGACCACTTTGTTCTCGTTTTCGTGTTTATTTGTGCCTTTCCCCTCCTCCCCCCTTTTCTCCCGCCCCCCGTTTTCTGCCTCTTCCCTACCTCTTCCCCCGAAAAGAGGAAGCCAGACAAAAGAGGCTGCTGCTCGCCTTTTGTTAGCTGCGGCGGTTTGGGGTTTGGGGGTCACCGGGTTCCCCCCACCCCACCCCCCCCAAGAAAACCCTCGATCCTTTTGGGGGATTTACTTGGAGGACAGCTTGCAAAGGTGCCATCAGTTCTTTTCCCCCAAAGGGAAGCCCTATCCCTGCTCCTTTCCTTCTGCCCAAGGGGAGTTAAAGCTTCTTTTTTTTAGTGTTTTTCTTTTGATCTAATTAACTTTCTTGTAAGTTCCATCTTCTGGCTTTCTCTTTCCAGAGGTCTGAGGCACATCTGTGATTCCTCAAGACTAGCAAAACCAGAATTAGGGCTTTCTTTTTTTAGTTTCGTTGGCAGTGCTGAGATTATTTTTTTTCCCCTCTTTTACTTGCACTTGATTCTGTTTGCAAGCAATGAGGAATGACAGGAGTGCACATAGGGAGGGTTTCTTGGCTGATTACATTTAAGCCAGGAATTCACTGTGAAAATAAAGCCAAGGGGCAATAAATAAAAGATGCAATCTTCTCTAGGAGACAGACACTCAGCGTGGGCTTTGCTTCACTTGCTTTCAGCAGTGGAATAGGCCTCAGTAAGTAGTTTTGAAAGAAAAAAGTAACTTTTTGTGTGGCCTCGAGAGGGGGGCATGAGTAATGTTGGCAAGGGTCTATGTGAAGAGAAAAAATATGCATAAATACAACTGAAGTGTTGACTTCTGCTTCTGAAGCCCTTAAATGCATTCCAAACAAAAGCTATACCTACTGCTGAAAATACATTTGTTTTGTTTGGTTTTTTTGTTCTTGTTGTTGTTTTCTGACCTCATATGAGCCTCTCTTGGCAGGCTGTGCAAAAATAGTAGTGGAAACTGGTGGTATGAAACCTATCAGTTGTTCTCACAGAGGCCTTTGACTTGCCTGATGAGGGAGTTGTGGAGTCTTTTAGGTAAGCTGGGTCCTGCTGTAGGAAAGTTCTTGTGTAATTTGGGTAGGTAACTGTGTCATTAGGACTGACTTTTGCCAGAGAGAGCTTCCTTGTGAGGCAGAAAGGTGCAACTGTTAAGGCCAGTTCAACTGGAGTGAGTTATATTGGGTGGAGAATGGAATTAGTTCCATATAATATGGCTGAATACGTAGCACTGAGGAAAACTTAATGTTGAGTTTATGTAAGTGCATGTTTACCGATCATATAAATGTGAACCTATGTTCTTTGCAGTATGAGTAATGGAAACTCTGTAAATATTTACTGTTGTGCTGTGGAAAACTAGAGTTATTGGACAAAGTACATTTTATTACATATCAATCAGCCTTACTTGTAACACTTAAGTATTTTTCTAAACAGGGAATGCAGGATTTGATTTCTGAAGGAGATGCATAAATTTCACTGCCATGATAGTTAAATGGAGCCATTTACTTCTGAGTTTTATATACTCTTTTTTTTTTTCCAGTATAACCTGGAATAAACATTCACATAATTTTGTAATGGCAACTCATTTCAAGTGGGAGAATTTCAAAAGCATTATGTCTATGCTTTGCTAAATATCTTAATGTCAGCCTGCTTCGTGACCCCCCCCAACCTTATCTCCTGAGTGTAATTAAAAGAGAATCCTAAATAAAAGGAAGATGACACATTACTGATATGGATAAATTATGTTCTTAATAGTCAAGCAGTAAAGTTGTCTGCTAGCTTCTTTTGAAATGGAATGATACTGTCCAGGCATAATAATTAGCATCACTTGGTTTTGAAAGATTTTTCTCTGAAGAAGTTGACTTCAAAATTCAATTTGCATAAAATTTTTAATGTTTTTATAGTTTTTGATAGGTTTCAATTAGACATGAAAGATTTTCTTTTTTTAGTGTATTTAAACAAAATGCAGGACATGGCCTCCTAAAGCAAACCTTTTCGCTTGCACAAACCAGAACTTCTCTACCATAAATGTTTTTCATTTGTTTCAAACCAAGTATTTTTAGTAAAAATTACAATCTAAACATGAAAGCACTTTGTGGGCAAATACAACAATCTGGAAGGAAAATCAGAAATTGACTGTTTTGTTTGGCCAAATTTGTTTGAAATGCCAGGAGTGGCAGACAGTTTGAGATGGTACAGTGTATATTTGGTTTCTGAAGTTAGTCCTGAATTAGTATGCAGTACTGTTTTCATCACGGCTGCGACTGCCAGGGTTAGGAAGAGGTGTGATCCTTCAATAGCACAGTTGACCTGGCGAGAGCCCTTAACGCAGCTATTCCAGGAGAAAAAAGCCTGAAACCACCACAGCCTTTTCCTCTGCTGGAATGACTCTTGCTTGGGGAAAGAGGGACTGCCTTTGCTGTCATGTTGTAGCACTTGGCTTTACTGCCGTCACCGCATCCACATTAGAAGTAATTGAAGTGGTTTTTTGATATGTCATATAAGCACTCTTAGAGCATCCTTGTCTGTCTGCAGTTTAAAGTTGCTTTGTCGTTGTTGCATAGAACCTGCTTGCTCATACAAGTCTTTCTCTTCATTACAGGCCTTTCCATGGCAGCATAAGGCTTTGTAATCATGCCTCTTAGGTATGAATGGCAAGGGAGTGAGTTGGAGGAAAGAAACTCCTAGGGAAGGAAAATAATGTAAAGAATTAATTAACTGGCACTTACCACAGCTCTATAGAATTTGATGTTAATACCGCAAACTAGAAAGCTGCCTTGTCTGTGGGAGAGGATTCACCTGAACAGCATCATCAATGTGGAACTGTGGACTCTTTTTCATGAAGTCCGTTGGTGGTATGTTGTTAGAGGGGTGTAACCGAAAAACCCCATTTTAAATTAAAAAACAAGTGAAATTTCTCAGCTGTAGAATAACGGTTGGAGCTCCCTGGACGTTGATTGTTAAATGGAGTTAGGGTTGTGCGTTTTTTCCAGTTTTCTTTTAATGAGAAGTATATATCTTCTGACTCAGGAGTGCTTTTATCATCTGTTTTTACACCTGATTATTCCCCCATCCCTTTTTTTTTTCCCCTCTTCCTCTTTAATTATGAGCTAAAAGCTGGTGATGACTTTCAAAACTAAAAAAGCCGGGTTTTTTTAACCAGGAAGAAGGAAAAGCTTTTCAAAACTCTGTTGGTAGCAGTTACATGTAATTCTGGTAGAATGTATGTTGCTCTTTGCAAATTTCAGGTTCTCTTAATGGATGGTGATTCTAGTTAATAATTTTTTGTTCTTTCTAGCCACCTTTACTCAACATAATGTGCAACTGCAGAGGAAGTAAGCCAAATGTAATTTCTCTTCTTTTAAGGCTTAGTTGTCTGAGCACCAACAGTATAATGTGAAACACCTTACTGTTGGTAAAACAGTAACAAGGATTTGTTAGTGAAGCTGGCACAAATGTTTTTGAGCTATGAGTTGAAATGTGCCTCTTAGCAGACGTGATCTTCACTGACACATACAATATATGTGTAATTGTTGATGAAACCTGTAGGGTACATAGATTTAGTAGGAAATATTTGTTTAACAAGATTGATACTAAGTTATGTGACAAATTGAAAGTTGTCATTTTTGGAAATGGGAGCACTGTGTTTTGGGTTAACTTTTTAGTGTTCTGTGATACCAAATTGTCTTGGTATGTGTACTGACAGGAGGAAGAGGTTATGTTAAACTCTGCTTATTTGAGGAGAAGTTTGTCTGCTAATGTGTTGAAGGATCAAATGTGGTTTCTTCTGCAGTCAGCCTAATGTTGGGGTTTCGTTAGGAACTTATGAATAAAACTAGTTTTCCAGAATTTGTTAACAAATGTCTGACTTGTTTTGACTTAATTTCAAGACTACTACAGTCTTATGGAGACATCATCATTGATTTGAGCTGCATTTTACTTTAGGAGATAACTACTAATATTTCCAAGTTCCAGAACAGAAACAAGTGAAATGGTTTTCTGATATCCCTTAGTGAAAGAGAGATGTCTGAATGCATTCCAGTTTCCTTGTTAGATTTGGAATGCAATGCATTAATTAGGGAATGCAAAAGCTATTTTCAGTGTGTGTGAATGTCTGTCTGGATATACTACCATTGACCTTGAATAATTTCTTTGGAAACCCTTAAAAAAAAAAAGAGAGAGAAAAGAAGAAAAAAAGAAGCTTTCATTCAAGACCACATTGGTAAATGTAGAAAACTTTGTAAATCAGCTCCTTCCTTTTTTTCAACTATTCTAAGACTATCTAATCTGGATTTCAAGAGAAAGCAGGCATTTTAGAGTGATTTCAGGATAAGAAAATAAAACTTATTACTGTCTTTTAATATAATTATGAATAGGAGGGTAAATGTAGTAGGAAAGCATCAATACTCATCTAGAATTTATTTATTTTTTAGGGAGAAAATTAATTGTAAATCACTTCCCATCAGACTTTTTAAAAGAAGTCATCTTCTTTTATTGAAAAATTTTGTACTCAGTTGACCTAACAAACTTTTTCATTGGTTTAGATTAGATTTCATGTTTCATTTTTCACTTAACTTCAAGGCTTTCCTCACTTCCAGGAAAATAGTTTTCATTTTCAGAGCCTGCTTTCTGCTTTAGAAAGTGAATCCATGTCTGTATACACTCAGGTATTTTGGTATGTAGCAATTCTTGAATTTGAGTGAGTTGTCATGCTGGCAACTGATGCCTGTGCATCCTTTCTCTCCTGATACACTAATTTGCAGAGGTGAACAATTAATTGAAAGCAAAATCTCTGTGTAAGGGTACAGTGTCAGTGTTGGACAAACTAGTTTCCTAGTTGCTGTGTTTTGCTGTATCATTTCCTTTTTAGAATGAACCGTTACATAAGACTACGCTAAAGTTCTAATTTAAAATAACCTACTTTAAGTGAAAAGATGAGTATTGCCTTGTACAGTGGTTTTTACTGGTGAAGGATAAAGTATATTAGATGGCATACTGTAAGATAAATTCGTGTGGGTTCAGGTTTAGCGTCGCTTGCTATCTAGGTTATCTAGTTCTTATGTCAAGACAAATAATGATGTTTTGTAGTAGTGTTACAAAATACAAGTGCAGAGTTATGGTAGTATAGGAATGTAGATGGCATCCTATAACTTGCTTTGTCTGTAGCTACTTTAGAGGTGATGTGAGAGAATTTTTTGGATCTTAAAAAAAGAACAGAAGAAGAAGAGAAAAAAAAAAGGACCATACTATTTTAACTGACGAAAGCTATCCCAGTTTATGAATATGCTGCCTCTGACGGGAACTAATTTAAAATTTTACAGAGCTTTCATATGCAATAGGGGTACAGATTTAATGTGAGTTCTGATTGCCTGGAATGCAGTCACCCTGACAGCATGTGAATACTTGAGTACTGTCCAACAACTGCACTTGTTCTGGAAGATGTCTCCTTGAACTTCCGGTTTTTATTCTCAGTTTACTCTCTAAGACTACCTGTGTAAAATGCTTCTTTCTGCTGGATGTCTATGCAACCTTTGACATGGCTTCATAACCTCTGTGATCTGGATCTCTATATGTGTTGGTTGGTATTGTATGCTACTTTGTATTCTCCTCCTAGCTATATGCTAAATGCCATGATTTATGTGATGCCCTTGTGGTGCATTACCTTGCTGTCCTCTGACGAAGCAGTAATAAACGTCCAGTCCTTGTTGCCTTGTCCTTGCTATTGAAAACTTGTGATGTAAGTCACTATCTTAAAATACTTCTTTCTGACTTAATTCTGCAAATGTGCAAACAGACCAGAGGAGCGTACCCTTCTAATAGTAACTACAGCATAGAGAATTCCTTTGTGGCTAAGTCAGAACTGATAAAAGGCCTGCAGTAGAGGCTGAGTGGTCCTGCAAAAGACTTTCTGGTTGGACACAATTCAGTATGGACTGAAGTGGGTCCTAATGTGTTCTTTTTGCCAACATTTTATTAAACTCTTCTGAAAAAAATGACAAGTTGTGAAAAAGGGGAATGTTTTAACAGCGTTTAAAGTATATTTTAGGATGGTTGTGAATCACGTGATCACATACTTTAGTAAAATTGAGAGCTTAATTATTTTTTTTTTAATGCCAACTATTTGTTTTTGCAAGCAAATGCATTTGGCAGTTATGAAATATCCGGAAATTGTTGCTTTGGAAGTGCATGGGCAATGGTTGAGAATGTCTGACAGTAATTGGAAGGATGCAGTAAAACCTGTCAGTAAGTTTAAATTCACACTTCTAAGACTAGTCAATGAAGTAAATCAGAAGCTCATTTACTGAATTAATGTGCTAGAAGTTCAGGTGGCTTACCTTTTGTCCTGTTCTATTTAACAATCTGCCTGTTTACATAAGTCATGTTTCATTGTTAATTGGTGTCAGACCTTTATGTTATGGGATTGTTGGAAAAATAAGTGGAGGAAAATGGCATAATAGAAAGAAATTTCACCAAAGTAGGTGTAGGTCTCTGTGTCTGTTTTTTGTTTTGGACACAAGTTAATTGCATTCAAATGATTATTTTGAAGGGTGGGAAAATCAAATGTTGCATAGCTGTGTGACTTCTAAGAAATAAGACACTTTGTACACCTGCCAAGTGCTAACTGCTAACTGGTTACTGACAACCAGTAGTAATGCAAATACAGTGCAGGAACCATGCATGAGTTGTACAGCTGACTACAATGTTTAATTTATACTGCCTAATGAAATAAAGAACATTTGACCATTGAGGCACTTAAAATTGGATAAACTATTCTATAAAGTGAGACGAATTTACAGCATGTAAGAGCTGAAGGTGAAGTTTGTGTGTATTCTAATTATTTTTTTTTTTAATTTTTAAACTTGCATTAAAACCAAGATTTTTGGGTTAAAGACTTCTACGAGCATAGCTCTCTTGAGTTTGTTTGTTCATGGTTATAGTTTATCCCTTTCTTATATCATGCCAGTGGTCTGTCTTCTCTCTGCATAACAGCCTTCAACCATGTGTGCAAGGCACAGTTGCAAGCACAGGCTTTTCGCAGCAAATCAGCTTCCAGCTTACCCTTGACAAGAGCAGCTGGAGAACTTTATTGTTAGTATTTAATGTCTACATTCAACTTTGATATTTTGACTAGCCTAAAGTTTGTAGAGGACCAATCTATATTCAGTGATTAATGATGGAATTGACAGTGTGTATATGGAAAATATAAAGAAATACAAGCAGTGTGGTCTTTCAGGGTTCCCATGCTTGATGGTTGGTCATTTTTGCCATTTACCTGCAGCTTCAGCTATTAAAGGATGGCAGATAAAATGTCTGTGCTAAGAATTCATTAACAAATGTGTCTACAGATAATCTTCCTGGAGTCTTCTGCAAAATGTGACTGAATTGGTGAAGTTGAATGGAGAACCTTACAGTAAGCTACTGATTACTTCCACAGCAGTTGCCTCGATTAAGCACTTGGCACCTCCTGTTTGTGGAATGCAATGCACTGCCTTGGAAGGGAAGAGTACTGTAAGTGGAATAGTTATTTGCATATTTACAAAGCTGGCCTTGGTGACCACATTAAGTGAGGCTTGTGCTTCTTCAAGCCAATTCTGTTGAGTCTGCTGATTTCAAAAGTTAAAGAACAGGGGGAAATCAATAATCGAAATGATTTGTTTAATGTATTAGCTGAAGGAAAGAAACCTGGAACACCTTTATTCTGAAACACTGTTATTACCAGTGACAACTGGGACAACTGGCTGTGCTGCTGTTGATGTAGATGCAAAATGAGTCTCCTTCCTCTATTGATTCAGGTTGTAAACTGAAACCTTGCAAACTGCCTACAATTGATGTCTTGGGGATAAAATATCAAGTCCATTATGTGTTCTCTATCTGCATTTGGATATAGTATGTATCTGTCTTACACAGAAGCTTGAAGCTACAGTTTTGCTTCTAGAGCAGAATGATGAAGGTGACACAAAATGTGTAACTGTGTTTTAGCTATCTGTTATTGCAAGCCTTAATACTAGAGGGAGCCATCATGAAGCTTTCCTGGTCAAATCGAAAATGTCTGGATTAATAGGGGTGACTTCAGCTACTAAATGGGGTACTAATAAATGAGTGGTAGGCAGTGAGTAGAAATGAGTGGGACTGGAAATAATGAATGCCCTGGCAGCTTGATGGGATAAGGAAGCTGAGAATGGCTTGACTAGTGCTACCTAAAAAATTCAGGAGCAGCACACCACTTAGTTTTTCTGGTGGTTTTCAGTGGTCAAACTTCACATTGTTATACATCCTGGCAATAATTTACAGTCTTGACTTCTGGGTATTTATGTAGATGATAAATGTAGTGGCTGTTCAGTGGCGGGAGTAAAGAAGTGTTTAGGAGTAAACGAAACTGTCTCATTGAATAAGATGTACTTGAAGAGAAGAGGTAGTAAAATGCCGAGTTGTCTGCTGAATAGATCAGAGGTTAGAAACAGGAGTGGGGAAGTGATGATTCCGGAGATAAGGTAGAGGTCAAAGAGCCCTGAAGAGGTGTCTTTAAAGAGGGTATAGTCTGAATGACTGCTCTCTCTACATGGTCTACTTTCAGTGGGTAGACCCAAAGCCTGGCAACCACAGATTCTTTTCTGCTAAAAGAATCAAAGTTTTCAAAATGGAAAGCAACACGCCAAAGTGACTTAGCTGACCTGTAGCTGAACTGTAAAAATATGCTAAAGGCACTGTTTTTCAACCTTACATCCCACTTTCAATTTTATAAATTGAAATTTATTTGACCCACAAAGGGTACATTGTTTTTCAGAAACTGTGAAATTTCTGTTTATTTGAAAGGTGGTTTTGGGATTGTGCTTTATCTGAGGCAGAAACTGTCTCTGAATTGTGGTGGAGATTCCACCATTACAGTGTTAAAACAAAACCTTTGATTTCATTTTGTACAACTGTTTGAAATGGATTTATTCAGAGTCAGTTATGCATTGATAAGATCACAGAATATAACTGAATTTCTTTAACTATAAGTCATTGTCAAATTGTGGTTTAATTCTTCTCAACAGGCAATAATGTCTTAGTTGTAAAGCACTGTATACTGCAAAAAGAGGAGACATGTTTTCTTATCTTTTCCCTGCAGTTGCGAATAGTTGCGCTACCTGAATTTGTGGACTTTTTTTTCCCCAGGTCTGTATATTGTGCTGACCTGGGATTAAGGGTGTGGGGTAAAGCGTGGAAAGACAATCTGTTGAAGTGATGCACAGCTTTATTAGGCACTGTACACAAAGCTGGGAAGTAGGAAGGGGAAAGAGGAAGAAAACTGTCTTGACTTGCTGCTGTAGAAAGTCTGGACTGGAGAAATTCTTCCTGTGGATAAGAGGCCATGTGGATGATGAACCTAATGTCGTTAGGGGTAAAGGATAAATGGTGAAGACTGGAAATGTAGAACAAATACAAGCATTGTAATCTCAGTAGCTAAGCTAGGAGATCCAAAGTTGTCTTTAAAAGTAGAGACTTGTACATGCCTGGGGACAAAGAATGGTGCTGATGTGATCAGAGAACTGAATGCTCCCTTCATGTAGACGAAGCTTGAGAGGAGCTAGATAGCAGTAAGATCAAAGGTGCTAGTTCTTCATTACTCAAAGTGTGAAATGATAGCTAGAGAAATGTTATACTGGATGAATGGAAAGAGATGTGAATCATGGGTATGTACTTTAATGACTCCTATTTGTTCTGAGGACCATCTTCTTGCTCCCTGAATAGCAAAAGGAAGTTCAGGTGTAGGGATAGTGTTTAGAAGTGTCTCCTGAAGGGGAGAAGCAGAGGAGGATGTGAGTGTGCAATGAGACACTAAGCTGTGATTTTTCTTTTTAGGAAGTAAAAGGAGAACCTCAAAAACCAGTAAAGGTCAAAGTTCTGGGAGAAGAATCATCAATTTATCTAAGTACTGGACAGTAAACGAGTCCAAATCCTGAAACATCCAGAAAATATCTCCACTGGGGACCTTGGTGAGACCCATCCCTGTGTGATGCACTGCATTGGAACCAGCAAAGGCCCAATGGCAGAACTGCATTCCAGGCAAGGGCCTTGGTGTACTCCATGACTTGGCTGTGGGAGCAAGAAGGTGGTGATGTGGGGCAGGTGGTGGTGTGATATAACACAAGCACCTCAGCCAAAAGTTAATGGGTGAATGAGGTGGGACACTTAGCAGCATAAGAGTGCAAAAAGAACTATCTATTTTAGTCTAACCAGTATGTAGCTTGATAGGCATAAAGGGAACACTGTAGCAGTGTTTTGGGCCAGGCAGCTTGGGAGTGATAGCATTAGATTCAGCCTTGATGAGGGTTGATTCAAGCCTTTGGTTGGATAAGTGTAGTGTGAAAAGACAAAGTCAAAGGAGATCCAACCTTGCTTTTGATGCTGGTTTGAAGTGCCACAAGTAGAATGGAAAGGTTATGTTTGCAGGGGGGGCTGGAAGTGAGACTGCTGCAGAGGTAGCCTGCAATTTAATCCTCCATTTTTAGCTGAGTACAAGTAGTGTAAATCACCAGCAGCATGTTCAGCACAGGCGGCAGAGATCTTTGACAGGCTTGTCCCCACAGAGCTCTGTGCCCTTGCACCTCACTCTTAGCACCCAGCAGCTCCTCTTCCACAGGCAAAAGCCCTGGTGGGTTCTTGATCAGTTTGCTTTGACATAGGAATGAATAGATTTGTACTGGCAGCTGTTGCAAAGTTTGAACACATATCTTCCGTAAGTGTGTGGTAGCAGTGTCTAGTATGGTGGTTACAGCTCCTTAGTTCTGACATTGCCATACTGATGCAGTGATACAAGGGCCTGCATTAGCCTACAAAACCTGCCTACAAAACCCAGGCTGTGTTGTAAAGGTTGTGTGCTGATCAAAAGCCGAGACCAGTAGTCTGGTTTTTTGTAAACACAGATTTAAAGCTAAAATACAAACTTGATGTCTATCTTTTTTTCCTAAGGCTGGTAAACTTAGGTTGTCTGCAAAGATTATAAATGACAAAGGCCAGAGACCTTTACTCTGAGAGCTGTTGAAAATATATTTCCAGTTAGAATTTAGCCATATTATCACTCTTGTCCCTCCCTTTTTCTAGGGAGTGGGCACATTCCTGACTGACCAAGCCTGCTGCCCTGAGGAAAGTTGCTGGTAGAACAGCACAGTGTGGTTGTGAGCTCACAAGTCCTTCTGCAAGAGCCTATTCCAGCAGACTTGCTCATTCTTGTCGCTTGGTGAACTTGTTCAAGGACAGACTATGAAATAGGCCTATCGGAATAAATGCTTTCCATTGTGAAATACTCCAGTCATGAATATGATGAACGAAATAACTGACTCATTTGCTATTCCATGACTCATTTGCTGCTCTGTGTATCGTTGTGTAACTCTAAGAACAGAGAAGGCACATTGCTGTGCTTATGAACGTGTCTTTTGGAAAGGCTTTTTGTGACTGTTTGCAAACTTCACCCACTGTGAAAACCACTGTGTTTTATTAACCCTGAAGTTATATTGTTGCTTTAAGGTGGCTTAAATGCAGGCTACCGCTGAAGGGACACTGCAGCTCTCCTCAAGGTTGCAGCTGGTGCCAGGGCTTGTGAAGCTGCATGGTGAGACAGAGAACTGGCTTGCTTTATGAATTTAGATCTTGCTGGGTGAGTTTTACCTGGTTTATTGGCCAAGAAAAAGCTGCCGTTGATTTAAGATAGTAGGGATTGCAAGAGGGGGACACTGAGAAGGGCAAGGCTCAGCTCCTCTGTCAGTCACACTTACACTGGCTTAGAGTGATCATGAAGACCAGACTGTTATCTGGGGAAAGGAGATGGCTGCTGTGCTTGGAGGCTTAGCTGTGGCAGAAGGTGGCCCATTATTCCAGAGAAAGCAGTACAGGTCTTTCCAGAGCCCAGGCTGCGTGTTTGGCCTGTATGAGTGAGCCATCTTCCATGTTTCTTCATCCACAATGTTTTTCTGTGTTACAAAACCTTGGCCAAATGATGAGTACATGTCCCATGCTCCACTAGTGGTTAAAAGAAAGCCAGACAAATGCTTGCTTTAAGTGTACAGGAAAGAGGAAGGAAATGCCTAACTATTTACCCCAGCTGTGCATGTTCACTTCTCTCTGTTTGCAAAGCTGTGGAAAACATGCTTTTTCCCTTCAGAGTTTGTATCTTCCCTTGTCTTTTGAGAGAGTGCTGAGTTTTGACATACATATTATTGAGTTTTGAGGTATTTTTTCTGCTTATTGTGCAGTTGTTTTGTGACTAAATAATGTGTTTTGTGTTTATTTTCATTCATAGCTGTTGACTTCAGTTGCTAAAGTAAACCTTCACAGCTTTTTGTCTGCTTAGGCCTGCTGAGCCAGCATATTGAACTCTTTAAGGCATGTGTGAGTCAAAGATTGGGTCCATAAGCTGTAGAGAGCTTAATCTGGATACTTAACCTGTCTTGATTGTCTCCTGCTGGAATGGAGCCTGTGTGACCTCCATCACTAACTGAAGTGTCTGGTTTCCTTTTTAACCTCTGCAGGTGATGTTTCTTGTATATGTTTATCCTGGCTCCCAAACTAAATATTTCTTATTTAAGGAAGGTGAAGTTAGGGAGTCTGGTATATTTCCTGCTCCATTGCTGCACTGCTAACAGTGTTATGAAATGACGTGAATCCCTTCTGTCAGGTCAGGTTTTACATTGTTCACAGGCGTTTAATGTGGTACTTTTATAAGTTGACCATGACTTCTGCAAGCCAAGTTTGTTAAAGAAGTATTAGCTTGAACTCTGGTCCACTTAGTAGAGCGAAGAGCAGTCAGATATATTAGTCCTTCAATTTTTGTACCAATTAGTGTGGTTTCATGGCTGTCACCTCTCTCCTTCTACTTCCTCTGCTATTTTGAAGACAAATACAATTGGGGGAAACTGTCTCTTCAGAGCAGAGTATTAAGCTGTACACAGTACTGTTGCTCACATGAAGCTAACAAATAGGAAAAAGAACAATCCCTGTGAGTAATGCCAGAGGTTCCTTAAACATAGTCAAATTCAAGTGTTTAGCTGTAAAGCTTGCCTAGTTCTATTCAGTGTAGGAAGTATTATCACAGGAAGGATTAAGGCTTATGGGACCTGAATGGGGGAAGAGGAGAGGAGCAGTACTTGTAGGCTTCTCTTCATGAAAGAGTGGTGGATGAGGTATTGAGGGACTTGGTTTAGTGTTGGATAGGAATGGTTGGACTAGAAGATCCGATGGGTCCCTTCCAACCTGGTTGTTCTGTGATTCTGTGAAATTCTTAGATTATTTCAACTGCTATGGGTGGTTGAGTTTTCTTCAATTACTGTATCTGTACAAGCCCAGCATTGTGACACAGATTAAGGTTAGTCTAGAAAAAGTACTTAAAGTTAAATTTTATTAATATTTGAGTATATTTTGTCTTTAATCTGGGGCGAAACTTTTTTTACTTAGTGAAAAAGCATTGCTTTATTGCAACAGCAATGAAAAGGCATTTTTTGTGCACTACAGTTGGGTGGGTGAACCTCCTTAAATCTGCCAAACTTAAAACTTACTGGGGCTGTTGTTTCTTAATGGAACAGACAGCTCAGAGGGGAAGTTCTCAAAACCAGGGAGAATGTATTTATCTCTTTGCTTACAGATTTGCTCACAAGTTCAGAATTTTGCAGAACTGGTTTGGGAATCCTTACTTGTACTTGCCATGCTTGCCAAAACCCTGCAGAAGCATTACGTAAATACCTTCATGCCAGCTGGAGACGAAAATGCTCCCTGTGGGTGTGTGGCCAGAAACTGCTGCCAGTCAGCTGTTTGCTGCATTTTCCTCACTTCAGACCTTTATCTTGCACCTTCCTGGAAGACAGCTGACCACTTCTCACTGAAGAGTAAAGTCCTGTGAATTACTTTCCAGTTGCTTTTGGGAAAGTGTCCATGGGGAGATTTCCATAGAGCAATGCATGTTCTACCAGCTATTTATACCTGAAATAAAATATTAAACTGGAAACTGTGGTGTAGTTGTCAGTCTGTTTTAGAGAAAAACGTAGCAGGTGAAGGGAGTATGTGGCTTTTAACCACTTCATTAAGAGTTACGAAATTTTTGAGCATGCCTGGAAAGGCAGAATGACTTTTCTTCTGTTGACAGCATTCAGAGTTGATGCACGTCTTCCCTGTTAGATTTGTGTGGCCTACCTAGCTTTGACTTTGCTCATCTGACATTTTACTTGAAGCAAGAACAGGACCTGTAGCAAAAACATTCATTAACTCTATGTGCTGGTGATGAGAGTGTTGCTTCCCTTGCTCTTGCATTTCACATTAGCACTTAGAGAGGGGATAGAATAATTTTGGTGCTCTGAGGTAAATTGTTTATTATACAGCTTACACAAAGTAACTCTGAAGGCTGGTACAAAATAGGCGTGTATGGGGGTGGAGGGAAGAAATCTTAACAAATATATGAAAATGCTTACATGTTTTGGAGACTTTCATTGTAAACACAAACAACTTATGAGCTTTCATTTTCTGCCAGTGGTAATAACTTTTCCATACATCCACAGCTGTTTATTGTGTGAACAGCTGACAAAAGCTCAGGCTTTCAGGGGTAAGGTGAGCTGGCCTCTGGGCTCTAACAAAGACCTTTAGTAGGGGGGAAAGGTTGTTCCCCCCCCCTCCCCCCCCCCCCCACCTCGAAGCACAAGTGCAAAGGCAGCATGAGTAAGAGAAAATTGGAAACATATCTGGGAACTTAATTCTCCCAATTGTGTTGGTACTGAGGCACAAGGATTTGTTTCTATCCACTTGTCTTTAAGGGTGTTCATATTTGGTAAACAGGACTGTATGCTTTTGTATACTGCTTCTTGGATTGAAAAAATAATAAATATGCTACAATGCACAGAGACTAATTCTGTTAAAGTAAAGGGAAGGAAGTGCTTGCACAAGTGGTGTGATTTGTCTTGTGATTAGGAACGGGAAGAGTTCACTGGTGTTAAACTAGATTACATAAATAAACCCTGCAGGTCTTGAGCTCTTGAGTTTTCCTGAATTTAGCATTATGTGGATCTGTTATGGAAATACTCATTCAAAAGGAGCAACCACTCATGTTTGTAAACCAGTATCTTGATGTGCTTCCTTTTGTAACGCTCCTTTCACAGCCATAGTATCTCTTACTTTGCTTCCATATGTGTTATTACTTAGATAACATTATAGGAATGCTACTTGACTCCTTCTTATTTACCCTTTATATCTAAATCATTACCACAAACCCTTGATCTAGCTCTGTGACTACTTTAACCCATGTTGTTTGTTTATTCTGCCTTTTAACCCTGTAAGCTTGGCAGCAGTGCTTGGAGTGAACTTTGTTAAGTAGAAATGCATATTCCACTTTGAAGGGCAGCCACTGCTAGTGTGTGACTGGATTCTGGAAGAGCTGTGTGGACAGAAATCAAATGAAGTTCTCCAGGCACAAAAAAAGAGCTTGAGTGCAGCAGGATAATAAGAAAGTAGTCCAGTTGCACTGTATAGGCTAATGATATGTAGGAAGTAAGCTGTTGCAGAAATGGGGAGCAAGGCCATGTTGCACGATTTGGCTTGTTCATTTACTGAGAATAAATTGCCTTGAAAAGCAAACCAAAAAAATTATAATTTTATAATTGGCAAACAGATGTTTTTGTACTTCAGTTTATAAACTCATGAATTTACCAGTCTAAAACCAACAACAGAAGCTATTTAATTTGAAGAGCATAGCTAATATGACATGTTACCTCTTTTAAAATGTGCTCTATTGAACACTTTGGGATGCTTTCTGGAAAAAAAGTGGTTTAAAACTAGCTGAGTTATGCAGTCTCAAACACAATAATATCCTTGTGTTTAATGTCATGAGGAGCTTTAACTGGTACTGAATATTGAAAGTGAATATATTTAAAATTCACAGATTAGAATAAATTAATATACTACATTAATTGAAGCAATTTTTTAATTATACTTAGTTCTGTGCCAGGTCCAAGTTCCATGTCTTGCATACAGTAGGCATTAAGCTTAGGTACAGCAAATTGTGTTACAAATAAATAGTGGGATGGTCTCTTGTCCATGACTTTCTTTGCTATATTTTTTCATATCTCGTGGCATTTGAAAGTTTAGTTGGGTTCTTTTGTACTTTGATCTGTTCTTTTATTGAATTTATTATGGATTGTGGTTTTGACACTTTGTATGCTTAAACCTTTTATAAGGGGCACGTGTAGTTCTCAAAGTAGTGTTCATCCTGTAAAGACCTGTGTGCAATAAGGCTTAAATGTTATAGTTTACCTTTTTTTAAGAACTTCATTGCTTCTGTAGAAATGGGGCTGGGTTATGCTATGACATATGCCATTGGACATTCCTGGTGCTAACATAAGTTTGTCTGCATCTGTGGTTGAAGAATGTGTACTCTTACAGTTTTGATGGACCTTAAATTGAGTTGCATGAACTACATGTGCTGTGAGGCATATACTGCTAATGCAGAACCTACTGAAAGCTGATTAAGTGACTGCAGAACATAAACCTCACTTTCACCAAAACCAGAAATGGCTGGGGCTAGAATATATATATATATAGTACCTTATACCTAAGTTTGTGAACAAGTGTGTAGCTCAAGAGGAGTTATGCAGCTAATAACTTTGTGCATGTTTGTATTAGTTTGCACTAGAATATCTTAAAAATACAAAACAAAACAGGTCCTCACTGATTTATTTCAAGAAGTAACTGCTTCATGAAGAATGAGTTTTAAGAAGAGATTCTTAAACAAAAACAACACTACCCCTTTTGATTTCAGCTTTTCAAATCTTTCGGCAGGCATTAACCACTTCTGTGTGTTTGTTGGCAGCTGAACTTAAGCTTTGGAATTTTTGGATAGTTAACAATATAACTTAGGCCTGTTGTCGACTTGGGTTGTAGGTGTGGTGTGGTGCTTTTTTTTTAAGTGACTAGCTAGGAATTGAAACTCTTTAGTCTGGATTTGGCATGGTTAATCCAGGGCGAAAGCTAGTTCTGCTTCTAGGATCTTGACATCTCAGTCAAGATTGAAGACTATTGACCGGCATGTTTATTAAACTCATAGGGCATGCAAGATCATTGAGAATCAACTATTTCATCTGACTCCTTCCCCAGATTCCTGTCTAGTTAAAGGCCATGTCATGGAAGACTGATAAGGAAGTCACTCTCATAGCACAACTGTTCCTTGGCTCAGGAGGAATCTCCTGTGTTTCACCTTGTCCTCTCACAGAGCACTGCTGGCAAGAGCATGACTCAATCTTCTCTACAGTACCCCTTCAGATATTAATACAAATTGACAAGGTCTCCCTAAGCTGCCATTTCTCCAGGGTGAAAAGTCCTAGCACTCTTAGAGTTTTCTCCTGTGTGAGGTGCAGAAGTCTCTGTATCACCTTTGTGGCCCTTTGGACTCTCTCCAGTATGCCCATGTCTGTCTGTACTGGGAAGCCCAGGGCCGGGCACAGGAACCCAGGAGTGGCTTCACCACTGCTGAGCAGAGGGGGAGGATTCCCTCCCTGGAACTTGCTGTCAATCTCGTCATGCAGTGCAGCATACCACTAGCTGTTGCCTGTGCTGCAAGGGCTCCTATTAAGCTTGGTGTCCACAAAGAACCCCAGGTTGCAGGTTGGTCCACAGCACAATACATCATACACAATACACTTCATAACAGAAATGTTTTCTGTAGGCAGTTGATGGAAGAGAATAGTATGTGTTTTGTGCAGCAGTACAGATATACCTTGCATTACTGCAGAGCTGATCGTCAATGACTAGAGGCTCTCATAGGACGTAGTTCTGAACAAGAACATGGATTGTGGATTAGAATCTGCGGTAGCTGCCTTTCTGCTGCTCATGGGATGTACTGACACTTTAGCTTTGGGTGTCATTCACTTAGCTCTGTGACATTGTGCAGCTGCAGTTTAGCTTATATTAAATACCTGCTGGGACTGAGATCTTGCACTCAGCCCCAGTATACCTTAAAGAAACATTTTTGCTCTTTATTTCAAGCACAGTATGCATGAGATGGGGTGGGAAATGGGGAGTGTTTTAAAAAAAAAAATCTTACATCTGAGGAGTAAAAGGTTTTATTCAGCTTTTGCTTGGGAAAGGGGATAACTGCTGGAGCCAGAAGAAAAGCTATGTAAAATGGCTAGTTATATTTTTAATCCAGGGTGCAGATACCATGGCGATAGCTGTAAACAGTGGTTATGTGTTGAAGGTTTAAAAAAAATTCTGCTCTATTTATAAGTGCAAATCCTACTCACATTCTTCAAACTTTAGTTTGTGGTGGAACAGGACTGGAAATAATTTTTTTTTTCTCAGCCTGGAAGTTCAGATAAGTTAATGGTGATTCTGGCTGAAAGTAGAATACAGATTACTAGTTTGAGTATCATTCCAAGCTTGTTAACGAGTGCTTGCACTTGCTTGAGGCAGGGTTTTTCTTTGTTGTATTGAAAGTTCTTCCTAATGTAAGTGAAGAGTTTTAAGTATTTTTAAGCTTCTAATATGTTTTAATTAACAATCAGAAGAGAGGAATGTAACTTTTTCTAGGTTTAGAGTTTCAAACTACCCCTAATCCCAAAGAGCAGTGAAAAAAAATGCTTGTTTAAACAACTCCTTATTTGCTCTGCCTATGTAATTGGAAAAATTTAGCTCTTATTTTTAAGAGGGCATGGTATTCAAGCTTTAATTTCTAACACCCGCATTAATACCAATCTGTTGGCAGGTAAGGATTGGAATTTTATTTGGCAGGAGCTACAGAACTATTAGTGAATTGTGTTCTTCTCTGTTAACATGTTGTTTCTTAAACAGTGTTTGTTATAGTTGTTTCTATGATTTTCTTAGATTTCTGTTTAGTAGAATTTGCTTCCAGGTGACGTGCTGCTGCTTTATTTTTCACAGACAGTCCTCATGGAACATAAGGGTACTAACGTAAGATTTACCTGAATTGCTTCTCTTATTCTCTTTTCAAATTCCCTCAGAATATCTTAAATAGAGCAAAATGTGGGTAAAGAGGAATTGAGGATACCTCTTGGAGAAATTTTATTGTATCTTCTATTCTGCATACAGTGGAGAACTACTGCAATTTTTAATAAGTGATATTTAATAGGTCATCAGAGCTCTGCAGTAGTTTAGGCATCTGCCTTTATTACTAACCTCAGCTGAAATAGAAACGGTGTAGGTGGAGAGGGCTGTAATCTTATTTCTTGCCCTTTCTTTCCTCTCCTGGTCTCCCTACCACCAACAAATGTCAAGATGTCTTTTTCTGACTGTACCAGAATGTAAGTAACTCTTACATGAATCTCCTACAACTAAGTGATACTTCAAAAGAAAAATTGTAGTTGCAAAATACATTAGTGGCTACTTTCTAGTCAAATGGCAAAGAATGTCTTAATGTAGAGTAGAGAGTGCTGTGAAAGTAAAGTAGTTTTCAGGACAGTGATTGTAGGTCCTTAACCATCAGATTTTTATAAGTTCAATTTATCAGTTAGAGAAAGTGATAAGCAAGAAAAACAGCTGCAAAATTACATTTGAGAAATAAAATTTAATGTGTTTTAACAGCATCTCTTTTCACAAAAGTGATTGAAGAAGCTGTCAGTTTCAAGTCTGACTTTTCCATGTGCAGTAAGCATTTTTATGCGGATGAAGGAGTAACTAAAGAGCAGGTGTGTAGTGATGGCTTTTCCCCCTTCCTTAAAGAAAAACTGGGTTTTCTGTTTGCCATTCAACTCAGAAGCTAGCTCTTAAATAGTGGTAGACAGTTGAGCCATGCTTGGCTTTGTACTGTTTGAGAAATCACTTGTATTTGCAGAAGATGGGTATTTGAAAAAATAAAATAAAATTTAATGATTGCTACATATTTAAACCGGTTTATTTCTTAAAGATGACATATGTAAGCTTACTGTTCTTATGGCTCTGACTGTGCTTCAGATCATTTTTGTCAGTAATAAGAGTGGAAGTTGTACTAAACTTTGTCTTTCTTGAAATGTTTGGATCACAAAATAGAGATCCTTTAGGTTCAGGCTTTGGTGAGCAGATGTGTTTCTGTGTTGCTGGAGCAGAGACCCTGTTTCTTCTTCAGTGTCTTTAGGTTAAGAAGTTGATATTTTGTCCAGAGGTTAGACCATGTCTCATGAGGCAACTAAGATGAAATTATATTTCCTTTCTGGGTCTCTCATTCTGTGCAGGGCCACTGAAGCATAGCAGTAGATTCTACCCAGCCCAGTTCATTTGACAGAAAGTGAACTGACGTTTGGTTCTGGCCAGTGCCGTCCTGGAGGGAGAAGATAATGTAATTCAGAGAGCTGAAGTGGTTCAGAAGTGGATGTTACTGCAACTAAATCTATGACAACAGATAGCTAAAGACTTTAGTGTCACCTGCAAACTATGCATGTCTTCGCCTTCTGCAGTAATTCCTAAGGTTGTCCTGTCCATCAAAAGCTAGCTCCCTTGTAATGTGAGACATGGAGTGAATTCTCAGTAGGAGTTTTTGCATAGCTTTGGCTTATATGTTATAATTTATGCCCTTGCATGGTGACTGCATGTGGGATCAGGCTTTCAGATAAGATCTGAGGCAACAAACATCACCTATTTAAAAGACTTGGAACACTGCTGTTGGTAAAGATAACTTCTAAAAGTTGTATCCCCTGAAGTAACAGCAATGAAATAAAAGGATCTGAAGTAGAAAATTTTGATTAGATTGAGTAGTTTAAGAGGAATGAGAAGGAAATTCCATGTAAGTGTTGTTTCTGTTTAGTTGTTGTTAAGTTCTTTATAATAAAACTTGGGATACTTTCTCTAAGTTAGCTGAGTATTCTGGGAAAACAGGTACTCCCTGGGATCCATTTCTTCCCTAAGGATCTCCGGATAAAGCTGTTTTGAAGGGTTTGGTTGGTTTCTTCATCTCAGTTTTGCAAGGCCAGTTTCTGTCATTCTGTCTGAGAAATTCCTAGGAGGCTACTAAGAGGTTAGGTGACTGCTAAACTGCTTTGATTTTCACCAATGTCTTCTCAGACATGCTGCATCTTTACAAGGCAGTTCATATCAAACTCTCTAAGACCTCAGTACTGTTGTTGTTGGCTGGAGAGTCCTTCCTGGTTTTTACATCTTATCTTTAACTTGGATACAAAAATCAGGATATAAACGAACACCCCCAACCTCTTCCCCCCACCCCCCCCCCCCCCCCCCAACCCCAGCTTTCTGTGAATAGTGTTAGATCCTGGAGGCGTTCTTAATAACTGAACTTCACCATTTTAGGTGATGGTGTTGCAGGATGTTTAAACATCACAGCAAGTTTGTTGTTTTGTTTGGGTATTTTTTTTTCTGTAATGGTAGCTTTTCTTGGATTTTGGCATTTGTTGGAGTAGCTTTGAATCAGTAATGGCTCTTAATTTTGCCCTGCAGCAGTTACATTGCAGTGCTTCAATGCACTTGTCAGTTCTGTATGTTCATTTTATTTTATTTTGATTCAGCAATACCGCAGTTTTTAAGACTGCCTTTTCTGTGTTGGTGCAAGGCAGAAATGTTTCAAATGTTTTCTGATCTATTAAAATATCAATAAGGAGTGATTCCTCAGAAGAGTCTATTTTGAAGAGATAATTGGCTACTATCTTATGAGCTCTGTTAAAGTATCTGAAGTTCCTTTTTGTATGATTATTTCGGTTGTCCAGTACACAAATGTAAGGACTGTACTGCTAGTGCATCCTAATATGCAGCCATTGGGGGTTTTTTTTGTGTGTGAAGCCTGTGATGACTCTCCTTCAGCTGCTAGAGTTGTGTAGCTGATGATGCTTCCTTGAAGATTATTGCACGTTATTATGAACACTACATGTTAGGGGGAGAAAGTACTTGAAAGTTTGCAGTTTGAACAAGAACAGCTTTCTGCAAGGTCTGGAATATAGAACATGGTGGAGTTTACTGCAATATAGGCAGGGTTAGTACCCCTTTTGTAGGGGCTGAATGTTTCAAGAAAACAGGTTTAACCCTTGTCAGACATTTGCAAAAACTGTTGAGAAAGGACAATATATACCCTGAATGTTGTCATAATGAAATACAGAGGTTGGAACTTGCTCTCTTGAAATTGCAAGAGGTACGGTTTTGTGTATTCAGGGAGCTTGTGAAAGTTTAAGACTGCTTCATAACTGGTTATCACATGGTGGCTTGTTAGCAAAAGTAATAAGAATAAAATGAGTTCAGGGACTGCTGGTTTTGCATCAGCCAGCAACTTAAATGACATGTAGGTTCTGGGGTTTTTACAGTTTGAAAGTGCAGTATGGAGAGAACAGATGGTACTGATGTGTGTATTTTTACCTGCTGTCTTTGTAGATGATGTTATTTTTGGTTTAGCCAATTTTACTTTGAAATTTACATTTCAAACCAGTAAAAAATGTACTAAAATATTATCTAAGATGGGTTAAATGCTTGCAAATACATTTTACCATGTGCTATGGCCAGCGGTGGAACATGTATTTCTTGCAGTGTTGATATGAGCTGGAGTTGCTCTCCACTGCTTCTTTCTGTCTTTGCTCTACTCCTTTACTTGTTCCATCAGAAGTAGGGGTTTTTTGTTTTGTGTGTGGCCTGCTATAGTGACGTGGGGCAAAACTTACCCAATGAAAGATGCTTTTATTTGTGGTGTTGTTGTGGTGGTTTGGTTTTTGTTGTTGCTGTTGTTTGGCTGGTTTTTTATCCCTCCTAGCTAGATCCATTCTTTGATTCAGTTCAGGATTAATGGAGTATTTTATTACCATCTTTCTTCTAATCTGTGCTTGTGCTAAGGGACTAAAATCTTAACCCATGGAGGAGCAGGGAGTCTTTTTCATATCCAGCTCATCTAGTTTCTCCTAGCCAGCTTTTAACTTATATTAGACCTGACTGCTGAAGTTTTTTTAAAAGAAAATCAAAATGGAAGGAGGAACTATTCCCTGCCACTCAAATCTAAGAGGAAGGAGAAAAAATTACCTGACAGCCAAGTGTCCATTTCCCCGGGTGGCTCTTTGGAGGGTTTGGTTTATCTGTTTTTGCTCTGTTTGTACAAAAGACTCTGTAACAGCGTTTTGGGGCAAGCTGCTTCTTACTCCCATCTCTGCTGACTGAAAAACAAATGAAAAAGGCATGTGTGCTCCTGTCCTTCCTGAAATATATCCAGATTTTTTGAGAAAATGAAAGGACAACTGTTCCTTCTGCAGTGTCTGTTGTCTCTTAGGTCTTTGCTGTAGAGTTCATGAACAGCCTGATGCTCCAAGCTTCACTGAAACACTATGATGCAAGGTAGTAGTAACAGCTGCTTGAAATTGTTTGGTATCTGTGTACGTAACTATCGATTGCCGTACAAACTATAAAGGCAGGTAAGGGACAAGTGAAATCACTTGAAACTCCCTTTTTAGGCCTCTTATAAAAGAAATATGGGTTTGTAGAGATGACCAAGAACAAGATCTTTTGAAAGTGTGGAGTTCACGGGAGAAAAACATGTCTTAGTTTGCATGAATGAAATGCAAGAGTTCAGATCGCTCTTAAATAAATCTTGTGAAGAGTTGCCAGCTTTAAAAAAAGCGTGCAGTTTAGCCCTGGACTTTGCCTTTAAAAATAGTTGTAATGCAATTTATATTTGATGGAAGTAAAAATAGATTCTTACCGCTTCTAAGAGCCACTCTGTCTTTTCTTTTAAAACTAAAATTTTCATTTTGTGATCTTCATGCTGAATTGTCCTTTTGCTTCCCTTCCATTACTCCTTCAGTGTGTTAGAAGGCTTTCCGTGCTGGATTTTATCTCATACTATTAGTGTTTAGAAGCTTTTAATAGTCATACTTATCTGCCTTACAAAGAATGACTGATTTGTTTAGCCTTTATAAAGTTGTCTTTGTTAGAGTAGACGCCTGTAGATGACCAAAGGATTTCTCCAGACCTTGTGTATAGTGCTATTCCAGTACTTCCCTGTGACCTCTGCCCTTACCCACCTGTAGTCTACAGCACATTGTTTATTATTTTGTCCTGTTTGTGCTAGATCTTGTGTAAACTCACATTACCAGTCAGTCCTACCTCTGAAAAGTTTACTCTTAAATTATGATGTAAAAGGCTGTAGCAAAAAAAAAAAAGGGAAGGGCAAGAATGAATGCGAACAAAGATGTGAACGTGTGGTTTCATAGGCTAAATTGGTACATAATTACAGTGTTGTGTAACAGTAAACTAAAGTGTTCAGAAATCATGATTAACTACTTCTGAAATCAAAAGGCTTAAAAAATAATAATAAAACCCCCAGGAGATAATCTTGAAATCCCACGGTTATTTGACTCTTGTTAATGCCTCAGGGTTTTGTAGTTTTCAAACTGTCATCTGCAGTTAAAAGGAGAAGCTTAAAAACAATCCAAATGCTAAAAAGCAGACATAAATAACAACTGTACTATTTTAAATGAGAGAAGCCCAGTGGCAAGTGGAAAACCCTGATAAATTTGAGAATGGGATTGTTGTAGGAAGATTTTTGAAGACGGCAGCAACTGCCAATGCTAGTATCAAAATGGTAAGCTAGCAGTGAAACACAAACCTGGAGATACTGAATGCTGTGAGGATCATAATGGCCTGTGGACCACCAGTCATTTTACTGTTTTCAAATCCTAGAGAGAAGCTAACTGCAGCACATGATGTGGTTGGCTTCTATGCTGATGACCTTTTCTCTTTTGAGGACTACTGAGATAACTGCAATGGTGATATGTTAAAACCACTAAGGACTTTGTTCTCAGAGAGCTTCGTGTAATTGCCCTGGGTGAGCGTTGAAATCGTGATAGAAAGTTATAATTTAAATTTAAAATGCCTATCCACTTCTACATCTGATAGCCATTGTTAGTTTCTGTTTTGTAATGCCTTGTAGTGTCTAAAAAGGTGTACCACACGTTTCGCAACTTCTGTTCAATCAGCAGAGTTGGTTTAGGGCCATTACTGGAATAGAAAAAACAGAGGGCGCTTACAGGGAACAGTTTTTAATGGTCCATGCAAGTACTGCAGATGAAAACCTAAAACTACTAAGATGAAAGCTCAGTAGCTGAAATCCCTTTAATGTTAGTTACCCCGTGGAATATTTTAGTCTGTTTGTGGAATTGGCATTGTTAGGAGTACTTCAGGAAGATTAACGTCTTTATAAATCGGTGAATTGTACACAATAATAGAATAGATCAGATAAAGCAACATAATTTTCAACTCTATTAAATACAGAAGAAATACAGTGTTTGAAGCAGAGACTGGATTTGTAATTGTCAAGAAAACTGAAAGTTATGGCCCTCACAGCAAATATTAAGTTATCCCCTTGTGCGCTTGAGGTTTTTTGTGTTGCTGTATATGCTGATAAAATCTTGCCTTAAAATATGTATGCTGTGGCACTTAAAGTAGGTATGAGGAACTTCTATTCAAACTAGTGCCCTGCTGCTTCGAAGACACTGAACTAATTCATTCCATGTCTTGAGGTACTGGTGTCAGTTATACATTCCGATAAAATGCTTTTACTTGCTGTAGTTAACTCTTCAGTTTGTCCAGCTTGCCACCACATGCAATCTACAAGAAGTATAAAACTTAATGTGAAAGGAGCTGTAGAAAAATTAGGTGTTTGGAATCCTTTGTTATCAGTTAAAAAGTTATGTATGACATATTGCAGTTACAACATTGTAAAGCTTCAGTTCTGGAGGGTTGAAAACTGCAGCGTCTACTCTTCCTAATAGTTGTGGATTACAGAAGACTGGAAAAGGGGCTTTTCTTGGAACCATTCTTTAGACTAACTAGTAGCATGGAGAAAGTGTAAGGGAAGAGACATCCTTTCTTTTCTTCTACCCTACCTGCCCATTCAGTTTAGGAGCAGAGCTTGGTACTATGCTCTCTTTCAAACCAAATTGTAGTGTTAAAAAATCATGCTTAGAAAGTCAAAGCTTTTCTTCAGCTGTCCCTGAACAATGTCCTGTTCTCGGGGTTGCTAGGTGAGGTGAATATCTTTCTGCTTTGTTTTCTTGTTATTTTAAAAATCGGAATTTGTTTTGATTATAAAAACATGAGCATCCATTTTAGCATATCTAGTTTCTCATTGTAAAAAGAAAAAGTAACTCAATTTATGGGTCCTTGCCAACACTGTACTTGCCCCCCTTCAGTCAGTGCTTATATTTTTTGTTTCTTTGGACTTTGTTATAGGAATATGGTTACTTGTGTAAATGGTAGTGGGGATCTGGAAACAACTGATCAAAAGCAAAACATTTATAAAATGCTTTCCTTCTTTTTTTTGCAAATGATTTTGTGACAGTTGTGCGTTGCAAGTAATCTGCTTGATAGCTGAATTAAAAACCTGTCTTTAACTTCACTATGACAGTTCTCAGATTATTGGGTTTGGGTTTGCAGTATCTGTAATTCTGTGGTACTGGTGTGATGCTGACAGAGGATTTTAAACTAATATTTCTTAGGGTGATCACTGGTGGATGAAGTGCGGAGGGGCATGGATTAGTGCTTGATGGGAATGATTGAACTCGATGATCCAGTGGTGGGTCCTTTCCAGCCTTGGGATTCTATCATTCTGTGTGGTGGCATGTGATGGGAAGATGCTCATGTAAATGGGGCAAAAACTCAGCCTTATGAGGAACGGCTGAGAGAGCTGCGGTTGTTTTGCCTGGAGAAGAGAAGGCTGAGGGGAGACCTCATTGCTCTCTACAACTACCTGAAGGGAGGTTGTAGAGAGGAGGGAGCTGGCCTCTTCTCCCAAGTGGCAGGGGACAGGACAAGAGGGAATGGCCTCAAGTTCCACCAGGGGAGATTTAGGCTAGAGATTAGGTGGAGGATTTTCACAAAAAGGGTCATTGGGCATTGGAATAGGCTGCCCAGGGAGGTGGTTGATTCACCTTCCCTGGAGGTGTTTAAGGCACGGGTGGATGAGGCGCTGAGGGACTTGGTTTAGTGTTTGATAGGAATGGTTGGACTCGATGATCCGACGGGTCTCTTCCAACCTAGCGATTCTATGATTCTTGGCGTTGCAGAACAAGCGGTGTGCGGGGCGGCAGTAGCTGTAACGTAGCAGATGTCTAAAAGTGTCTTCTTGTCTTCAGAACCGCGGGTGGGGCTGGGGAGGAACTCGGCCCACCTGTGGTGTGGGGGGAGCGAGGCGAGCGAGGGGTTAATGTGTGCCGGCAGGAGGCGGTCCGGCTGGCGCAGGGAGCTGAGCGCTGAGCTCAGCGCTCTGGCCGCCCGCCCGGACCCGCTCCCGCCGCCCAGGGCTTTCCAGGCTTCCCCCCGCCCCGCCCAGGGCTCTTGAGGAACGCGGCCGCCGGGTCAGTGCCGGGGCAGGCCCCGGGCGGCACCGTGATTAAAAAAAAAAAAATAACCTTCGGCTT
The DNA here is from genome assembly GCA_033558105.1 of Coccyzus lansbergi. Taxonomy (NCBI): domain Eukaryota; kingdom Metazoa; phylum Chordata; class Aves; order Cuculiformes; family Coccyzidae; genus Coccyzus; species Coccyzus lansbergi. The sequence goes on from JAUMJK010001049.1 coordinate 28,881, forward strand.
TCAAGGGCTCGGGGTTGGAGCTTGAGGCCATTCCCTCTTGTCCTGTCCCCTGTCACTTGGGAGAAGAGCCCAGCTCCCTCCTCTCTACAACATCTTTTCAGGTACTTGTAGAGAGTAATGAGGTCTCCTCTGAGCCTCCTCTTCTCCAGGCAAAACAACCGCAGCTCTCTCAGCCGCTCCTCATAGGATCTGTTCTTCGGCCCCTTCACCAGTTTTGTTGCTCTTCTCTGGACTTGCTCCAGAACCTCAACACCCTTCTTGTGGTGAGGGACCCAGAACTGGATACAGTATTCAAGGAGAGACCTCACCAGTGCTGAGTACAGAGGGAGAATCACCTCCCTGGACCTACTGGTCACACCGTTTCTGATACAAGCCAGGATGCCATTGACCTTCTTGGCCGCCTGGGCACACTGCTGGCTCATTTTCAGTCTGATCTGAATCTGATCTGTGATTCTAGATTACTGCAGATCTGTGGTTCTAGATTACCGTGAAGCGGATGAGCCTAACTGGCCAGTATGCAGGCTGCAGGAGGGTGATAGAATGCCTGTTTCCCTGTCGGCCTGGCTGCTGATACAGATAAATGCAGCATTACTTCAATATTTCTTCTTTGAGGGAGATTTGAAAGAGTTGTTGATTGTATAGGCTTCTGGACTCCCTGGGTACTTGCCAAGTGGGTCCAGGCAGCTTCTTTGAAGCTGCTCGCTTGGACTTTTTTTTTGTTTGTTTGTTTTTTGTTTGTTTGGGTTTTTTGTTTGTTTGTTTTGTCTTTCTTCCTACTTCAGGGGCAGTGTTTTTCATCACAGGTCTCAGTGAGAAGGGTGCACTGACCAAAGTCTCATATAACAGTCTAATCATGTCATAAACTAGAGACACAAGTTGCAGGAGTCGTTTCAGAGTTTAAATGCAAATATGTGATGGAAATAGTATGCTAATAGCTCTGTAAAGGAGCAAAGAGAAAACAAACAAACAAGCAAACAAAAAACTTCAAGAGAAGCCCATTGCTCTTTTCTTTCAGTTTGTATCCTGTGAATGATATTGCAGAGATAGTTGGCATCGGTATAATTACCTGTTCCTGATAATAAAGATGACAAATGTGAGAACAGTCAGGAGACTGGAGACAACAAATTTTGAAATTGTTCAATAGAAAAACTTGTTTGTGCAAGGCAGGACTAGTTCATGAAGTTCATTGTCAGATAGTATTTGGGCCAAATCTTAAGCAGGTGCCAAAAAAGACCAGATGAACTCATATGGAAAATAGCTTTTAAAGCTTGTGTGTAATTTAACTAAGTCAGTGGTTGGGCTTTAGGAGTCAGACATAGTGAATTTCTCCTGTACTGCTGAGGTGCTGCATGACTCTGGGTGAGTCACTCTGCTTGTATTGCTTTCTCCACTGTCCTTTTCCTGTCTTGTCTGCAGGAGGTTATTATTAAATTCTGTGACTGCTGCTGGACAGTGCATACCACAGTGGTGCCTCAAGTTCTGTCTAGGGCATTCGGGCAGTAGTAATACAGCAGTGTGACTACGACAGTGCCTGTGGGTTGCCTCTGTGAATCAGACTAGTTTTGTACTAACTTTGCACCTCTCGTTCCAATGAGCACAGTCTGGGATTTTCTCTTGAGCTCTAAAATGATTAAGTCTTGTTAAATGCAGCATAGACCATATAAAACAGGAGTTTGGAGCTTTCAAGCTTCCTAAATATTGCCGTGTATTGAATAGAAATTTCGTATACTGGGTTTGAACTGAGAGACTCATTCAAGTTCTGCATTTCTGCAATGAATAGGCACCACATAAAGCTTAACACGCTGCCTACTTCCGAAATTCTCTTTCAGAGGTTTAATTTAATGCTTGGAGGTGGATTGAATGTCAAAGTTGTGGATTTTACTAAGATGTCTATTTAATCAATTGTTTATTTATTAATGTGTTAAATCTATGAATTAACATGGCAGAAGCAATCTTGGTTATGTAGCTGGTTTTCATTGGTGTTATGGTAAATAGCGTTCCTTGTATTTGCTATTTCAATTCTCTTTTTTTCAGAGCCTGGCTTTTCAATGTCCGGTGCTTCTTGCTTTTGTACCTTGAAGTCCTTTGTCATCATGACTCTTAATGAAAGAAACATAGCAGTAGTTCAGGGAGGAGAGAGAGAGAGAACTCAGAGGGGTCTTACCCTGTAAACTGAGGCAAAACCAGTACAAAGTAACATCTACTGAGAAATCCTGTGCGGCATAGCATTTGCGATAATTTTGAACAGAACAGAAAAATAGAGCAGTGCTGCAGTACCTAAGTTGCACATTTTCCCTTTGTGTTGTACTGGATGATGGTCCTGTCTTGTCCATCTGTACTGGTGCAGTATTGGCAATTCAGTATAATGTCAGTGTAAAGTGTACACAGACAAAACACCAAAATGCTGCTAAAAAGCTAAAGCAATGTGGTAGCAACCCCTTTGCAGTTACGAGTGTGTTGGCCCTGTGTTAATGGGCAGAGAGTTATGGTCGAAGAGATCATACTTCTAATGTCATGTGGCTACTAGCTGCTTTCCCTGGGTAAGTTTCCTTTCTCTGATGGGGCACTAAGTTATTTTTGTCCTGTATGGGCTATTTGGGCAAAGGGGTACTTGGGCTTAATTTGCATCCTTGTCTTGGGTTTCAGTAAGAAATTTAAAACGCAAGCTGTCCTTGCCTCCATTCTTTTCTAGAAGGCATTAACTAGAAAGCAACTTCATGTAAAGCTTCTACAGAAACTACTTGAGCAAGGACTTCTTCTCCTCTTTTCCCTGACTAGGTCTTTCTTTGGGAACTGCCCAGAGATGAACTCCTACAGCCATAGAGCTGAAGACTCTTATGGATGGTGGATAAATTAGGAGTAACAAATTAGGCAGCTGTTTGATTAGCTAAGGAAATAGCACTCAACAGAACTAGTTTCCTGACTACTGAGTAGCCCAAAATAATTTGGTTTTAAGTGCAGCAAAATGCATTTCTGATAATGTGAAGTAGAGCATCTTGCAGAAGGTAAATGTGAGAGTTTACCCAGCTTCTCCCTCCCACATCCTTTTGCCCCCTCCCCCCACTTTTTTGTGTGCCATGGCACAAAAATGGCTTTATTTTGTAGCTGTTTAAGTCTCATGGGATGGGGATGGAAATTCCCTTTTAGCTTTAAAAAGGAAATTCCATTTTAGCTTTAGCTTGTTGTGTATTGTTGTTTGGCTCTCGTCTCTGATGTGGTAAATCAGGAAAATGAAAATCTCTTGCTTGATGCTTGTCTTAATGGGATTTGGACACAGTATGGGTGACAAATGTCTGTCTCATCCCCTTTGCTGCATACCGCTACTTTTTCTCTCTCTGCGTCCTCAGACGTTCCCAGCATTTGTTTAAGGTCTGTCTGCCCAGCATCCCGTATTGTCCCTCCATCAGTATATGAGCCATAGTGACAGTGTAATTGGTGCCCTTTGCCAGGAGGTCCTGGGGGGCAGCAAGAGTCCCAGCTGAACTGCAGCATGGAGGCACTGAATGCTAACATCTCTGGGAACCCCACACCAAACGCAATGCATAGCTCACAGAGTTTGTCTTTGCAATATAGACTTGACAGCACATGACCAGCTTGACCAGTAGCAGTTACTTAAATTTTTCTCATAGTGTAACTGTCCACAGGAGACTAAATGTGCGACTAGTGTGTTTTCCTAAACTTTTGTTAAAATACCTTTTTGGGCTTTGCAAGAAGTAAGTTTTTTTTGTTTTATTTTTGTTAAATGTGAACTCTTCTAGCTTTTTTATTTGGATTTTGATTTGACTGTATTCTACTCTCCTACCTTCTTCTGCAGTATATAAGCTGCATTTAGTTTGCTTTAGGATGTAAGTGGCACAGCTCACTGTGCTGAGGGCATCTTCTATCTGTAGACCAAAACCAAGACACTAGTAAACATGGCTTGGCTGTGGTTGGCTTGTGCTAGCAGGAATCCCAGAGTTAGAAAAAACTAGATCCTGCTCAGATCCAGTGTTAATTTAAAGATTGTGTCCTCTTTGTTAACTACTTCTACATGGCTGAAGTAGGGCTGATAATTGTCCATAAAATGTGATGTAACCTCATTCTAGTCTTGAAACATATTACAGAGCTGTCTTGTACTAGCTGACAAATTCTTGTAACACAGTGTGGTGGTACTTACGTCACTGAGATACTGTAAGAGCACAGTGAGGTACAGCATTGTCTGTTTCTCCAGTGCTTTGACATGTCTTGTATTTGTAGGAATAGACTGCAAGGGTACAGGCTTGGTTTTGACTGATTTAATGAAATTTTGGAATCTTTTGATCTTGAGGCTATTTTAAATTATGCTCTTTGGAGACACAGTTGCTGTACTAATCCTTATAATGGACATGTTTTAAAGCTAACTGAAATAAAAATAGTAAAGGAAAAAGATTCACAGGTTTTGACACAGCTTCTCCTACTTGGCTGGAATTACATGATGGTTTTCGAAAGAGTTTATTAAACTTGTTAGCTGCAAAATTGATGATGTAGAAGTGTAGTATCTGGCTTTGCTGATAATGACACTTTCTGAAAGAATAATTTCTGTGTTAGGAATTAACTTTTTGTGGGTAATTCTGTACTAGTACACCTTTTTGTGCACTAATTTTTCAACAAATAACACAATTACAAGAAAGTGACAAAGCAGCATTTTTATAAGCAGATTTACGCAAACTGGGATTTTTCTTTGCTTACTGCTATGTTCCCTGTTTTGGCAGAAAACAGTGGGATACTTTTCACATCAGCAGGCCAAATGAGAAGAAAATTTTAACTTCACTTTCCTGTGTAGGGATCTCTTGCCTTAAAGTTTTTACTTCCTTCAAAACAACAGCTGTTTTTGTACTAGCAATTTACAGTTTTATTTACTATGAGCTAGTGCCTAGCAACATCTAGGCAGTGCTTTTGCTGGTACAGATTACTGTGTACTGTGTAGTTGATTTTTAGGTGAGGACTGTCTAAGATACTGTGAAGCGTCTGAGTTTCTGTGAATCTTGTGGCTGGAAGTGAATTGTTACTTTTGGTAATAGATACTTGAACTGTCCAGCATGTTGATTCTGTAAACAGTTCTGACTGTGAAAAGACAGAGGAGGTTCTTTTTGGTTAAAAGATTTGGACAGTTCTTAAGATTTTATGGTGATTGAGGCTTGTTCTCCGTAAATACAGATTTCCCATTGAGTGGAGCATTAAAAACTGATCCATGGTGACTGGGTGATTCTTTTTTGGCAAGCAGGAACGTTTCCCAGGGAGGTTGCCAGTATAAACATCTTGTGTGTGTACACTACCTTGGGCTCCTCCTGGTGCACTGCCTCTTTGAAACAACTTAGTTGGCACTGACTTTACCAGCCACTTGTTTCGCAGGCTGCTGGAGTTGAGCTGGTGGTGCTATTGTTTAGGAATTACTGCCTGAAATTAGAGTCTCTTTAGCTAGCAAGATTTGTGTGGCATGGGACATTATCTGCAGTTTATCTTCCTGCTTCTATCTCCAGGAGGGGGAAATGAATGCAACAAAGCTGAACAGATTTTGGAAAGCTTGAGGAACCAGATGACCAGGTATTAGCCTTTGCTCAGAATGTACCTGTATGCAGTAATTTATGTTCAGCCTGATTGTTTTTGAAGAATATTTGTGGTTTTATGAATGTCTTGTAAGGTTTTCAGTCATGCAGTTATTAGTTTAACTGATGCTTGTTGTGAAGGGTTGATGCAAAATGGCAGGTGTTGTCAGAGGTGGCATGCTTCATGTCAGAGAACCTTGTCCAAAATACCTACAGTTATCTAATTTTAAAAGCAGAAAGGTCATGTTTCTTTTACAAACCCTAACACAAATCATTGTATTTGTGTTATGACTAGAGAGTTTCATAATAGCTTATTAAAATTGGGACTACTGAGATGATCACTATTGCATTAATAACTGCAAGTCAGTGCAAAAAGCATGCTTGGAAGCTGTTGCTGTTAGTGGGGATTTCATGTTGTGAATATTGGAGCTTGTCTGTGTGGAGGGGAGGGAGAAAGTTGTATATCGTATGCCAAAATATTTCTTCAGCAATTAAAAATTTTTGTTTGTCACCACTTCAACTACCTGCTTAATTTGTACGGTTTAATTAAGAAATAGTCAACTTGTGCTGACATGGACATAAAATCAATGCCTTGTTTGCCTGAGGAGAAGACTCTTTCCTTTTGGCATCCAGCTATGTCTGTCTGTCTTTTTTTTTCTTTTTCTTTTTTTTTTTTTTATTTAAGAAAGTATCATTAGCAATTCAGAGAGCAGAAGCAAATAGCCACTTTTAAAACTCATGTCCTCAAATGTTAATTTGATGCTTTGAGGCATAAATGACCTTTCTAACCAGCCCAAACCTGTCAAACAAAGGAATGATAGAAACAAACAGCTTTGTTCTAATACAACAGGCTGCTTTTCAGGGAGAATTTCAAAATAGTTCTGCCTCCCTCTTCTCAACAACATTAAGTTAAACTTTGGCCTGTGTTGCATTTGAATCTAGACATGTATGCATCATTGGAAAGTTGATGATGGAATCTAGACACAACCTGTACAAATTGAACTATAGAGTTAAGCTCCTGAAGCTCAGGGCGAGTGAATAATGTTTTCATCTGTAGCTACCCCAGCTGGTATTACTTAGCACTGGAAAAGCAGTTAGGTGTGGACCAGAAGCTGAGGGGAGCATTAACAGGGTATTTCTTGTTACCAAACTGAAGAGTAGGAGGGAAAGGGAGGAGGAGTTAAATACAACCACCACTTCTTGAGGCTTTTCATTTAATAGTTTAGATTGCTGTGTAGACCTTGGAGGGCAGATTTCAAAATGGAAATATAATTTTTTTTTTTGGTTCCTAGGAATTTTGTTGAGACCAGAACTGCATGTAAGTATATGCTGTTCAAAGAGGAAGAACTCTTAGTGCATCAGTGCCAATTCTGTCATTATCAGATATTCCAGGTAAAAGAAATATAGAAAAGGACAGGGCGAAACATAAGACAATACAAAATATGAGTGTGTCTTTGTACAAGGTATTGCATTATTTTTAAACTACTTTCCAAAACCATTAACTTGAGACTCGAATACCATTTTTCTTACCAGCTGTGTTTGTAGCATCTGAAGTTAATCTCTTGGAATGATGTCTCTGAAGCAAGCAACACAGTAGGAAACTTTCTCTGGGACATAAGCAGAGTTAATGAGCAGTAATCTGAGATTGCAGTTCTTGTGTCTTGCCTGTCGTTGTCTCATCTATATTTTTTGGTCTTCATTCACTCATTGATCTGCATCCAAAAAAGGGATATCTTAAAGCTTGCATTTATTCAAGCATTATAAATTGAAACATGTTGTTTATTTGTTCACTGTTTTTTTTTCTGTTACTTTTCTTTTTTCTCTGACTTGACTTGCCTGTTCTTTTGTATTACCCAGCTACATGAGAAGAGGCAGCCACTGGTCATTTTTAAATACTCAGAAGCTGAATAGTATCCTAAAACTTCAGGATCGTGTTGTTACTGTTCATTAATATTAGACTACTTGAGTCTTTTATGTTAGTATGTCATGAAAACATTTGAGGAAAACTATTGTGGTCCCTTCAGTGTTCCCTTTTTAAAGGATCGTCTCAAAGCTGTTTCCTACACAATAGGAAGAAAATGCTTGTCTTTTTGGTTCTGCTTTTAGCTTATTATATGGTTTGTATATAATGCTTAATGGTAACTTTCCTGACATTTCATGATCCATCAATGAAGGTGTTTTACTGTGATAGATTGCCTGTTTTTCATGTGTATTGGATGATTTTCTCATGTAGTTGCATGGCGTTGAGATTTTTGATTGCTTTTTGGAGCAAGTGTATATACATTACATGTTTTAAAATCTTGATTTAGTTTTGATCCCTAGCAAGAAGCTGCTCTTATGGCCTAGAGTCTTGTAAAGTACTGCAGTCAGCTCAGGCTAAACCTTGATGGGATGCTTTACCCATGTTGGTCATTGTGGACTGGAACATATGACTTCTCACAGCGACTGGGCTTATCTGACTCCAGAGAGGGGAAACAAAAGTAAAAGCCAAATTATTGCTTAAAGAAATACCGTTTTCTTTCTAAAACACTGACACATGAACAAACTGTAGGACACAAAATTCTGCTCTCTGGATGTGAACAAAGACACCCTTTTTTATTATAGTGTTTGTAATACAAATTGGCCTATAGAGCTGTTCTGGGCTATAAAGAACTTTGTCTGCAGTCTTCTTTCACATCTCAGAATAAGCTGAGACTGCTACAAGGAATGCATATGCATGTACCAAACTGATACAGAGTTAGTAGAGAGGGACCTGAGCGACAACACAGCTCAACACACTGACATGAGTATGAACTACACTTGTTAATTATCCCATAGCTTAAGTTTGTACCTGATTCTGCTAGTTGATCCAAATTGCTGTGTGTTCTGGCACACACGTATGTGCTTTTGCTTTAAATTAATACAACTATTTAAATTCTAGTTGTGCATATTTTAAGCAACTGCTAGTTTCTTTTATGTTTGCTTATTCAAGTACTGAAGTGAATAAGTATCTGGATGGAGCTTTAGGCAAGGTTTTAAGCACAGCAGAACTCCAAAAAAACCTCTGCTGTAATTACACAATCACTGTTTTTTATCCAGCCAAAGTTTATCAGCTCTCTGAGGCCGCAACCTTTTTTAAAGATGAGAATTCCTTTATATGCCATATGACTATGACATATCCACACTGTGAGCTGCTGAAAATGCTTCTTCACCTGTTTGGCAGTGAGTGTGTTTTGTGTTGCCATGACAACTCAGTCACAAAGAGCCTTGGGTTTGTGGTTTCCAGACCTGATTAATACAATGTACTGCAATTAGGAATAGGAACGCCTCTCCACACACACACCCAGGCTCTTTTCCAATTTAAATATTCCCACTGCTCCCAAGACTTCCCCAGCTTTCATTGTGCATTGTTTCAGATTAGTCATAATTGAAACACTTGTTTTGTTTAGCTCGGCTCAGACGCTGGGAAGAGTCACTGGAATTTATCAGAGCTTTCAGCCTGTTACCAGCTTGGTTTTGGGTGCTCTTTGAGAGGATTACATGATTTGGTGTGTGCTCTAAGAAGTACTAGTGCACCTGAAGTACTAGTATTAATGACATTTCCATGTGGTCCTTTTACAGTGTCAGTGCTTATCCAGGAGAGAATTGCAGGTAATACGAGCAAGACTACTTATTTTGCTCTCAAAACATTCTCAGTCACTGTTACTTCATTGTGACAGTGTAGATGGGAAATGAGTTGAAGAACATTAAAGAACTGCAATGGGAAAGAAATCAAAACACAAAGCCATGTAGTTTTAGTTTTATTAGGTACAATGGTAACTGATTCGATAGAATAGTTTGAGTTTTCCATTTTTTTAAGTGAGTTGTAAGTTAACCAAATGGCATTACTTAATTTTTTTTTTTTTTACTACAGCTGCTGTAGAAATGTGTGTTCACAGCCACTGTTTTGGTAAACAAAGCCTAGTAGCCAGATGGCAGTAATATTTAAAGTTGAGTGATATGGTTTGGGAAGCATCCAACTGGAATGTGCTGTGCTTTGCCTAGGTACCTTAGATTTAGTACATAGTAGAAGACTTTAAATGTGTTATCACTGCAGTGACTTGAAAGAACAAATAGACTGTTACACAGAATATGAATAATGCTTATTAAACTTGAAGGTTGATTCTTTCTGATAGATGATCCAAATTGTTGTTGGACTATAGTTACTTACACATAAACAGATGTGCTTCTGCTCTAAATCAGGATAACTGTTCCAAACCTAGTTATGCATATTTTAAACTGTTAAATACTAGGTTTCAAATAATTTCTGTTTTCATGAAGTCTTAGTTTTCCTAATGTATCGTTTCCTCACCCTTAATCCATTCCATCTTCCTACTTAAAAGGTTCAAACTTGGCACATTTGGGTAACTGCCTTATGACTGGTGAACTACTGTTGAGGGAAGAAGGGAAATAGTTTTCTTCCAGGGTATGGATGTCCAGAATACTCTGCTGTTCTTTTTATATTTTGATCTGTTGGTAATTGTTTACCATCATGCATTAAAATAGTCAACTGAGAGGTTTTGCATATTTTCTAAAAGCAGGCCCTAGACTAGACGGGAAGATCCTTACCATCAACTTAGCCACAGTCAAATTTATTGGAAGATAATGAATCTTATCCAGCTCTTGGGGACACAGCTATGGGAAAATATCATTATTGAGCAATTAAGCAGCAAAATAAGCTTTTCTGAGACAAAGTAAGTACCGTCAATAAATAGTGGCAGACTTCTCCCTATTAAAAAAAGGAGTAGATCTTTCTACAAGGCTGCCTGCTTCTCCCCTTCCCTCTCTCCACTTTTGATGTGGGAGAAGTCTGCATTGTAAAGTGAACAAGCTGGACACCTGTCTATCCCATCCTGTCTAGGATGCATTAGAAACATGCAGGGCTCTTCCTTGGAGCAGAAATTACTCACAGGCTGTGATCCTTCTTGTCCTAAACCACCATTTCATTACATGACTGGATCCTGCAAATGTCCTCAGAAACACTTTTGGCTAAAAAAGAGTTCATATAAAAATTTCCTGTCCAAATGTGGTAAACGGTAAGTTTACAGGGACAGCTAATTAATTCCTGAAACTCACTTGAAATAGAAATAATGCTTGTGGCTTTCCTAGTGTTCACTTATTTGGAAGGTGTATTGAAAAGATAAAATATTGGTTACTTCTCTTAATATCCTGGACAACTGGACAGTTTTTTATTTTTTCTATTTAGCTTTTTCTAGAAATGTAGTATTGTTCTGCTTTAAAAGGTGGTTTCTTAAGCTGTCTTTTGCTTTTCATGGCCTAGGATTTTGGAATTTTACACTGCCCTCTCGTGAAAAGCAAATATCAGTTTTCAAAACAAAATATGTGGACATGCTTACTCTGAAAAAGAGAAGTACTTTTTCCTGACCAGATTTATCTCAGGTGTATTTTACATTTGTAAAACCAAAATACAGTAATTTGTGTGTAATTGTGTGTAGTGACTCGGCTGCTGGATGAGGGGAAAGACTGTGAATGAGGTCTTTCTGGACTTCAGTAAAGCCTTTGACACAGTTTCTCACAGCATTCTGCTACGGAAACTCTCAACCTCTGGCCTGGACAGGCATGCACTCTCCTGGGTGGAAAACTGGTTGGATGGCCAGGCCCAGAGAGTGGTGGGAAATGGTGTTAAATCCAGCTGGAGGCCAGTGACAAGTGGGATTCCCCAGGGCTCAGTGCTGGGTCCAGCCTTCTTCAATGTCTTCATCAATGACCTGGGTGAAGGCATTGAGTACATCTTTAGCAAGTTTGCAGATGACACTAAGCTGGGTGGAAGTGTTGATCTGCTGGAGGGTAGGGAGGCTCTGCCAAGGGACCTAAACAGGCTGGACTGCTGGGCAGAGTACAGTGGGATGAGGTTTAACACGGCCAAATGCTGGGTCCTGCACTTGGGGCACAACAACCCTATGCAGAACTACAGACTGGGAGAAGCCTGGCTGGAAAACTGCCAGGAGGAGAGGGACCTGGGGGTGTTGGTCGACAACCGACTGAACATGAGGCAGCAGTGTGCCCAGGTGACCAAGAAGGTCAATGGCATCCTGGCTTGGATCAGAAATGGTGTGACCAGCAGGTCCAGGGAGGCTATTCTCCCTCTGTACTCAGCACTGGTAAGACTGCTCCTTGAGTCCTGTGTTGAGTTCTGGGCCCCTCAGCACAAGAAGGATGTTGAGGCTCTGGAGGGAGTCCAGAGAAGAGCAACGAGACTGGTGAAGGGGCTGGAGAACAGACCGTATGAGGAGCGGCTGAGAGAGCTGGGGTTGTTTTGCCTGGAGAAGAGGAGGCTGAGAGGAGACCTCATTACTCTCTACAAGTACCTGAAAGGAGGTTGTAGAGAGGAGGGAGCTGGACTCTTCTGCCAAGTGGCAGGGGACAGGACGAGAGGGAATGACCTTAAGCTCTGCCAGGGGAGATTTAGGCTAGAGATTAGGAGGAAGTTTTTCACAGAAAGGGTCATTGGGCATTGGAATAGGCTGCCCAGGGAGGTGGTTGATTCCCCTTCCCTGGAGGTGTTTAAGGCACGGGTGGATGAGGTCTTGAGGGACTTGGTTTAGTGTTACATAGGAATGGTTGGACTAGAAGATCCGATGGGTCCCTTCCAACCTGGTTGTTCTATGATTCTATGAACTTGGTTTTCTACTTCATGAATGTAGATGAATGAAAAATGTTAACCTTTTTTAGAAGAGTCTTGGTACTGCTTCATGATTTGGATATTCAGATTTTTTTCTTCATGTGTACTACAAGGAGATTGTCTTTGTTATATGTTTGTGGTGTTAGAAATTTTTTCTTGTTCTGTTCTGAATCTGGCATTTGAGAAATGACTCTGCTAACCCTTATGTGTTTCATAGATTTCAGTAGTTGTGACTGTCCTTCCTCATTAATGGGGTCACCATAGCCTTATCTTGAGAGGTATTGATGTGGTGTTTGAATGGCTTACTGCTTTAAAAAGAGAAACTTTGTTTATTCCCGTAATAGCACATACAACAAGATAAAAATATTGTGTTGCTTTATAGAATAGGAGATTGAAAACAGATTAACTGACAATTTTCCCATTGTTCTGATTGCATGTGAACTGGTGTGTGGGGGTGTGGTTGTGTATGGCAGGAGGGTGGATGTATTTCTTTCCTGGAGGTACAGTCTTCTTAGCGTCTGCAGTCCGTACTCTCATAAGCAATGCATAGCAGGCAGCAGCTTAGTTCAGCCTACTGATTTCTTTGAACTGTCAGGCAGTGTGGTGATGCTCTGCTTTACAAATCTCTTGGAGCAGTGTTTGAATTGCATCTCAGAACTGCAGGTGTGTGGAGGGGGGAGGGGGGTGTGTGTTAGGTTAGCAGAAAGGCCTAGTTGACTGGCATCCTTTTGGCTCTCAGGCATGAAGCATGTTTACTGAGTAAAGAAAGAAAGGAGTAATAGGAAAGACCTGGTTATCCTTTCATATTAAAACAATGGGCTGTTTTGACTGTCACATGCTCATAGCAAATAAAGGACTAGATGGAGGCTCTGTCTGACCAACAAGTGCTGTATTTGCTTCTTTCTCATCTGTAAATCTATTTGTAGCTTGGAACAGGAAGAACTGACCAGTCGGGATTTTGTTCCTAATGTTGTAAATCAGCCTGTGGGAATACTTCAGTGTATTTCAGACTTCAAATCTTCCTAATGTTAAAATGAAGGGAAAACGAACTCTAGAGCAACTGCCTGTCTGCATAATCCTAAGCATCTAGTTGAGATAAAGCTTGTCTTAGCTAAGTATATTTGAATCTCCTCTTCCTTGCCTTATGTTTGCCCTCCACAGAGAACAGATTATTTCTTGATCCAAAGCAGATTTGAAGTAGTGTTTCCCAGAGGGTGTCACTTTAGTAATGCAGAGCAGAGTCATTACCTTTGCTTGGGTTGCTTTGTAAGTATGTAATTCAAGTCAAAAACTGATCTGGGAACAATGCACACTCATACTCACTACTGTCTAGGCTAGATTTCCTGTCACTTTGTAACTTGTAATAACCACGTTCACCATCAGTTTTCCTTGAATTGCATATAGGGAGGATTCGTGATGTGTTTTAGGAGCATATTGAAGTCTTTCCTGAAGGACATGAAACGCCTTTACATGTGCTGGTCCAGTACTTGACTCCAAACCACTTGTTTCTCTAGTTTAAAACCTCAAGTTTGCTAACTTGACCAAAAAGATTAGTATCTGTATGTAATAGAACTTAATATAACTGCTTCAAATGTCCTTCAGTAGAAAAACCAGAATCTATTGCAAAGGCTGTAATACAAGTACTCACTGTTTCAGTAGCAAGGAGGTTTCCCATCAGTTGATGGGATATGATTACCTTCCTGCTTCCTTTTGTATCAAAATAATGTAAAAAGTATAGACTGGGGAGTGACACTCAGGAAATAAACTAAATGGTATTGGCAGTTGCAGGCGAGAATCTTGTCATCTTTGGTTATCTTGCCTTGAGTCCTGGGGTTTTTGGGTCTAGAATAGTCTACTAGCTGCTCATTTGGGGCTGTGTCTCAAAGAGGACCAGGGAGAAAGCCTAATAAGGAGTACAGTGTTTTTCAAAAGAGGTGATGCTACCTAAGAGCATGTAATATCTGAACAAACAGTCAATGAACAGCATATAGTTCTGCATATTATGCAGTAGCATTAAATATACATATTCGTAAGGTAGCAGATGCTCTAGTTCTGAAATTGCCATATAAAGTAACAGTCGTTAGCAGCAGGGTGCTGCTCTATGTGAGACTCCTTCACATGTAATGAATAGCAATTCAGCTCTATTGTCCATGAGAGACCGGAGGGGCTCAGGGAGGGGTAAGACCCTTCCAGCAACCAAAACCAGCAGGATGTGAGGAGATGTGCTTTTAATGGAGCAACATTTCAGAGCTCTTGGGGTAAATTCATAAAGAGGGATGCTCATCTGTTAACTTTGTATTCAAACCGAGGAGTTATTGCTGCAAACGGACAAGCGGGCTTGTGAGGTGCACTTACAGGGATGAGATGGCAGATTTTGGTGCCTCTTCTGGGGTGATGAGTGTCTTTTTTTGCAACCAACAGATGAAATAAAAGCAACCAAAACCATATATGAGAATTTACCCTGAGAAGGTTGGAAATATTTTTGCTTATCCGTCTTTCAGAGGATGTGAGGATGCCTGTTGATCCAATTACTGCATGTCACAGATTGGAGGAGTCAGCTAGCAACTGAGTCTGACACTCACACATCTCATGGGCATTGACTTGTGAGAGGTGAGAACTAGGAATTTTCTTGCTGAGAAATGGGGTTTTCTTGTTGAGTAAACAGGTGCCAACAAGCTTTAGGTATTCCAGGGTCATTACTTATAATATTCTGTGTTTTTGAAGTATTTTCAAAATAGTTGATCGGGTGTTCAAATATTTATATAGGAAAGTGACCCCATTTAACCTTTAAAACATGATCATTGCTTGTTAAGACTAAGCTAGATCTGTGAATATGAACTGAGAATTGTTTGGAGAATTTAAGAAGGGCAGGAGGTATTGTATAGACAATTGTCATACTCTCATATGGAGATTCAGACTGCAGAGAGGAAAGGCAGATTTCTAAGGAAACAGCTGATAATGTTTGTGACTCCTTATGTCTGTCTTGCTCCTTATCAAAGGAGGAAGCCTCCTGTTTGACTAAGTAAACAGTAAAAGCTAGAGGTAGGAAATAGTAGTCTTCAATACATAGTCTACTGTGTTACAGTGAATGATTGTGTTAAACCATTTCTCAGTAGATGAAAATAACCTAAATCATAGTCGGCTTTCTGGAAGCATGATGATAATTAAACAGTTCTGTTTCTTCCCAGTTGATGGAGAGTGGTATAGATGGATTTTGGTTTTTGATGTCATTTTAATTTTTTAAAAGTGGACAACTGATATAGTACCCAGCTACTTCCTTCAAATTAATTGGAGCAGGGAGGATAAGGTGAATAAATCAATAGTTTTCGGAGTGAGGAGCCTGACTTTGAAGTATTTCAGTTTTACTTTGGGATCTGGGTTATTGACAGCATTCAAAGTTAAAAGCCTCGTTTTCAGTTTATGCCAGTTCTTCATTCTAACAGGCTAGTACACAACTTCACTGTTCTGTTTCTGCCTCTGTTATTGTGGTAGAGCTACTTCAAATATTAGCAAGCTTCTCAATCGGAGTATCTTGGGCAACACTGAAAACTGATTCATGTGTAATCTTGTTTTTGTTTTGCCGTTTAACTACACTGTGACAACACAGCCTTAGGCAGATGGCAATGGTATGATATGATAGCAGAGTATGTCACTGAATTTAATCTTAATTTAATCTAAGACAGAAAGCAATCTTTAACCATTAGTAATAAAATCAACAGCTGATGTTAGAGGCTTGTTTCCTGTTCAGCTTTTCTGCCAGGAAAGCATGTTCTCCATCTTTACCATCTTTACCTGCTTCTGTTTCAGAGTTTGTGTAAACTTTTTCTTTTCTTCAAGAACTTGGAATGGTTCCCTGTGCCGCCCTCTCCCCCCTTCCCCCCCCAATTTATGTAGATTATCATAAAAGCTAAAAGCTTGAAACAGAAAACCTTTTTCTTAGCACAAAAGGAATACTTGTAAGCATCAGACCTGCATAAAAAAGAGATCTAGTACCTTTGGTCTAGTATAAGACCAATGTCTAGTTTGAGATAAGCAAAATTGACAAACAACTTTGAATCACAAAATTTGCAAGCAGTGTATTTAGCCTTGTGGATGGTTGGTTTTCTTGTTTGTTGGTAAGCCTAACACTTGACTGTTTTAGTAGGCAAACAAAGCTAAGAAAACAAGGCTTTAACTGTACTTCCACAAATATACCACTACCAGCTTTTCGCAAATGCTAATAGTGGTAGTATAGATAGGTTATCAGAAGCTGAAGCCCAGAAACAGATGGCAAGAGAATGCAGGGGTCTGGAAGAGAGAGTTAATCGCTTCTTCATTGCATGAAAGCAGATACCTGCTTGGCTCACTGGTAGACTGAGAGACTTGCCATCCTTGAGGCTTTTGTCTTCTGTCTCATTGTATTTGTGACTCTCAGCAATACACTGTAAAAGTGAAATGATGGTGGATATCTAGCTGTTTCCTTTTCTTCTATCCAGAGGTGTAGTTATAAGGCATTCCTTGGCTTGTTAGTGAAAGTTATGAAATGTTACATGTTGGCAGATGTGTCTTCTGTTGGGGGTCCTCAGCCTAATAGCTTATGTACTGCGAAACCTGGCAAAAACCTGACCAAACCACAGCATGCTGAATTCCAGTAATTTGGTCAATGAAGTTAATTGACAAGTTAGACTTTTTAACTGTATAATTTGTCCTTCTCCCTCGCATTATTTATTTTCTTTAACTTATTCTGGAATTTTTGCTTCCTTGATTGTGCAGTTTTGGGTTTTTGCCTCTTCCCCTCTCTTTCCGGGCTTTTCAGTATCTCTGTTATCTGAAAAGTTTTTTGATTTTGTAAGTGTGAGGCATGAATTTTCAAAAAAAGTAAAATTTGATGTTGCATTTCACTGTTCAAACCTATGCACGCAAAATAGACACTTCTGTAACATATTATGTACTGACATACTATCTAGAATCTAATAGTCAAAATAACTGCAGATTTTAAACTTTAGGATGCCATAAGTTAGAAAAATTTGTAAGAATTTCTTGGCTTGGGCAGGGAAGAATGGTGTGCGTTGCTCATTCAAAGACAGCTATTGTTTGGCTTTAGAAGAAGAGGTGAGCTTTAAAATTACCTTTGTAAGAAAATGCATGTTAATCTGGCCTACATTGTTTGAAGAGAAGCTGTGTGCTCTGAGCCTGGTAGCATTGGCTGAGTCAGTAAAAGAACATTAGGCTTCCCCACCTGCATGTATGTACCCTTACTTATTCAAAGTGCTTGGTATGCGTGCAGCTTCCAGAAGTCAGAGGCACCAAGAAATTAAGGCCTGGGAACATGTATCACTTTTGATTTGAACTAAGACATAGTTTATTTTATAAATATAAAAACATACTTGAACAATTTACACTCAAAAGTGTGTGTGTGTCTTTGGAAATACATTTTTCTTAGAGGAAGCCTATTCATTCTGCATCCCACATCTGGAAGGAGGGGTTGCACATCTATATGGAGGACTACAAGTATTGCAAAACTTAACAGGCAGTTTTGGTGATGGGGTGTACTAACCAGGACTTCTGTATATTGACTTGATTTCATCAAATAAAGTGAGAAATTAATTAGGGTATGCAGCCTCGCAATGGTGAATCACAACAATCTGATTTCATACAGTATGTTCACTTGTGATGTGTGTTTAGGCTATATGCCTTTTATCAAGGATATTCTGATGTATAATGTGAGTGACCATTTCATGACCTTTTTAACACTATTATTGTTATTGTAATAGTTCCTTGGGATTCCAGTCTGCATTTGGGCCTCCACTGCAGTAGGCTCTGGATAACTAGATGAAAAGATTGCTTCCTCTGATGTTGACTTCAGCTATGCAATGGTAACTCGCTTGTGGTGGTGGGTTTTTAGATGTTCAGGCTGGAACTCCTTAAACACTATGGTTTTAAGGGTTTTTTTCTCTGCTGCTTTGCCCGGAAATAGCGTATTGTACTGCATTATTTTTCCTGAGTTCCCTTGCAATGCTCTGGTGCTGAGGGAAAGTTGCAGAAAATATTTATCTTGTCAAATATGCAGTACAAAGTGAACTGAGCTACTTCCAAAGTCCTACGTAGTGACTCTTGGTTTTGTATTTATAAAAATTCTGTGTTTTTTTTTTTAACTTCTACTTTGGTTGTTAATAAAACAGGAGTTCAGTGAATATCCTAACTCTTGGAGTAATGCAGAAACGCTTGCTAAAAAAATTAAAGCAATGAAACCATGATAAATGCTCAGAATTAAGTCTTTGTGAATTTTTAGTGTAAAAGCAGAACAACAGAATCATGACCATAAAGAAAAGATCTCACGTATTTTCTGGGAGTTTTAATGTTTTTCATTTGGCAAAGTGCAGCATTGATCTTTTTTTTTCCTCCCCTTGTTAAACAAAAGAAAATTTATGTATTCCATTGCTATCAATGGAAGTAGGAGTGGCAATTTCCTCTTTTAAGTCAAGTCTAACATTTCCTGATGGAAAGTCAGTTCAGTTTCAAGATTATATTGGCTTGCGGTTTTGCATAGCTTAGAATGAAATTGTTCCAGTGCGGTCTTATGTTACATTTGTGTTCTGTTGTTGAAGGTGACCTAAATACCTTTTACCACAAGATGCCTGTGTTTCAGACATGCTGTGCAGAATTTTCCCAAGCTAAGTATGGCTGTAGAAATCTCTTCACACTCTTTCCAGAAAGTAGTAATTTTCTAATCTTTTGAAAGTTTCTTCCTAAGTTTATATCAGTGATTGGTGGTGTGTTCTTTTTTAGGATTTTATCCACTTCCGAATAAGAAATACACTGGGAGTTTGATCAAACCCTTATGAAGAGGATGAGAAAGCAGTTTTTCCTGATGATAAAGCAGTATTATGAGTCAAGCAGGATGCAATTTTTAAAGGTTTTTCCTTGCTTTTACCTGTCTTCCGTTCTTTGGTCTATATTAATTGAGTTCAGTTCGTATTTGAAAAGCCATGTAGGCAGCTGCTGTTAACCATGCTTTGTTTGTAAAAGCTAAGAAATGTTGGAGCCTTACAGAGGCACTGTACAAATTAAGGTGATAAAGTGAAGCTTATAGAGCTTGTGTGACATAGCAAAGGATGTGGTCGCAGCAGTAGAGAGTGTGAAAAGAACAGAGATGTGGTAGAAGGAAATTTTGAATAAAAAAAAAGATTTGATTAGACCAGTTTCTTCCTCTCTTTCTCTCACTTAAATATTGAGCAGGTCTTCCTGGAGATTTCCTTCAGTCTCCGATTACTTAATTTGTGTTACATTTTTATGGTGGAGTTAGATGACTCTTTGTTGAAGGCAAGCCTTGAACTGGAGTCTTGTAACAGGAAACATTTCTCCTCTTAGCTGATAATCACCAAATACTTTGTTTCACAAATGTAGGATCAGCTTATTTCTTATTGTATTGCTTTTTTATTTTAATGAAAGCAAGAGGTTTAATCTGAGTTTGATTGGTTTTCTTGGTCTTCCTCATTTGCAGTCACTTTATCGCTTCCGATGTTTATACTTGTGCTGTAGCAACTGAATGTAATTTCTTCCTGCAAATGCTGTGATGTGAAAACTAAGAAGCAGTAAAAGCTGAAATTGGCATCACCTTGAGAGATGCCCTGGGCTATGTGATGAATCTCTGCTGCCTGCTTCCTGGAAGAGGGATGCCAGCTTCTGCTCACCATAGTAGAATGATTTCCTCCTCAAAAGGTAGCAACAAATGTCTCTGCAGTGACCATCGGAAGACTGGAGACTTCCACATCCTGCTGTTTAAGTTTGTTCTCCTGTGAAAACAAGGACCTGGGAAGTTTTATCAAAATCTAAAGATAGTTTAGTAATCAAATTCTTTTGTTTCTAGTCTTTATGCCTGAAAGAGGGCTTGAACCTGCTGCTGTCCTACATTTATGTTCTATTACAGTTCACCTATAAACATTTCAGTGTACATTTAGCTAGCCAGTCTGGGCAGCATGGGTTGCTAAAAACTAAATTATTTTGTAGTAGCTCTGCTATCAGCAAGTTTATTATTAACTATTTTTTTCCTTTACCCTATTGTTTTGAATTTACTTCCAGTTTCTCTTCAGCACCAGTGTAGTTTTGATGACTCCCACTTCACGCTTTTGTTACAGCGAGCTGCTGTGTGATGAATTCAGCCAGTTTTCCTGAGCTCAGATAACTTATTAATTCTCCTTTAAAAGTTTTAGGCTTGCTATATTCCATGCATCATAAATCATATATTGCTTAATTTGCTCACATTCTGTAAGGTTTATTACTTTGGCATTCTTAACTTTTTTTTTAATAGCTATCACATGATCTGTGGCGTGTATTATTAGAAAAATTGTCATGCATGAAATAAAACTCCTGTCTGCTGGTGTCTCACAGCAAACTACTTTTCTGTCCATCAGCTTGAGGGTTTCCAGGCTAACACTGTGATTGGTTTTTATTTTTTTTATAGCTACTATTATGATATGTTATACTGGAAAGATGTGTTAAACTCTTAGCATAGAAGAGCAAGTTTGTTTTAACATTATGGCTTTCTCTTTCAAAAACCCCCACGCACAAACAGCAAAACAAGCACCATAAAACATCCCCCTAAAAAAAAACCCCACCCAGCAAAAGGGTTTGGATGTATGTCTGATAGAGGGTGGCCTGCAGCCATTGATTGGTAGCCTTCTTGACCTGGCAGGCGTCAGTCAGCATTCATACTTCTAGTGAATGCTTGGCACTATGTTAAGTGTCTAATTGAAGAGTCTTTTGCTTCTGTTCTGTTTCTGCTTTGTTTGCCATTGCATCCTAGGAGACAGTTTGAGCACCACTGTGCTAGAGGTAGAGTTCTATGCTACTGCTGTCCAAAAAGCATTTTTTAACATGTCTCTTGCATCAAAATTTTGCTGCCTTTGTTTTGTCCACAAATCTAGTGCTACAGATGCCTAAAGTAGAATTTATTGTGTTCATATTAAATGAGTTGTGGTGCAGATGACTTTCAGGTTTTGCAGAGATGTGATGTGATGAGCAGTGCTGATGAGAAGGTCGTTGTATAGTTTGTGTGGGGTGGGTTGCAAGTTGTTTGACCACAGGTGTAATTGTGAAACCTTGAGGGGAACCTTGAAGCCATACTCAAAGAGTGCATGTTGTGTTCCGTGCCTGCACCTCGAGACAGCATGAGCAGCTATGGTCTGCATCTATCTTGACAGTCCAGAACTTTTAAGCAGGGCATTTTGCTATGTTATTTGTTGTTTGAACAAACTTTACTTATTTTTAAGGAACAGTTGCCTAGATGGATGTATCCCATCCATAGTTATCTGTAACATCTGCTTGGACCACAGTGAAAAGCAGCTGGTTTTAAGCAGCAGAGATGTCATCGAGTGTGGCTTGAGGCCTCTGTCCAGTGAGTTTAATTAGGTGAACAACAGTTCTTAGACTTGAAGGTTTGGGCTGCTGAAGGAAGTACTGTAGGATTTTTTTTTTTCCAGTGCAACTGTTGAGTTCATAGTGAGACAAATAAATCTTGCTGTTCAAGCCACTAGTGCTGGCACTGTTACAGCATGCACGTTCTTGGATGTTTGCCAGTGGTAGTGAACTTTCAAGTTCAGTGGAGCGTGTGTGAGAAGCTATTTAATGCTGCTCCCACTCTCACTTATTTGCAAAATTCCAAACACAATATCTTTACTATCATTTTTTATGAAAGGTTCGTGGAATCTGTGCAATTGTTTGTGATGGGTCCTCTGTTACTGTTTGTATGCAGTTGTAATGCCAGTTTTATTTTAGGGGGCAGTGCTTTCAAACCATTAGCTATTTTATATCCTGTGCGCTCTTTCTATACAGTAAACATCTTATGTACTGTTTTTTTAATTAATTTTTTTCTCCACTACTCATCACCTTTGCACTGGCATGTTTAAGGTAGTATGGGTGAGCATTTTCCATTTTAAATTAATGTTGTCTATGGCTTATAGGTAGGTTGGTAACATTAGCTTCAGTCGATGCAGCAGTGTTGAAAGATTTGACTTCATAATAATTTCAAAGTATGTTGTTGATCTGTGTTTGGAGTATTCTAAAGTTCATACAGAATTGAGTGTAGGGATAATACTTTGCCACCTTAAAGGGAATCCAGTTCTTAAAGGACAAACTTTGAATGAAGTAAACATTTTAGACTTTTGTTGTTCTTGGGAAACAAAGTGCAACCACTGATCTCGGGTCTGAAAGAACAGCTAATGGGCATAGTTAGGAACTTCTTTCCATAAGAATTTGTTGTTGTTGTTGTGTCTAGGCAAGATGAAGCTGAGATAATTTTCACTTCACACAGTGATTGTTTGTCAAGTAATAATGTACTAGTCTGAATAAGTCTTAGCTGGTGGGCCTGCAAGGTAATTTAAATGACTCTTAAATAAAGAGAGTATGATTCTGATGTATGTGAAGTTTGGCAGGGGAAGCTTACCTGCATGGGTCTTGCATGCTGCAGAATCCACAGCTCCCAGAACAAGTTCCTCCCACATGAATTAATCTCATCTACTGATCTCTTTCTTCTGTTAATGTGAAACAGAATGTATATATGGTTCTTGTAAACTACTTGGGGGAAAAAAATGTCAGTGAAACAATGTTAAGGAGCACATCGGTTTTCAAGAGCAATGAAAACTTTAGGATAATGTATGTGTAGTGGCTGAGGTATGTGTAGGGCTCAAAAGGCGTGTGGCAGAAAAGCTACTCAGAAGCTGTGGATTTTAAGCAATAGGATATTTCTGTAATCCAATTCTGACATCTTTGTGTTTTCTAGAAAGGATAAATAGTACCCAGAGGTGATGTATAGTTGCATTTCAATCAAAGCTAAGAATTGCAAGTGTGTATTTAAAGTGATTTTCTTTTCAACCACTGAAATTCTTGACAGCAAAGATATATTTTGAATATATGCAATGAAAATTTGCATTTTTTATATACTTTGTTCCAATACTTTTATGTTCATAAAACCAACATGCTATTTAAGATGGTAATGTGTTTGTTTTGATTTTTGTAATGTTATTTTTGAGAAAAAATATTTTCTTGAATTTTTTTTTTCATATATAGTTCACTTCATGGTAGCTTATGATTTTGTTCACTGAATCACAAATGGATCCTGCTCCCATTGAATGAGAGGTTTTTTTCTTAAATTTTGTTTTCTGTATCTACAAGAACAGTATAGAATTTTAAATTCAAAATTACTGAGAGAAAATAAACTGATGGTTTAAAATTTTAGATTGAATTATTATTTATTGCTAGTTTAAAGATGTATTGTACTCGTGCTTTACTTTCTTGAACCACACCACCATATAATCTTAATAATTGCCTGATGTTTGCTTGTGCCCTCCCTACACCAGTGTTTTATGGGGCTTGTTCTGAGTTTTTGTTCATTTGGTCTGTATCTTGTAAAAATGCATCTTTGGACTTGGGTATATTGAAGATGCTTTGTAACACATGATGACAGTAGAAATTAAGCTTCTGAGATGTCATTGATTATTTTGTGCAGTAACTTTGCATATCTTTTTGGATTAGTGGAACTCTATTTCAAATTTTACTTTTGACTATAACTAAAAGCTGACCTGCTGTTGCTTCCCTGCATGCTGCCACCATTTCTCCTCTTTAGTGCTTTGCAGTTTGAAGTTTTGGGTTTTTTGTTCCAAAGTATTTATTTTTTATGACAAGCATATGTACTTGTGCTGGCAAATACTACACTGTAGTAATATGAATTTTCATTTATTAGGCAACCTTACAATCCCAGAATGTTTTTGGTTAATGGATCAGACACTGTCAAACACATTTTCTCAAACATTACTTTGTAAAATTCACTGAATTTTTAACAGTTTCCTCCTGATGGCGCTTTGGCACAATCCTTTTTGAAAAGTAGAGCTGATGCAAATGCTGGGTTTGACTGTTAAATAACTTTTGTGTTGTGTTTGAGGTGAATATCCAACAGAAGCAAAATCACTTTGTAAAATAGCTTCCTTCACTTGATATGTTTTCTAAATGCTCCAGCTGCTTTTCTAAACGCATTTTTTGCAGAATGCAAAACCTCTACATGCTGAAAATGTCAGCAGGGCTTGAATTACTGCTCACGTGTTGGTTTGAAAACAGTAAAACATTTTAAACTGCAGCAGCTGAAGGGAAAAGATGAAGTGTGCCTGTTCTGTAAATAGCTTCTGTGGCAAATGCATGCTTTTCTGCCTGCAATTATTCTGTTGTCTTTTTACAAAATAATGAACCGGCTTTTTAGTTTGAGTTTGATTAGTGTTCTAATTAGTTTGATTAGTGTTGGGATTTCTTTGGAGTGGATAGATATTTCCAGCAAAGGCTTGTAACTTTTGAGTAAAAGAGGAATTTTCCCTTTGAACGGTGGTACCTGCTTGGAGTAAGGAGTGTAACTTTTAACTGAAGAGACTCTTTCACTCAGTTGGATCTGTAAGTGAAATGCCGTTATCTTTGAGTCCCCAGGTAGGTGATTCCTTTTGCCTTCTTCCAGGAGCATGTAACATCTCTTTTCTTGGCAGGCTATAAATTAATGCTAGTGAAAGCTGTCCATGAACGCACACTGCCCCTATTTTTTTTTATCCACTACCAAGTCTTCATATGTTATTTTGAGAGTATTAGGTGGCTAAGTTAAAAAAAAATTAAAGCTATGTCTGCAGAAGGGGAACATTCCTCTAGTACTTGCAGTGTTGTGGATTGTGGAGAAGGCATTTGATGTTTGGTAGGTTAAATCATAACAGACTTCCCAGGGCTTCTATGCAGAAGTATCCTGACTTTTCTCTGGTACGCTGAAACCTTTTTAACGATCATGTTTGCTAACAATTTTTTTCCTTAAAAATACAAACAGAAGAAGATGATGAAAATAATGTTTCATAGTTACCAGGTATAATATATCATTGCAGCATAGTTAATACAGAGCTTCTATGTTTTAGCCTGCAAGGGCAGCTGATGTTTCTGTTTAAACCCTCTGTAATTTAAGAAGGATAGGTTAGGTAACTCGACTACATTAGTGCTCTCATTGTTTAGTCCAGAATCTGTATTTATAAATGTTACTACTTGTAACATGAAATCTCAAAAAGTCTTTGGAGAGGGACAAGAGCTATGAGCAGTGATTGTCTGAAGAGTGCAGAGATTTAAAGGCAGGCCTACTGTTAACACTAAATATTTCTGGAGGCATTCATCTTTCCAGGAAGACTAACTTTTTTGAGTGCTTGAATTATGTAGTGACAAAGTGTAGGTGATAATATTGTTGGAATAGCTGCTTGGGCTTTTTTTTTTTTTTTTTTTTAGCATTATTTAATAGCAAATATTTCACTGAGCCTTTTTCTGATGGAATTAGTAGGACTTCAGGTGCTTACTGAAAGCAGGAAGTAAGTTGGATCAGGCCCTTTCAGTATGAAGTAGGCTCTTCTTGAGCTCATAGTTAAGAGACAGTTTTATGTATGCTTCATAGGAAAGTGATATCAAAATGAAATATCTGTGGGTTTTTTGGGAGCACCAATGCAACTTTCACTTATCGGGAATTAACCTGAAATAGAGCTGGAAAAGTTTTAACAAAGCCTTTCCTTTTAGAGAAAAGGTGCTTATAGGAGCATGCCATGAGTGGTTGAAAAACAAAAGGAAAAGCAGAGGGGAGAGTTCATAATGGGAGGGCAGTTCTGCTTCCCTTTTCTATGTAGGTCTTGAGTGTGGACAAGAGCAAGAATATTGCATACACCTGGGCTTGTTGGTGTACCCCCTTCCTCTCGATGCACTTTACAGCTTACTGCCTCTTCAACCTCACCCGTAATTACTTTAAATGGTAAACATCTTTTTGCAAAATCAAGGTTAGTGTAGAGTGATACTCTACCACCTTCTGGGTAGAGTATCAGAGTGCTGCTTTTGAATGCAGTCCAAACACTGATGCTGACTGTGCAGTCCGCTCTGAAATGTAGTGTAAACAAATGAAAAAAA
This sequence comes from Coccyzus lansbergi, assembly GCA_033558105.1. Classification (NCBI taxonomy): domain Eukaryota; kingdom Metazoa; phylum Chordata; class Aves; order Cuculiformes; family Coccyzidae; genus Coccyzus; species Coccyzus lansbergi. The sequence continues at coordinate 55,041 of JAUMJK010001049.1, forward strand.
TGAGATGTTTTCCCTTTTGTTTCCTGTAACTTGAAGAGTTTTTTTCTAAAACAATTGGCGTTTCAACATTTTGGACTATGGCTACATATATATTGTTTAATTTTCATGTATACTGCTTCCTCCAATACTCTTTTCCAGTATTTAAAGGATACTAAAGTTTTGGACTTCGAGGGAGTGTGGTTTTATATTATTTCCATTATAAATAGTACACATGTAACACCTTACTTGTAGTGTCCATTCTGAATTTTGTATGTACTGTATGTTCAAGTTTAATATGGTATGGCACGTAAAATTTAGTTGTATTGCCCTGTATCAGTGTCTCTGACTTAACTCTTGAGCCAAAATAAGTGTCATGCTTATGTAAAAGCCGAAAGAAACACCTAAATGATGGTATTTGATAACAGGATATTGAGTCAAACTTGAGCCTTTGTGTTGGGTAAACATAAGTGGGTTTACATCTTATCTTCAGAGTCTGAAGTTTTGGTTCAACAGAGTACTGTTACCTGGTAGCATCTTTGTGCTGACTGGTAGCTGAAGTTAACAGCTTCCTCATGGTATACCATACCTTCGTGCAATACAGGAAAACCTAGCTCTTTTGCCTTGTGTGTTATTATCAGGAATGGAAAACAGGACCATAATGAAGACCTCCGAAATATTGCTTGTGTGTCTCATTCAGTGTTATAAATGTAATAGCCTGTGTATTGCAAGCTACACAACATAGCTATCCTATTGATCACCTGATTGAACGTGACCTTTAATGTGAGCTCTGCACTGGGAGAGATGAAAGCAAAGAGATTGTAATTTGTGTCAGTCAGTGGCAGAGTTGAGACTGGGACCTGGGTTCGTGCCACTAGAGTGCACTACTTCCCTCTTACTTAATCAAACAATGGTTAAATTTGCTGGTAGGTGCTGCAGGCTCCCTGGTGGGGGGGTTTGGAAAATGCTGCCAACTTGCTGAAGTGCTGGGAGTTTAGCATTGGTCTTAATTTAGAAGCAGCTCTTCTGCAGCTGTCATTTACCATTTTATAAATGTTGTGATGGGATGGTAAAGAGGGCTTATAAGCTGCTTTTTTACACCCCTTTTGATTGTATTGGAGTTGGAAAAGGTATGTACAAAGAAAAGGTTAGTTGTATTTGTAATTAAATCAAGTTCTTTAAGATACATAATGCCTCAGAAACTAATAATGACTTTAGCTTATTAACAGAAGGTTTTTGATAATAAGACATAGCATTTTATTTAGTAATACAAGTCCTCTTTTTCCCCCGACACAGGTTTCCACTTGAGTGGCACAGTGACAGAGCCTGCAATGCAATCGGAGCCAGAAACTGTTTGCAATGTAGCTATCAGCTTTGATCGTTGCAAGATTACCTCAGTGACCTGTAGCTGTGGAAACAAGGACATATTTTATTGTGCCCACGTTGTGGCACTCTCTTTATACCGGATCCGCAAGCCAGATCAGGTCAAACTGCATCTTCCCATTTCAGAGACACTCTTTCAAATGAACAGAGACCAACTACAAAAATTTGTACAGTATTTGATCACAGTGCACCACACAGAAGTTTTGCCAACTGCTCAGAAATTAGCAGATGAAATTCTTTCTCAGAACTCAGAAATCAATCAAGTCCATGGTGAGTTCATACTTATTTTTCCTTTTGCTTCATTCACTCTTTGGTTTTGAGCTTTTTTGTGGCATTCGGGAGTGTGACCTGCTGAGCTCCTTTATGACCTGAATTGTTTTGTGATTCTGCGGCCTTTACTAAGGAGGATTCTGTTCCTGATTCGTTGCTTTAAGATATTTAGAATGCAGTACTTTGCTTATGAGGTCGTCTCTCTTTTCCACAATGAGCTTGAGGCTCTAGCACTATCAATATGTGTCCTAATCTACTTCATGCTTTTATTTTCCAGCTAAGAAAAACTGAGCAGTAGTGGTTTTGTATTGCCACATTGCTTATACAAACTACTGTACCACCTTACCAGCAGCATCTTTTTATTTTTTGTTCTTTTTTGAACTAATCTTCTGACATTTTGAATATGTAATTTTGTTTTAATGGCAAACTGTAAAAGTAAGTAGGTGTTACTGTTATTTTCATTTGTTAAATATGCTTTTATTATCCTTTGGGATTTGGTTTCTATGTGAAGTTGGGAGAGATAGAAAGTCTGTATTTCAATACCTCTGTCTTGTTAGTGCTGCAGCAGTCCACGGCATCAGCAAAAAAATTGGTCTTTCCTGTTCTTTCTTCTGTGCATGGTTCTGATAGTTCTTAGTTTCTTGTACTGAACTTCTTAGGTTTCTTTAAGGGTGCTGGATGTGACTTGAGGCTTCCAAGGTGGCTTTTCTGTGTACCCCACTGGACTGAAAGTGGGTAATTGTGGATTTGAGGTGACCCAACTATTTTAAGTCCTGTGTTCCTATAAGGTCACCTGATAGAAACGTCCTCTAAGGTGACCAGAGCTCTAAGCATAAATGGTAGCTTAGAGGGAATGAATAAGTTATCTAAATACCTAAAAACATCCTTTTTGCTTGTCTGTTCATTGACAGGAGCAGTTCTTGTGTGTTAGGTATTGAAGAGGGATCACTGCTATTCCAAAGAATTTGCAATACAAAGACAACCAAACTTCTTAATGTTAGAGAAGGGAAAATATTTTTATTAGATACGGTTTGGGCAGAAGAGAAGAGTCTTCCCAGTAGCAGGACTCAACCTGCAGTCTAGCCCCTCTCCTTAGGATCTGGTGATCCTGGCAGGCCCAGGCAGGTGTTGCTGCAAGAAGGTAATTTTCAGAGGCAGTGCTCATGTGGCTGAGGGCTGTGGGAATGTGGCCAGAGGCAAGACAGTTGCTCTAATTATGGAGTATAAAGGGAAGGTGGTTGGTGGAGCTGCCTGGTGACAGTGGAAAGAAAGCGATACAGGTACAGGACACTGAGCAGTAGAAGAGGAGGCTCACATGCTCTAAACTGAAGTTATTTACCACATGAGAGCTGGTAATAGCCTGAACATGAGGAATTAAGGGGAAGGAAGAGTTATGGTGAGTAAGAGAGTGTCATATAGATTTAAGCAGTTAAGCGTGATTAGAAAAGGGGAAGGGCAGGGGTGGGAAGGGGAGGACAGATGAATGCTATATATGGCTGTATTGGCTATACTATAGCTAATGCAAGAGGAATGACAAGCAGTTGCAGAGGGTGCTTAAGCTTGATCAACAATAAGTCTGTAATTGTGCTAATCATAGGCAAGTTAGTCTGTCAGCTGCTTTCTTATTGTCAAAATATATCATTGCTTAATAGTTTTTTTTTTCCTTAGAGAAACATTTGTTGTTTATATCACAGACCAAATAGCAAAAAGTATAGGAAGCAAAAAACCTAAGTTGGTGACGAATTAAGAAATTCCAGAATGGATTTGAGTAGGGTAATTTTAAAATTGCTCACAGAACTAAAATATTTTTTACGCATGTTGTTCTTTTCATAGTAAGAGAGATAGCAGTATATCTTGTATTGACTATTTATATTTCTTAATAGAATGCAAAAAAACAGAAGTAGAAAATACAGGCAACGTAACTGCTTCAACTGCTGTTACCAAAGAAAGCTGGGTTACTGAAAAGTATTGATAGTCTCCTGCTTTTCTCGTTACACTTCCATAATATCATGATCTGGTTATTTTTTTAGATGTTTACAATGTTAAAAAAAATTACATGATTCTTTTAAGGAATAGTTCCTCTGATTATGTAGCAAGTAACTGTTCTGGGATTTGTAATGTAATTCTGTTCATTTAATCTTTAATCAAATTGAAAAGAAAGGTAACCAAAAGAAATGTTCTCTTCTGGTGAGCATATGGTGGTCACTCACTCTGTCATATGTCCTGTGCTGCAGATGTTCAGTTTGTAATACAAAACTGTGCTGTAGATGTGTCTTGCTTTGAACACTAAACTAATGTTTGAAAAGGAATTATATTGAACACTGCTTGAAGGTATTTGTAAGAAGGAGCATAATTTTTAAAATCTTGCTTATAAAAGAGGAAACTTGGCACAGAATTAGGAGAAAGCAGCTTTGATCAAAGGCAAGTCCTGAATCTGGAGCTGGATGAGGAAATTCTTTTCAGTGTTATCCAGAAGTGTTTTAATTTTAGGGTTGTTTTTTGTAAAACTTTAATTTTTAATTATTTTTTTCTTTTGTGGTGGCTCTACTAGTTCTAGTTTTCATCTATTTCCTGCAAAAGGCAAAAGAAATCAGCTCTTGAATACTATTTATTCACACATAAGAATGATCCGGGACTTTGAAGAGCTCTGTAATGGTCTTGTTGACTTGTTTGTGAGCAGGCTAGGGAGACTGAACAACTTTGCAGTCCTTTTCTTTCACAAAAGGTGAATTACCCAATTGTTCACTTGCTCAAAATTCTTTCTTGTGTCGCATTCTGAGACTGGCTTCAGCCATGTGTAGGTTACTGTGGGAACTAGTGAAGAGGCTTACACTGATCACACAGGTTTTGAAAAGACAAATCACTGAGTTCTTGAGTGGATACAAATGATGTAGTATCCTTATTTGCTCCATGACTGGGACTCACTGCATGGAAAAATAAGGGAATGCTGGTAGAGTCACAGGAATGTGTTGTCTATTCACTAACTTCATTAGGAGAGTCAAATGATTTATTTGGGGTACTTTCTTTTGTATTTGCCATCCAAATTTTCACTTGGTAATGATTGCGTTACAAGAAGGGCTTGCATGTTTTTAGAGCACAAAAATACTGCTTATGTTTGAAAAGACTTGATGTATTCTGATTTTTCTCATGTGAGACTGCTGCAACTGTACACAATCCTGATGGTTTCAAAAGTAGGGCCTAATCTGTACTGATGAAGAGAACTGTAGGAATCTGTACTCATAACCTGATGTATGCACTTCATAACTGTTGGCTCACACCGAGTTTCAGTTTGGGGATGCTGACTCAGGCAGCTAGATGTAGATTTGGATCCTAATTACTCGAGGCTTTTTTCTCCCTGTTGTTTTTTTACCATTGTAGTAGAGGAAGGTGGCAGATGTGTAATGCTAGGAAGAGGACAGTCAGGATGATGGATTATCAGCTGGATGTGTTATCATTGATCTCTTAGGTATGAAACTTTCACTTAAATTTGTTGGAAGGTCAGCTATGTTCCTGAAAATTTTGAGTGGAAATAGGAAAGTAACTGCAAGGTGGGGGTGGAAAAGTCTGCTTGCATATCAATCTCATATTAGTACTGATTTCTCATTATGCATAGTGACAAAAGAGTGTGCCTTTTATAGGTACAGGGACAGACTGGGAAACCAGTATCTTTTTTTACCTGTACTGTCTTTCCTGAGTGTTTACTGCTACTATTGCAATGTCAGCTCTTAGAAGGACTATGCGGATTTTTTCAGACTTTCTCCCATTCTCTGACCACAAGTTGCTCACCAGTACAAAATCACATGCAATTTGAAATTAAGAGGGAACACCTGGGAGGAGGAGGTTTGAGTATATTTGTCTTCTCAGAAGCAGAGCTACTCAAGTAGTTGTTTCTGTATTTGCGTGAGCAGATCTATGTACATTTTCTGCAAACGTTAATCTGTAATGTATATTAAGAGTGCCAGCTGCTTTAAAAGAAAATTTCAGAATCTCTAGTGCTGTTGCTGTATGTTCTACGTTCCAAAGGGCAATGTGGAAGCATAGGTGAATGTGTTTTATATAAACTTAATGTTCTGAACTGAAATGTTGGAGATGTTGGTGTAAGATTGTAGGGTAGGATAGGGCCTGAACAACAGAATACAAAGCATTGCCAATCTACTAGAAAAGGGAGCATTTAATGTTAAATTTGATACATTATTTTAAATAATAGACTGTTGTCTAGCCCTGCTTAAACTAGAAGAATTGAGAGACTCGTTGCATGGAAAGAATGTAGGAATTGAGGCAATTTTTCTTTCTGGAAGGATGAAAGTAAGGTATTCCAATGCTTAGTATATGATATTTTAGTGAACCGGATCTGGGAAGGAAGTAGCAACAAGGGTAGCCAGAACTGGAGGAATTTGAGAAGCCCAGGTAGAAGTAAATAAGTAGTGCAGTGGAAAATATAATGAAATAATTCATAGCCGCATGAACAATTAATTTATGAAATTGATAATTTTAAGAAATAATGCATGCTGGTCTGTGCTGATAAGGAAGGTTTTTTAATCTACCACACGCAAACTTATTGCTATATAATGTTTGAGACCTTGATTTTAGCAGGAGAGGTTAGATGTTGTTAGCAGGTAGGTTTTTGCATTTTGCTGTATGTGCACATGCGTGAGAGAACATTTTGGAAGTTAAACTTACTGGGGAGGTTATTAACTTTCCTTAGCAGCTTAGCATGGCCTGTCCTGTCGTCATATTTTCTGTTGCTAGCAATAACTGCTTCACAGGAATTGTTGTTTTTCCTTTGATGGTGTGGACTGCTGAATGGATGTTGAATTCCACCCAAGAGTTCTGAAATAAAGTACAAAATGAAGTTGCTTATGTTTAAAATTCGAATCATGTGGGGAATCAAAGACGTAATAGTATTTTTGAATCATTAATTTTATGATCTTTGTGTTTATGTAATTATTGTTTAGAATAAATCTGGACACGCCAAGTATATAATATCAATTGCTATTCTTTTGTGAATCAGTGCATGGTAGAATTGGTTTCTAGCTGTAACCATTCACTCTTTGCATAGTACTCATTAAGTCATGCTTTCTATTTGTAGTAATTTTTCCATATCTTTCCTTATGCTGTCATGGGATGATATTTAATAAAATTTAACTGATCTCTAGTTCACTTGTATACTTAACATTTTTATAAAATGAAGTTCAAAAGAGTTTCAGTGTGGCTATAAGTAACTCATTTAGTTAGGTTTTATTTGAAAATTGAAACATCTCTTGTGATACTTCAGAAACAAGGACTGCGAAAGGAGTTTACCATAAAGACTACTTTATGTTACTTAAAATTTCACTACTGATCTGTACTTGAAGAGTCTGCAATATAGGCAACTCTTAGCCTATTTTAGTCAATGCTCCTTGCTTTGCTTCTACTTTTTGAGGTTAAATTGTCCTCGTGCAACACCAGTTCTTGAATGTCTGCTTGTTTTGAAAGCAGTTGCTCTTAAAACAGCTCTGTAAATGTTCAGGTGTTTGGGTTTTTAAATGCTTCTGCTTCTTAGAACTTGGAAATTGATTATATTTACATGTAACCTATGATCATAAATATAAGTCTGTTACCTTGTTTTAAAACTTTATTTGGGTCTTCAGTGTTAGAAACAGTTGTGCACAATATTCCTACTTTGATTGCTAACACTGCAGTTTAGTAATTTTAGGAAAAATGTATGAGTATGTATGACTGTGTCTATATACAGAGTATCTAACTGTATAGATATGCCATAAAAACTCCTTCAAAGACCAGTCATGTTAGAAGTTAAAAAAGCCAGTGGTTGAGGCAAAGATGTTAATATATTAGATTTTATAAACTGACATTGTTTAATTGTGGGGTTTAATATTGAGTATAATAATATATAGTGCTTTTCACTTTCATAGTTCATATGTGAACTAATCTATCCTTATGACACCTCTCTCAAGCGTGTAAGAAATACTTATCCCCAGTCTCGATACTGAACTGTGCTGCAGATATTAAATTCAGGGCTGCCTGTTTTTCTCTCTGCAGCCAAACTGTCCATCTGCTGAAGCCTTGCAGTGCCCAGTGGGGCTATGCTATGTCCCATGAAGAACCACTAGCTTGGGGCTGAACCCTTAGCTCTGCCTGGTGCTGAGCTTCAGCCTTCCTGCTGGCTCCTGCTGGAATTTCATTGGGAGTTCCTAAGGCAACTCCCTCCTGTTACTTGTTCAGAAACTTTCTTGTCTCCTTACCTGGTCTCATGTTGTCAGAAGAAAAATGACAGCGTAGAAATCCTGTCTGTTGCCCAGGAATCATCTGTGCCTAAGTGGAATAGAAAACAGGTTAGATAATCAGGGTTTGCCTGACTGTAGTGTTCTTGAAAAGTGTCCGTTTGAGAGCTAGAGATGGTTATGTATTGATCCCAAAACAAGAGATGCGGGCAGCAGAAGGTAAGGCTTCCCGAGCAGCACCAGTAGGATGCTGCTGTGATGGGAAGATGGCTTGGACCCATGCTTCATCACACACTGTTTCCATGCCTTCTTAGTCCATGGCAATTGCTGAAGACTGACACCTTTGGAAGATCAGTTAATTTCAACTGTAGCTGGTGCCAATTACATGTATATTGAAATTTCTTTATGCATCCTGATTAAAATTTTTGATCATTCTGAAAGTAGCTGATACAAGATCCTGTGAGGAAAAATAGCTCTGAGTCAGCAATGCCAAGCAGTACTGTAGAGCTAATACCCTTGGCTTGATGTTTTAAATTTCTGCAGTCTTTGAGCCTGCTGGTGTTAAGTATAGCAATGCTGAGCCCCTAAGAAAGATAGATATATTTGGGATCGTGCTGTGAGAAGAGGCCTTGGTGGAGCTGAGCTGATGGCCCAGGGCAGCAGGCACTCCTCTTCCTGTAAGGGAACTTTGTTAAAGAATGTGCAGTAGCTGTGTTGAAATTTAACCTAGCACAAACTGACGTATGAAGTTTTGATAACATATAAAGTTATAGAAAGAAATTTTTTCTTTCCCTAAATAGGGAAGCTTAGCTGAGGAATCTGGGTCTATTTTTAATACAGTTTAAAAGTGGCCATATCAAGATTAGTCTCCATTGAAGTGCAGGATAAAAGTAAGTGTATTTTGCTTGTTGGTGCTCTTATGTAGTTCATCTTCACAGCTTATTTTGTGTTTTAGAGCAATGAAATATTTGAAGTATTTGAAAGGTGATACTGCAAACTTGGTGCTGTGCAACAGCTGCACTAGGGTGCTCTCATGTGACTTGATTTCCCTTTTTGTCTTGTTCTTTGCAACTAAAGACTTAGCGGTATGTGTTCACAGAATCACTAGGTTGGAAAAGACCCACTGGATCATTGAGTCACACCATTCCTATCAATCACTAAAACATGTCCCTCATCACTAAACACCTCCAGGGATGGTGACCCAACTGCCTCCCTAGGCAGCCTCTGCCTGTGCCCAATGACCCTTTCTGTGAAATTTATTTTTCCCCTGTGTCAAGCCTGAGCCTCCCCTGGCAGAGCTTGAGGCCATTCCCTCTTGTCCTGTCCCCTGTCACTTGAAAGAAGAAACCAGCTTCCTCTGCTCTGCAACCTCCTTTCAGGTAGTTGTAGAGAGCAATAAGGTCTCCTCTGAGCCTCCTCTTCTCCAGGCTAAACAATCCCAGCTCCCTCAGCCACTCCTCATAAGGCCTGTTCTCCAATGCCTTCACCAACTTTGTTGCTATTCTCTGGACTCGCTCCAGAGCTTCAACATCCTTCTTGTGGTGAAGGGCCCAGAACTGAACGCAGTATTCAAGTTGCGGTCTCACCAGTGCTGAGTACAGAGGGAGAGTAACATCCCTGGACCTGCTGGTCACGCCATTTCTGATAGAAGCCAGGATGCCATTGGCCTTCTTGGCCACCTGGGCACACTGCTGGCTCATGTTCAGCCGCTGTCAAACAACACCTCCAGGTCCCTCTCCTCCGAGTAGCTTTCTGGACAGACTTCTCCCAATCTGTAGCTCTGCACAGGGTTGTTGTGCCCCAAGTGCAGGACCCAGCATTTGGCCTTGTTAACCTCATCCCACTGGACTCTGTCCAGCCTCTTCACATCCCTTTGCAGAGCCTCCCTACCCTCCAGCAGATCGACACTTCCACCCAGCTTAGTGTCATCTGCAAACTTGCTAAGGGTGCACTCAATGCCTTCATCCAGGTCATTGATGAAGACATTGAAGAGGGCTGGACCCAGTACTGAGCCCTGGGGAACACCACTTGTCACTGGCCTCCAGCTGGAGTTAACTCCATTTCCCACCACTCTCTGGGCCCGGCCATCCAGCCAGTTTTCTACCCAGGAGAGTGTGTGCCTGTCCAGAGGCTGAGAGTTTCCGTAGCAGAATGCTGTGAGAAACTGTGTCAAAGGCTTTACTGAAGTCCAGGAAGATACATTCACAGCCTTTCCCTCATCCAGCAGCCGAGTCACTTTGTCATAGAAGGCAATCAGGTTAGTTTGGCAAGACCTGCCTTTTATGAACCCATGTTGGCTGGGCTTGATCACCCGGTTCTCTAGTATGTGCACTCAAGATCACCTGTTCCATGTCTTTCCCTGGCATTGAGGTCAGACTGACAGGCCTGTAGTTCCCTGGATCCTCCCTGTCACCCTTCTTGTAAATGGGCACAACATCAGCCAGCCTTGAGTCCAGTGGAACTTCCCCTGTCTTCCCGGAGTGTTGGAAGATGATGGAAAGGGATTTGGTAAACACATCTGTCAGCTCCCTCAAATGCTCTTGGGTGAATCCCATCTGGCCCCATAGACTTGTGGGTGTCTAGCTGGTCAAACAAGTCTCTGACTGACTCTTCCTGGACCATGGGAGCCTTGTTCTGCTCCTCGAACTCCTGGGTGTGCACACAGAGGGAACAACTTTCCATACGATAAAAGACTGAGGCAAAGAAGGCGTTAAGTACCTCATCCTCATCCCTTGTCGCTGTTGTTTCCTGCATCAATAGTGACTGAATATTCTCCCTATTCCTCCTTTTATTGTTGATGTATTTACAGAAGGATTTTTTCTTATGTTTCACCGGCTTGACAAATCTAATTTCTGGTTTAGCCCTCCTGATTTTTTCTTTGCATGATCTCACTTCCCTCCTGTAGTCCACCCAAGATACCTGAGCCTTCTTCCAAAGTTCATACACATTCCTCTTCATTTTGATGTCCTTCAAGATCTCCCTACTCAACCAAACTGGTTTTCTTCCCTGCCAGCTCTTTTTGTGGAACATGGGGACAGCTTTCTCCTGAGCTGCTAGGATTTCCTTTTTGAAGAACACCCAGCCCTTGTGGGCTCCCTTGCCCTTAAGGACTGTCTCCCATGAGACTTTACCGACTAGTCATCTGAACATTCCAGAGTCTGCCCTCTGGAAGTTTAATGTGACTGTTCTTTTTTGAATCCCCCTTCTCACCTCACCTAGAAATGAAAAACTTATCTTCTTATCACTTTGCCCCAGGCACTCTCCAGCTATCACATTCTGTACAACACCCTCTCTATTCACAAACAGTCCAGGAGGGCTTCTTTCCTTTTCAGTTCGCTCACCAGTTGTGTGAGGAAGTTGTCTCCCACGCATTCCAGGAACCTCCTAGACTGTTTCCTTTCTGCTGTATTGTACTTCCAGCAGATATTTGGGAGATTGAAGTCTCCCAGGAGGACAAGAGGCACTGATCTTGAGACTCCTCCCAGCTGTTTATAGAAGAGCTCATCAGCTTCTTTGTCTTGGCTGGGTGGTCTATAATTGGACTCCCATCACAAAATCTGCCTTCTTTTGTACTCCTCTTATTTTAACCCACAGGCATTCTATCCCATCATCACCATAATTGAGTTTGAGGGTATCAAAGCACTCTGTAACACGGAGGGCTACCCCACATCCTCTCCTACCCTTCCTGTTCCACCTGAAGAGTTTATACCCTGCCATAGCTCCACTCCAGTTATACAAGTTGTGCCACTGTGTTTCTGTGATGACAACTATGGTGTAATCTTCTTGCCCTGCAACAGATTCCATCTCCTCCTGCTTATTGCCCATGCTGCCTGCATTGGTGTAAAGGCACTTCAGCTGGGCTGGTGAGCCCTCAGCCCTCATAAAGGGAATAGTGTTCATTCCCAATTGACTGGTCCTTGTATTATCTCACCCGTCAGTGCCAGTTTCATCCTTTCCATCACCAGATGTACTCACCCCTACTTGCTCTGTGGTGACATACTGGTGGTCCTTACCAGCACACCATCTCTCAGGCACTGCAGTTCCACTTCCAGGCTCACTCCTGACTAGCTTGGCCTTGTCCCCCTCCCCCTTCACATCTAGTTTAAAGCTCTATTTATGAGCCCTGCTAGATTTTTAGTGAGGATTGTAGTACCCCAATTAGACAAGCATGCCCCATCCCTGTTAAGGAAGTCTGGAGGTGTGTGGGTTAGTCCATGATCAAAGAATCCAAAGTTTTTCTCCTTACACCAGGTTTGGAGCCAGGTATTAATCAAGTGATTCTTTTTGACCTCTTGCGCTCCATTCCTTAGCGTTGGAATGGAGCTAAACATTGCATAGGCCCCAGAATCCTCCATTGTTCTCCCCAGAGTCCTGAAGTCTCTCTTAATGGCTCTCAGCTTCCTGTGTTTTGTGTCAATGCCAATTTGAAATACTAGCAGGGGGTAATAATCTGTCTCATTTGACCAAGGAAGGAAGTTTTCTAGTTATGTCCTTCACTGAAGCTCCAGGCAGGCAGCAGACCTCCCTATGGAGTGGGTCTGGTCCGCAGATAGGTCCCTCTGTTTCTTTTAGAAGGGAATCCCCCAGGACAATCACTCTCCTCTTCTTTTTCTTAGAGGATGTTTTGATGGCTGAGATGGCGCAGCCTAGGGAATGTTTCTAGACTGTGGGAGCCATCATCTGCATCTTTGGGGATGGATTCGACCTGCAGCACATCATATTTATTCTTCAGGGGAATCTGGGGGTTTGTTGTCTGAGTGGGAACAGCAGGTTTCCTGTGCTGGGCAGGAACTTGCTGCTATTCCTCATCTCTTACTCCCTCAGTCTTGCAGTTGGCAGGTGGGTGGTGCACAGCCGCCCTAGCTCCAGCAGCCTGCTGAGTTTGTGAGAGGGTGCTACTCCACTGATCTGTTTCCCTCTCACCGTCCCTGACAGTCTTTATTCTAGTTACCTCTTCCCTCAGCTCTGCCACCATGTGGATGAGTTCTCCCACAAGTGAAGTCAGTACCAGAAGTGTGAGTCAATGTGGGCACCACTGTCTGCCAGCCTAGTGTCTGGGTAGCTGCATGTGCCCACTGAGGCTCTGTCGGGGTGGTAACTTCCATCCTGCTTGCTGCAGCACCTGGAGCAGCTTTAATTTTCTGCCAGGTGGCCTCCCTGGTCCCTTGTGGCCGGCCTCCAGCCCCTCTCTGCGCGCTCCATGCTTGCCCTGTCCCCTTGAATTGCCTCTCAAACTGCCCTGTTACACTAGCTAGTGCCATGCTCCTGTTCGCCGTGCTCTGGGTTACCGTGCTCCTAAGGGACCATTTCAGTCTCCCACAGTAGCTGCCAGGATGTGTTCTGTGTAGCAGACTAAATTGAAAGCCCCTTAAAACTAGTATACTGAAGACAGAAGCACTCACAGAAGTGGAGGTTTTCTAGTCCTTGTTTTTTGTACTGTTTTGGGCCTGATTCCTGTCATGTGAAATGATATTATGTTCCTTTCAATGGCAGGAGAGTTCATTCACATCTTCAAAGACAAAATTTTTTATTAATCTAAATATATATATGTGTGTGTGTGTATACACATGTAGCATTGCAGCATTTCCAGCTGCACACTCTGAAACTGGAGGCAGTTTTGGAAGTTGCTGACCTGGGGGATAATTTTTATTTTATTCTCAGTGTCTAGTAGATGAGACACCCATCTAGCCCTTTAAATCTTCTCATTGTGTATTCATTGAATAAATATTCCAGCATACTCTGTGACTGCTTAAAAACTTCACTTACATGGCAGAGCTGCAATTGTGAAATGAAGACTTGAGTCAATAGAATCAAATGTAGTTCCTACCCATATGAAGAATTGTAGCTGTGTCTTTGCTTTTCAAGTTCTCAGGACTTAAAATCATAGGATCATTAAGGTTGGAAAAGACATCAAAGGTCATCAAGTCCAACCGTCAACCCAACACCACTATGTCTACTAAAACATACCATGAAGTGCCACATCTGCACATTATTTTGAACATGTCCAGGGATGGTGACTGCACTACTTCTCTGGGCAACCTCTTCTAGTGCTTGGCTGTTCTTTCTATGGAGAGTATTTTTCTAATATCCAATCTAAACCTCGCCTAATACAACTTGAGGCCATTTTCTCTCATCCTTTCACTTGTTGCTGCGGAGAAGAGACCAAAACCCACCTTGCTATAACTTCCTTTCAAACAGTTATAGAGAGTGTGATAAGGTCTCCCCTCAACCTCCTTTTCTCCAGATTGAACAACCTGTGTTCCCTCAGCTGCTCCTCATACAAGCCTCATAAGGCTTGTTCTCCAGACTTCTTTGAAGAAGAAAGTTTTTACTGACTGTGTAATTTTCCTTCTCTGCCTGTATCCCTTTTCTGGCTACAGAGGTAAAATGGGTTCAACTTTAAAAGTAATAGATTATGTAACATGATTAAATTTCTAAGATCTTTTCAAAACCTGATGGAGATAGAGATTGCATGGTTGTGGCAAGCTCCAAATCAAAATGTCAAGTTAACTTGAGCCTTGGCCATGCTTAAAATACCTTACATCTGCTATGATGATGCACAACCTTGAGTTATTTTCCTGACACTCCAGAAAAGTGCTTTACAGCCTTTTCAGTTTGAATACCTTTTAAAAAAATATCCAGTGGAGATGCAGGCTGCTTCAGAGAAATGTAGATTGCCAGATGGTGTAAGAGCTTGTTACAGTTAATCTTGTCAGCCTTTAGAAGAAGGCCACTGGTGGAAAATCACTGACCTTAACTGCAAAGCTTGAGTTAGGGCAGCCTGTGGCCAAAGCACTGCCTGACGTACAATGTATCTAGTCACTTGAGTTCACACTGGGCTAATTCAGATGAAGTTGCTGTGAATCAACTCTGTTCTGGTGACATTGCCTGTGTACAAAGGCTCTTTTGGAAGCACTGCAGTCTTACACAGTTGTAAGTCTTAAGATTTATTTTATTTAAGTCTTCAGTGCTTTAAGACTTTGGGTTCTGGGAATACTTTTTATCCTTTGTTTCAACCTTTGCAAGAGCCATCACACCTTAGCGGTGCTGAGGTGAAAATCAGCAGTCACTTATACCTGAGCAAGGTTGCTGATGTTTTGAGTTGAGTAGTTTTAACATCAAAGTTCTAGAAATACAGTGCAAAGTCTAATTTTTCTAATTTTTTTTGTAAAAGCATTCTAATATAGCTGCTGAAAAAGACTCAGCTTGATTTTAATGTTTTGTTATAAAATAGTATTTAAGTACTTTTTCATAGGCTATAATTTCTAAGTACTTGAGGCTGCTGAGGAGAAATCAAAGACATCTAAACCAGAACAAAACCCAAATCTAACAACCTCTGTGCAGTAGTCCTTTACCCTGGGCTCACAAACCTCTTTTTTTTATGTAAAACACAATGATTTCTTTTATTGCTCTTTGCAGGTGCTCCTGACCCAACAGCAGGTGCTAGCATAGATGACGAAAACTGCTGGCATTTGGATGAGGAACAGGTCCAAGAACAGGTTAAACTCTTCCTCTCCCAGGGTGGATACCATGGATCGGGAAAGCAACTCAATTTGCTTTTTGCAAAGGTGTGTTGAATACTCTAAACTTTCCCTTTTTCCTCTCCCCTGTTTCCCAAGACAGTCTGTGCTTGTTTGAGTCTTTCTCAAAGTCCTCTTCTTCTAAAACAAGGCAAAGCCGTGGGAGCACAGTGTCAACCTAATAATGAGCTGTACAGCAATGGACCACAACCTGATGTGTTTTTCAGATCATTTTAAGGATATGAGGTAGCATTTCAGCTATCTGAAGCTTTGCTGTTCTCTTCCTTCCCATCCTCAAAATGTTGGGAGAAACTCGTAGAAATTAGTCTTGCAGCAGTTTGCATAATACACTTGTGGATTATTGGTGAAAGAAGTGTCTTTGAGGACTTGCAATAGAATAGTGGAACAAAAATTGTTACAATTGGGAAGGCAGACTTTTTTCTAATTAAAAAATTCACATTACATATACGTATTAAATTTTCTGTTTAGCAGGTGGAGTATTTAACACTGCAGTGTATTGTTTGTACTGTGATATCTTTTTTTTTCAAGTTTTTATTAAAAGATTCATTTCCTAGGTGCGAGAGATGTTAAAGATGAGAGATTCAAATGGAGCTCGCATGTTGACGTTGATAACAGAACAGTTCATGGCTGACCCTCGTCTGTCACTTTGGAGACAACAAGGAACTGCAATGACTGACAAGTATAGGCAGCTCTGGGATGAACTGGGTAAATACACAGGCTTCAAAATCATTTAGGTGTTCATATGTATAATGAAGGAACAATTGCATATTTGGCATGGAGAAAAACTTTATTGTGGTACTAGGGAAAGCAGGGTAGTTTTCTGCTTTGCGTGTTCAGCTCAGGTTGGGTGAAATTGAGTTTTTGATCTGCAGGGTTAGACTATTGCAGAAGGCCGAGAGGAATCATGATAAGAAACAAGTGCAATTGCAACAGGTTATAAGTACTTGAACATCTAAGAAGAATAAAACAAAAAGTTGAACCACATATAATTACCCTCAGCTGTGTAAGTAAGCCACTAGTGCTAAACTGGAAAGGTTAGCACTAGAAATTTATTCACAGCTAGAGAGAAATAGAAGGCAAAAAGAGAAGATTTGTTAAGAGTATGAAGACAGGAACAAAGGAAAATGAAAATCCTTTATTGAGCAGGAAAGGAGATCAAATAATAGCAGTTAAAACCATTACACTGCTTCAAAGGAAAGGTCAGTTGTGTTGAGATACACGACTTAGTTGTACAACAGAGAGAGGAACACAGACTGAAAGAAGAAAGGAATATTTAAGGTGGTAAGATCTGAGAACACTTGCTCTAAAGTGTTCTCAAAACTCACTAATACAGTTTTGAACTATTCTTTCAGAAGTTTTCTGAATCTATAGGAATTTGTGATAAAGAGGGGAAATCAAACTTGAATGTAAATGACAGCAATGTTTTAAAGATGGCTAGGTGAGTGGGAAGAGTATTAAGTAACCACAAGCATTACATTCCTAGGTATAAGGTACTAGAACAAAGTACTAACTAGTCGATGTAAAAGTATTTAGAACAAAAAAGTGATAAAAGACAATCTGAATTATTTAATGGTGGTAAATCTACCTTGTTCCTCTAAAAGATAATTCATGGAGTGTATGAGTAGAGGAATTACTGCATGTATATTAGTTGTAGTAAGGTTTTTGTATCATGTTTTGATGGTTTTCTCAAAGCAAGCTGAAGATGCACAGGCTAAATGAAATTGCCTGGTGATTCATGAAAATGGGAGTGGTTACCTGTATGCTTCAAGTCTAGCCTTAAAGGAGTCTGCTTTGAGATTTGTTCTGGTCAATATTGTTATGCCTGACTTGTGTGGCATGGAACGTATAAGCAAATATTAAATTACAAATGAACAAAAAACCTCACAGGTGATACCCTATGGGACATTATGTAAAGCACTACAGAGGGGAAGGCCAAAGGCCATAACACTCTTGATATAGTTTAAAGGTCCAAAATCTAGCTAAATGAAATTAACTCTAAGCCAGAACAATATGCTTCATTTTGAAAGGAAGCATGAAAAGCAAAATTTAAGTCTTCCACTGTTAGAGGTTAAGATGCCATGATTGATTGGATGTTGACTGGTGGGGCTAAGACTGCATATAACCTGTTTAGCATAAATTATATTCACTCTAAATGAAGCCTTAGGCTAATAAAACACTCGCTCCCTTGTTGAGCTTGTAGAATTCTGTGGTGGAAAGCTTTAATATTTAAGCTAGCAAAGCTCTGTCAGAGCATGTAGCTAAAACTGCTTGCCTTCATGTAACAAACCTTCCAGTACATTGTTTTTATGATGCTTTGACTTGTTGGGGAATTAGTTTTAGCCAGGCAGGGCATGTGCTTAGCTGGAAATGTACACAGAAAAATTGTACCCCCCCCACCGAATACTGGTGGGTCTCATGTTTCCTTGCTTTATGTGGGTTGATATGGTAGGTGGTGGGAGAGGCAGAAAAGTATTGTCAGTCTGTTAACTGTGGCAGTCTTACTTACCATGTGCTGTCAATAAACTTAAAAGGTTTTGTGAAATTTTCTTAGTGACTTCTTTTGTTTCATTTTCATTTTAACATTATTTTCTTGACAACACCTTTCTGAGGTGGAATCTCAGAAGTGGAATCTCTCTGCCTGTAGCATAAAATAAGCAATATTTTTAGGTTACTGAACTGATTCCTTTGCCTCTGTTTATTCATAATTACAGAATGCCATTCCCAAAAAGCCACAGTACAACCTCCAGCCTCACCGCTACCTCCACTTAGTTACTTCCAACCTGAGCTAGACCCTGTTGTTTCAGTACTGAACTACTCTGCTGCCCTTAATAGTATCAAAATGTGTTGATTGTGTACTGTGACTTCAATTACAAATACATTTCAATGGCTTCAGGTGTACAGTAGGCTAAGGGTAGAACTTTACTTGTTTCTTGTACCTTCAATTTGTGTTTATTTTGCTGAATTGTCCGTTTCTTCTCCACACCAGTGGGATACCTTCCAGTTGTGCTTAGCAGGTTCATTCAATTGCTATTAATTGGATGAATGTCTCTGGCTTAAACTCCTCCTACCTTGTGTAAAAGTTACAAGCTGTTGCTGTGCTTTTGCTAGGATTCCACCTTGAATTTCACGCAAATTAAACACATCGCTTTGTCCAGGTTAAATGCACATCACTGGAGATAAATGTCAATGCTGAGAAGTTGTAGGACATTTTAAGGGAGATCTGAGTTTTATAGTAGCAATCTGCAGGAGTCAGACCAGGGTGGTCCTTGCAAAATATGATCTGTACCAGTAGTGGCAGAAAACTCAGACATTAGGTTTAAGTGGGGGTGATGTTATCATTGTGTTCTAAAGTAGTGTTGTCTTCCTGTCTTGCCATCTGTTAAGATGTCAGAGAATTAAAGATCAATAAAAGGAATGAGGCAGGCCATATATTATCTGTTTTGAGTAGTCTGGGAGTATGTCTTTAAAAAAAAAAATCTATGATCTTGTTTATTTGACAGGTAGATAGCAAATTAACATTGTATTTCTGAGAATTTTAGGACATAAAGGATGTAAATATAGACTCTGCTTAGTAAAGGCTTGCTTGCTTGCCCTGGTATGCTGTCTGCCAACTGCTAGACATGTGGACACTTTGTCAGTTCCATCTTGGCATAGGATTTAAGCATACTTAAACAACTTCAGCTTTGCTCCATGACTGTCATTAGAACCTAACTGGTGCATCCTACCTGACATTGGAAAGGGTATTGGAAGGACACCCTGGGCTCTGCTCAGAGTTCCTGCTGAAGTTTGTGGTAAAATGTTGACATCAGCAGAAGTCAGATTGAGTTTGAATGTTTGAAGTTTGTTTTTGTTAAAAAAACCCCAACCAAACAAACCTAAAAATGACAAGCCCCCACAAACCCACACAGAACCCAAATACTTCGATCTAAGTATGAAACTGGCAGTTTTGTAATACAAAGTCCTTATTCCATAAAAAATTGAGTATTTAAAAGCCTCGAGTTATAAAAAAGTCTTACACGTAACTAGCTAATTGTTTTTAAAGCCTTTAGATCAGGGGGAAGACTATAATAATTATGCTCAGATTCCCCTATTGTATGTCAAAGAATAAGTTGAACTAATCTTATAGAACTCCAAAGGCAGTGTATTGGAAAGATCAAGATCAGGTAAAGCCGTAAGGTTTGCTCATATATTTCTCATACTAGAATAGTTTAGATACAACTTGTGTAATGTACTGATGAACACATCTAGCTTGCCACAGTAATAAATAGGTTCTTTTTCCAGAGTTGGACGTCGTGTTGTAGCTGTTTGAATGGTAACTCAGTAGGTAGATTTCACATGCTGATATTTAGACATTTAACTCTTGGTGACCACAGTGGAAAACTTCAGTATATCAGAATGATTGGTTATCCAAAGGCCCTTGGTTTGCCTTTTTAATTAAATTGCATTGGTAAAATGGGGTGATATGGAAATGCACAGCAAATATCTGCTGATGCCTGTTGAGCTGAGGTCTCTAATTTGAGGAAAAGGTCAGTTGATCCTCTTTGTCCATTTTTTCCGTCTAGACTTCAATCCAATCTTGCTATAGCAGTAGTTAATTAATATTCATTAATGCAAAATTAAGTAAAAATTACTTGTTCCCTACAAAAAGGGGGGAAATTTGACTTTGCCCCAGTCCAGATATCGTGATGGCTGTGAGGCTTTGCTCTAGAATTAAATTTTGAGCATTGCCAGATGCCAGACATCGAGAAGAGGCTGAGTTTTGTTGGCAAATGGGTTCTGCAAGTTAATTGGTGTTTTCTGCAGGCATCTGGCTGTGAAATGAAATTGGAAGCCCTTTAGCCACATGGATAACACGGGACCTGAATACAAATGTCACATGTCACTGTCAGGGCGCATTGTGAAACAATAGTGTTTCCACTCGAACACTGTGCCATTACAGATCATTTAAATATGGGGATTACATTTAAACTAAAAGCCCCATTTGACTTTTACTGCAATTTAAATGTCCTTTTAGCGAAAGCTAAGTGACAAATTAAATGAAAAAAGTGCCCACATTTTTAAAGCTGTAATGCAAAACAACCTTTTACTGCTTCTCATGTGCCACGAATGAATCATTATACTTGTCAACCCTAAACCAAGCTGTAATTGGAGCAGCTACTGTTATCAAAGTGGGGCTGCTCTTGTGACAGCTTAATAAAGCTGAAACTGTTAAATCCCAGATGCTTAATCTGATGAAAGCAGTCATGTAGAAGAATCTAAGACAAGTATCTTCTGCTTGGTGGAGTGATGGAGCCCAACAGCTTGTCAACATGTAGATTATGGGATCAGATTTTTGTATTTTGTGAACTATCATTTCCAGTATCTTATATCCTCTTACTTGTTTTAGTGATGAAGAAACTCCACATAATCTGCATATTTCAAAATGTTTCCAATAGACTTTGTCTATTTATATTTAAGAAACATTTAAGAGGGAGGAGAGCTAAGTCAAGTCTTAGTTTCTGATAGACTAAAACTACTAACAACTGTGTCATGGGAAAGAAGGATGTGTCCAAAAAGCTTTTGCAAGGCCAGGGCAATGGATTAAACGAACAAATGTGCTCTTATTTGTATTATGCTAATCCTGGCCTCTGTTGGTCCTCTTATTTTATGATGCTGAAGGGATAGTGAAAGGTATTCTTTACGCCCAGCTGGGTACTCTCCACATTTTAATGTGTAAGCATCTCCTGACTACCTCAACCACTTGTTACTTTAAGTTTTTAAGGGTCGTAATCTCTTATGGTACTATTATGAGGCTTACTCATGAGATAAAGCTTTCCTGGGTGATGTCGTTAGAATCCTTTCTATTATGTGTACTGAACTGTTGTCATAAAGGTATTTCCTGAGCAGAATAACTTGTCTTTGTCTTAGTAGGTCAAGTAGTCTAGTGCTTTGTCCTGTTGTGGGCTACTTTTTAAATGTTGGAACAGCTGGGTGGTCTACTTTAAGTTAACATTTACTGTTATTTTGATACTTTATGGATTAGAGTGATACATTTTTGTGTTAAAATGTAAAACTAAGGTATCATTTTAAGAGATCATATCATGTAGAGAAATAGTGTATTTCCTGAAGCATCATGCCTAAATTTTTATTAGTAATACTTTACTCCTCATCTAAAACTTAATTCGAAATTTTGAGTTTTGGCAAGGAATCAATAAGATTAATTAAGAGGATTTAATTACTGTTTTGCTATGAGCAAATTAATGATTGAGTGTTAAATAACGCTTTTTTTAAAAAAAATTTGAAATGACTGAATTTTTCTCATTGAAACTTATATTCATCTGTATAAAATACCAAGTTAGATTCTTTTAGCCTTAACTAAGTAGAGCTATTCTCCAT
Source organism: Coccyzus lansbergi (assembly GCA_033558105.1). Taxonomy (NCBI): domain Eukaryota; kingdom Metazoa; phylum Chordata; class Aves; order Cuculiformes; family Coccyzidae; genus Coccyzus; species Coccyzus lansbergi. Next base: position 76,807 of record JAUMJK010001049.1, read on the forward strand.
CTATATTTCTATCTCAAACATTCCTTCCTTTTGCAATTAGAGAGACAAAGTTATGTGAGTGAGACATACTTTCTGTTCTAACCAGGTTATCTTTGCTTAGCATGTAAGTGGAGAGTAAAGCAGCTAGAGTTGTTGCCTGTATGCCCCTAGAGACATTTCTTCCTGATGCTAGATTTGGTGACTGCTTCAGGGTTACCACGAGACATAATCACTGAAGATAAACGTTTGTTACAGGTTTCATCCTCTAATAGCATTTTTCTAGAGCTGCATATTTCATTCAATCCCTTTTGTGGATCAGCTATGCAATAGAAATATTCATTTTTCCTCTTATGTTACAATGTTTCAAAAATGGAACAGCAAGTTTCAAATTTGAGTGACAAACTTTTTTTGTTTTATGTGATTTGTTCGAGTATCCCAAATACTAATTACATTGTGTTCTGCCTTAAAGCTAAGGAGCGTACTGTTGCCCTGTAGATGCAGAAAATAAAGTTGACTTTGTATTTCTAAGTTAATCATTAGCACATACTACATTTTTGGCCTTGAAGTGAAAGCTATAGGAAGACTTACATCACAAAGGAGGTGGGAAACACTGTGCATTGCACCATTTACTCTGTTTTTTAATCATGAGATTTCTCCCTAGTGATATCTCACATATTTGTGACTTCAGCTGTATCATGTCCAACAATTTTGTCCTTCCTTAATTGATAATACTACCTGTATGTAGTGGTTTTTTTCTAGTTTTATCTGCCATGGTGCAATTAAACACACGTGCCTTCAGTTCACGCACTTAAGGCTACATCTATGCTTTCACAGAATGAGCTGTTAATATATGTCAGGATATGTGAACGATTTGTGCTGTTGGTTGCATTAAATTAACATCTTCTGAGGTAGTGTCACAGAACAATTTTGCTGCTCTAAGGCTTGAGCTATGGACAACAACTCATAGAAATTGCTACCATGGCCCTTGAGTGTTTCAGTTGTTGCTGTTACCTTTATTTCCCCAATGAATGAAGCTAGGCTGCGGTTCTGGGAAGATGAGTTCGGTCCATCTTCTGTGAGGGTGATTTCTGTCCTCCTTCTTTATCAGCATATGCCATACTGGTATTTGAGATAACGGTATATAAGACCAGAGTATAACAGTAAGTGGGAGCTATTTCAAAGAGGATGTTCTTTCCTGTGGTCAAATTACCCTTACCAGATTTGAGGAATAATCCTGAAAGTAAGTAACTGTAGCCTGTAAGCATAGCTTGAGGGGCTTATTTTTAATGCTATACAGAAAGATTGGAATTCCATTCAATTCAGTTGGCTGGAAAGTACTTTTACAGCAGGAGCCAAATTTCTTGATGTACTTACATTAAAAAAGTTTTGAAGTTTTTATTCCTGAGATGTTGAATTGGTTTACTTATAACTGTCCTAAAAATTGTTTTATATTGGAGCTGGTACAAAAGTCATTGTGGCCCTAATTCCGTAATCATGATTGTTAAGACTAAGGGCAGAGTTTTACTATGAGTCCAGGGTGGTACTTAGCATTATTTTTTTAACTTCCTCTCAGTCTGTTTTTAATACTTCAGTAGCATTAAACTACCCTTCAGTTTTCCAATGCTACTTCTACTAAATACCAGAGCTGAAGAGAATTAACAGATTTATGGAGAAAAGTAACTGAATCTTCACTTGTTTCTCTAAGCTTTATTGTGGCTCAACAATCTAGCCTTGTGATGTTTTCCATTTTTCTGTCTTGAATGGATACTGGAAAAATAACTGAAAAATGGAAAAATTAAAATTAAAATAAGAGGTGCAAGAATCTAAGTCCACTTGGGTCTGTCAAAGCAAGACAAAGGACATCCTTCATAATTTAAGATATCTACATAGAATAAAAAATGCGTAGGGAAGACACTTCTGTCAAGCAAATGAGTGGAAGATGAAAATTGGAGCTAGACAAATTTAGCTAGAAAACTAGAAATAAGCATATGGTTTTGTGTTGTAGTAGCTATGCAGTAGATCAGCTAACCAGGTAGTGCTAATTTTTTTGTACAAGAAATATTGATATATGCTGCTTACTTAAAAAAAATAACAACAATCACTTGTGTACTAGATGATGAAAGTAACTCAGGAAGCCTTAGAGTAGGAAGGAAGTCAGACTAGACAATCAGAATGTGGTGTTTTGGCCAGTTACAGTGGGTTATTTACATTCTGTGAGTACGTTTGGGATAATCATGCCTTTTACTGAACTATCAACTATGCAATGGAATGACTGTTCTTGCTCCACTCTTTTTTTTTTTTTTAAGAGACTTCATTCCTTTCTTTTCTGAGTGGCCCATTTTGTTTGACAGTCTTATCAAACTTTATAATTTTGCATCTTCCAAAAAAAAATTAACTGATGTAAATAAATTTGTCTCACGATAATAAATGTAAACAAGTTAATATATTTATAGTTGGTAGTCCTGTTAACTTTTCTTCTGAAAATTTTTGAAGTCTGTGAATGTAGCCTGAAACTGCTGGAAGTGTACTACCAGTTAAAATGTTTGATAAAATATCTGATCTCCATTTTGGACAGGAGCACAGCTTGTGTTCACCACCTAGCTGTAAATATTGATGACTACTTAAAGTTGTCAAGAATCAAATTAAGATACTCATAAATAAGTATTTTTTTTTATGATTTGCACTAGTATTAGCAGTGCTTTTACCATCAGCCAATTGCTTCTAAAAAAAAGTTTTGTGAATATTAGGGAAGTTAACAAGTGGGGTTTGTTGGTAGGTGCTTTGTGCTTTCCTCTAGCTTTGTAGACTTAATAGCTTATGCCTTGCTGCAGTGGTTAGGTTGTAAGATACTGTAGGTGGATAGAGGGGCACCTGATGGACATGTGACAGGTCTTAAGTGCTCTCTTGGGAAGACTGTAGTCTTACTCTATAACGGAGGCACAGAATGACCTGAGTTTGAAAGGATCCACAAGGATCATTAGAGTTAACTCCTATGCTTGCATGGGGCAATCAAGAAATTTGTAACATGTTTCTGAATGCATTCTCCAAATGCTTCTTGAATATTGTTTGGCTTGGCACTATGCCTATTTCCTGGAGAGCCTGTTCCAGTGCTCCACCACCTTCTGGGTGAAGAACATAACCAGTCATGATACTGTAAACTGCAACTTTCAAGAAAATCTCTATTCTGATACAAAACCCGTATAAATCAAATGGTAGAGCGTCTGCAAAGATGCAGCAGCCTTTAATAGAAACTCAGAAAGCCATAACCCAGAACAAGGGACTTGTGCAAAGTAGCAGGAGTGCTTATTTAGACCCTTCTTCTGTTATGCTAAAAGCTGAAAACCCAAGAAGAGAGGAGCAGGAGTTTTTCATTACTTGACAGACACACAGAGATAAAGAGCATGTGGTTGGCAATAGTTTAGAGCCTCAATATGTAAGTAGTTTCCTTTCAGCCAAATACATGTGTGCCTTTAACTCTTGGAGCAGCAGTGTGCAGCAAGAGAAAGGGAAACACAAGGAATTAGGCATCTTTTGTCCCTGGATTACACCTCTAGTTCCTCTAATGTACATTGAGTTTAGTGTGCAGAAGGGCAATGATTTTTGTCTTGCCGTCAGTGCTGCAGGTATCTATTGCATTACTCAGCCAGCTAGTGTGAAATGCATGGGGAGTGATTATACTGTCATATGCAATACAATGAGCATGAAGCACTTGTCAAGACCAATACATCACAGCTTAATTTAGTAATAGAATGAATTAGAGCAAAATGAAACATTCTGTTCTCCAAGAAACATAGCACCCATAGAAAGGCATTTTTTCTGAAGGCTGCACAGAGAAACCAGAATGCATTAAAGAATTGTTTTTATGAATAAAATTGCAATTTGGATCCAACTGAATGCTGAGAGTCCTTTTCCTTGGGGTTCTTACTGAGTAGAGCATAGTACTGAAGAGCTTCGCCTGTCTTCACTATTTCATAGAAGCAACTGTTTAATTGGAGCATTCTCCAGTCAGGCTTATGATTATGCTTTGTTCTAGTGGAGGTATCTGTGAATAGAGGAGAGATACTGGCTTTACCAGTCATTCTGAAGTCATTTGTCCTTCTTGTTGAGAAGCAGTAAATACCATACACTGACTTCTTCCAGGTTCCAAGTGGCTGTCCCAGTGAAAGTGTTTGTGTTTAAAAACCTTTAAAATCCTTTGTGACACTTCTACTTTAAAGGGGTCATATGTTCTGTCTCCTAGTATTGTTTCTATTCTGGCATTTCCAATACTGGAAAAGGATACTTTTGTAACAGAATTCATTATGATCAGGTCTGGCACAGTGGCAAGTATACAGTAAGTGCTGAAACAGATTTGTCTGTTGCACAAAGGGAATGACTTTGATTTCTTGCCTTCATTTTCTTTGAAATTATCAAGTGCTATTGTCCTGATAGATTTTTAGTTTTTGAGATGTACATCAATGGGGAGGGCAGAGAAGTGTCACAGTGGATGTGTGTCTGATTCTTGTTTTTAATTTGCAAATGAATGAATTGATCTTATATTGAACGTAAAATTCCAAAGCCAAAGTCAAGTCTCAGCCATTGATTACGCAGGTATTGTACATAGAAAATACTGACCCAAGCCTAGCTACATGCCAGCCTTGAGAAGTCAGCATAATATTTCTGGGGAAAGCATGTTTCTTTGGAAGACTGCAATCAGTCAAACAGAAATGTATGCTCAATCTTCAGTCATGGTCAGTGTCCTAGTCCTACTCTAAAACTGTTGCTATCACTACCTTCCTATTTACTGGGGTAAGAATAAAGTATAATGGGATTTATGAAACCTGAAGCAATGCTTCATCTCTTGAGGGAACCTGCATATGTTCCTTGCACTTCCTTTAGCTTCATGAATACATGCATGCACAGGATGTGACATTATTACAACATGTACTTTTACAGTGACTGAATGTTTTTGAATTTGCATATTTAAATACTGATCAGTGTAAAGGCATACCATCCCATTCTCACCCATGAATTCGAAGGTATGGATGTCTACTGAGAAACTCAAAACTAGTGATTTTTCCCCTCTGTGTGCAAGGAAGGCATGGATTGTGTAAAGCAGTAATGTAAACTTTTTTTTTTTTTGTAAATGGTATGAAACACACTAGAGATGAATGACAATTGTGCGTTTTCAGAAGGAGAGTTGTGTGAAGCAAAGGTCTGTTCTGGTAAAGCTGACTTTTTCCAGGTCAAGAGGATTAGTGTTGAACCGAAATAGGCAGTTCCTCACTGCAAGTTCTAATATTCATTCCCTTGTGAAATTAATACCAAATTGCAGTTGCAGCATGTCTTACTTTCCAGTTATCTTTTGGGGAAAAAAAAATGTTTATTGGGCTGTGATCAGTTTGCTGCTGTGCTGTGAGGAGTTTTCTGTTGCAAAGATGTAGGTCACAGTCAAGTAATCCAAATTAGAACATTACTTTTGGTTTAGTAACATGTAGTTTGGGGATAGGAGGAAAATGTGTCAGCCTGCTGGGAACTAATATGAAAACATACATGGTGCCTAGGGAAAGGGAGACAGGAAGAAGTGTGACCTGTGTAAGAGAAAAACATTATGTAAACAAAGATTTTCTCTTGTTTTTTGCTGTGGTTTTTTGGTTTGCATTGTTCTGTTTTTTATTTATTTAATGAGGCATTTGTTCATATTGCAGATGGCATTGGTGACTTCATATAATCTAGTCAAATAGATAAACTTGAATGCCAGGAGTGAATTTTGGAAACTTCTTTTGAGTATAGGCTGGTGTAAACAACAGTTTCCAGGCTGCAGTCACCTCAAATAGATTTAGATAACTTCCCCATAAATTCCAAGTAGATTCTCTTCTTTTCTCCATAGGCCTTACCTGTAGTAAGGGATAAGAGTGATCAGCAGTCACCGTATGGGAGTCTCTGGGCAGAAAATAGAGGGTCTCCTGCGCTGAGGCCAGTGTAAGCTTTCAGGTTGGTGGTGACATTTCAGGGCCATCTCATGGGGACTCCCACTGAGGAGCATTAGAGTGAAATAGGAAGAATGTCCTCCAGGCTCCTTCCAATTGGCATGAGGTAAGAATCTGGGCACAAGTGAACATTTTCCTTAGACTTTTCAGTGCTAGAAGCAGGACAGGAATCAGTGAATTGAAAGAGCCAGAATGGAGCAGATGCCAGGGAGGGGGAAGGCACTTAGGCAACAGGAGCAGGGAGAAATATAAATACAGACAAATGCACATGTGCTGGGGGGAGTCGAGAGAAAGAAGTCAGGAGGGAAAAAGCCACCAAAATCATAGAAGCACAAGTAGACTGAAGAGTGTGGTGTCATTGGCATTACGCATTCTTCTCCCAGATGGTAGCCTTTGTAGCACTACAGGAGCTGCGCCTGAGGGTCTTTCTGCTCCCTTCTCTTCTCGTCTGGGACTTTTGTCTCACACTCCTCTTCCTGCAGGGATTTGGACAGCTGTGAAAGCTGGGCAAGGTCTCAGATGTGCATACAGCTCACCCTGAAGTCTTTGGAACCAGGGTGCATTTGGTCTCTATTGAAATTTTAGGTGGTTTGAGTGGGACTTATTAGAAATCCAATTATCCTTGTGCTTAATTTGCATAAAAATACCCCGGGTTTCTGAGATGATACCAACAATGTTGTTAGGCTTGAAATAATTTCCCTCTTTAAACCAAAGAAGTTTTAAAAGGATTTTGGTACTCCAGGGTGTATCTTCCCTCTCCTGCCTCTTAGATGTGCTACATGCATTTGTGGAGCTTCTGAAGAGTGCACGTGGATTCCTTTACCTCTAGTAGAATTTGAGATGTGGAAAAAGAGATCTCATTTTGAAGGGGAATTGTGTAATCAGTAGTGTGTTCCCCCTTGCTGGATTATTGAAATACTTAACAAATGGAGTTAGAAGTGTTCCACTTTGCTTTTGCTTTGGTCTGAAAACGCTGTGGGGTTTTTTTTTTTGTTGCTGTTGTTGTTGGATTCTGAGCCCTGCAGTGTTTCCTTAGTATTCTCAAGTGATACTTGATTTTGAAAATAAATAAGCAAACCAAGCTGACTGTTATATGAGGCTTTCCAGCATGCCCCATCCTGTTTTATTTTTCAGATTGCAAGAAACACAGTTCTGTCTTGGGCAGTGCTGAATGCCTTGATGCTTAATATAAGAAACAGTTACAATTCAACTTTGGAGACTGAAGTGTGTTGACGAGTGTGTCTAAATAAAAGTCATATGATTTGATTTTGAAATAAATTTATAAGAATTATTGGCCTTATTCACTCCCGTGGCAGGTTTCAGACACTTAAAACAAACAAACGAATAGACCCCAAACAAACGAAAAAGCAACCCCAACCCCCAAAACTTGCTGTAATCTATTTAACCACTATGCAGTAATCATTTGTATATTGTAGTCTCTCTGGTATTCTGCAATATACCATACCGTATTTTGTTGTGTTTTTCAGATTTCTTTGATATTATTTCCCCTTTCCATATTGCTCTGAATAGCAGTGGACTTGAAACCTTGAGTGCTGAGCTGTGTTTCTGCTGGCTACTGTGCTATGGCGCACAGTTATTTAGGAATGAATATAATGCAATGGCCTGTGCTCCATTTTGCATTCTTAGAAAAACAATAATTGAATGTGGGAATTATCCTAGAAGAATCAACTGCAGTTTTATTCTGTTTTTCAGCCTATCATGAAGATTGCATAGTTTAAGCGTATTCTTTACATCTCTTGTAATGTGTAAGGCATGTTCTTAATGAGCAAATGAACTGTTGCTAAACAGTACTTTATGATGCCTTCATACCTCTGTCCAAATTCATGCTGAGGAAAAGACAACTGATTTAGAGAAAAATCTTTCAATTTAAAACCTGTTGCTAGAGACCCTGATGTATTTGCCTGCCCTGCTGTATAGGCTTACGGAGCAAGTTCCAAAGTGATGATGGTATGTGTGAAATGTCAGCAAAAATTAGTTTTCACTTTGAGGTCTTTAAACAGAAAGTGTAAAACAAATTTTCTAGTGTAGCTAGATTACTGAAGTAATTGCAGTAAAATTATCTTGTTCCTATTAGACTTTTCAAAAGCAGCATTTATTGGATCTCCAGGACCCCACGTGTGGGAGCGAGTTACATTATCAGCAGTGTTTCTGCTGGGTTCTTGATGTGGAAATATATATTTACAAAATATGTCTTACTAATGCACTTCTTTGGGTCCTGTAATGTGAAGCTGGAAGATATATGTAGTTCTTACATGTAGAAAACAACATTGACTTCTGATACAAAAATTAGAAGAAAAACTTCGGGGAATTTCCCCCTGTAAATTTATGTGAATTCTTGTGTGCTTTTGACTGTTAAACCACAACACTGATGAACCATGTGTTGTATCAGAAAATTCAGAGTTCACTAAAGACCTCTCAGTGTCTTTCAGTTGAAAAGGGTTGCTTGGTACCGTCCTTTGGCTACTTCAGATGGGCAGGCCAGCCCTAAGACCCTGTATTGGGAATTCAGTCTGCCTGATGTTAAGTGTAATTGGGAAGAAAGCAGTATAGGCTTAGAGGGGAGAAAAAGTATTTCAGTATAGATGTTTGCAATTAGTCATTGGCTACTGCATTTTTAATAGAAAACATAATTTAGCAATTTTTTTAAAATCAGGTGCTCTGTGGATGTGTATAGTCTTAAATCCCCACTGCAAGTTGGAGCAGAAGGCCAGTTGGCTAAAACAGCTGAAAAAATGGAACAGTGTGGATGTTTGTCCCTGGGAAGATGGAAACCATGGAAACGAGCTGCCCAATTTAACCAATGCTTTGCCTCAGGGTGCAAATGCTAACCAAGGTGAGCCTAAATATATGCACTGACTGCAACATGTAACATAACCTCTATCGTATATACTCTAGCCTTGCAGAATCCAGCATTCTTTCCTGGGACAAGTAACTTCTTGTTGAGGATTGACCAGCCAAAATTTTTTTCACTAATACTATCCTTGCAGAAAGATAAATAGGTGGGGGTTTTGTGCTGGGGTTGTGATGTTTTCAAAATGAGTATTTATGTTTAGTTAGGTCTAATTTTTTTACATGGTCCTTCAAAATACATGTTGCATGAAAATTATTTGCTGTTGCTATATGTCACATAAAAGATCATTGTTTCTGTGCATGACAATCTTCTATTCCTTCTGGTGCTGGTGTTTTAACAGTTTGCAGTTACAAAGCCATTGATACCTATTTAAAGGGAGATTATCGCAACTATATTAAACATGTAAGAAACTAAAGCGGCCATCTGTGGGACATGCTCTGTATATGCAGTCTGCATTGCCAGGTGTGCTACACTACCGTCTTGGAGGGGATGTCTCTTCTTACTTGATAACATGCTTTCTAATATAAAATGTGATTATCACATCTGACAGAAGCCTTGTCCGAACCTCTCTGAGCAAAGATTGCTACTTTATTAATAACTGCGGAAGATGTAGAGTATTCATCTGAGAAAAAAACCTTAATTTTTATATCTATATATATCTATATCTATATATATATATATAATCATGATAAAGTTAAAATTAAATGCTTGGAAGGTGACAAATTTGGCATTAGTTTATTTTTCTTGAAAGATTATTTGTGAAGGAAATAGACTTGGTTCATTTTTAAATCTCGCAGCTGGGAGGGACAGAAATGCATTCAGCATGTAATTCCCTATGAAGTTGTTTTGCTTTCTGTATCTTGTGATATTCAGCACAACCTGGACAGGCTAGTGATAACTGACATGGCATCTCAACGTTCATAGACATAGTGCCACGTCAACAGAGTGATTTTGCTGTAGGAAGATGTCCAATAAAGATTATGTCAGTCCCATGACCTTAGTACCTCACTTCTTTAGAATACCTGTGTTTATGACAAAAATAAATTACGCAAATGCTCAAAGTTAGTGTCACTTTCAAAGAGAAAAACTAAAAATCTTTCATGTGGTGTTTATCCATCCATCATTCTGCAGCTCTAGGTCTGAGGAAGAGAAAAGCTCAGGACACTTGAGTAACTGTGTGCTATGTACTTTCTAGTTTGGTTTTAGAGGAGTTCTGTACATGTGCTTGAACATCCTTCATCTCTAGCTATTCCTTCTGCAAAGTCCCGTTTAGCATCAGCTGTGCTGGTTTATAGATCTGTTTCTCTGAATGCAAAGTGAATGGCACATACTTTGAGCTGCTGTGTAATAATAGGATGTGAAATGTCATCTATGGGCTGCTTGATGCAAAGAGGGGCAAAGCAGGCTGCTGGTGGTGTGGGGATAGTGAAGAGTCAGCAGACAAGAATACTGTGAAAGACTGATTCACATATGAATGAATAAAAGCTGATGCTGCTTTCTGAACTTGTGAAAATGACAGATTCATCAAACAGGCCACATCGGACGGTGTTCACGCGAGCTATTGAAGCATGCGATCTGCACTGGCAGGACAGCCACTTACAGCACATTATCAGCAGTGACCTGTACACCAACTACTGTTACCATGACGACACTGAAAACTCCCTCTTTGACTCTCACGGGTGGCCCCTCTGGCATGGTAAGTGGCTAAACCGGAAAGACATTTCCATGACTTGCTGCTTTGTTCATTTTCAATGGCATTATTTTGGGGAGGGTGGTGGGGAGATGAATTAAAAACCTGGCAAAAATATCAGGGGCTCCCTTGAAAGAAGTACTTAGAAATACTGAGGCTCAGAAGTATTATTTTAAATCTCTCTTGCAAGGTTTTAAAAACAAAAATCCCAGTCAAAACACCCTTTTGAGTAACCTAGCAAAAAAGGCCATTGCAGACATGGAAGCATTACTATTCCTTAATTATTTTCTCTGTTTCAGAACATGTCCCTACAGCCTGTGCGAGGGTGGATGCATTGCGATCTCATGGATACCCACGAGAAGCTCTGAGGCTAGCAATAGCTATAGTTAATACGTTGAGAAGGCAGCAGCAGAAACAGCTGGAAATTTTCCGGTCTCAGAAGAAAGGTAAATGTCGGGAAGACAGAAGGGCAAAGAACATGTTGAAGTGACAGTAACAACTGGAGTGGAACTTTGCATGCAAAAAACAGTTTTGAAACTCAAGTGAAAGGGGTTATGATCACTTGGACCAAAGAGTTGGTGGCAGTGTCACATTCCGAATGTCAAAGGTTTTCTGTAAGCTAGGTTGTGAGCTGTACTGTAAAAGGGCTCTGTTCTGTCTTCTGCAGTATGTCTGGCATGATCCAGCTCTTATCCCAGTCAGGCGTTTTGGTTACAGCGTGAAAATATTCACACTGTCTAATTTAGTCTGTTAAACAGAGCTTTGTTTTTGGCATTTCAGGTCTTTAAAATAATTCTTTTTCTCTTCCATATAATTTAGCTGAGATGTAGGGCTAAAGTTTACATTGATGTTAACAATGAGGCAGTCTGCCCTATGGAAGTTAATAAAATCTGATGGTTTATTTCATACTGAATAGAGGTAGATTGCTTTTTTCTTTGATTTTTGAGACACCATTTTAAAAAAAACATTTTATGGCGTTCCACTGAGCACTACCCCTGTTGGTTTGGGTTTGTGTGGGTTTTTTGATTTTTTTCTTTTTGTTTTGTTTTGAGTGAATAGTCTCCTTCAGGGGCAGTTTCTATGTCATGTGATCCCTTGCTACCCAAAATAATCCTGCATTGAACTATGTCATTGGTTTGAAGGAGGTAGTGGAAGAAGGTTGTGGCTTTGTGTTTAAAGGTTGTATGTGGAAAAATTGGAATTAGTTTCTTAGCTCTCACAAGAATCCCTTAATTCAGATTTTATTTTTGATCTTTGTGCTACTGTTAGCTGTGTGAATTCAGATTTTATTTTTGATCTTTGTGCTACTGTTAGCTGTGTGTAACCTCATGCATTGCATGAGAAAAACACCAGTGTGACATCATATATTTAATTTTTTTCAAATATGCATGCAAGTGTTTAAGCAGAAGTGACTAGAAGTCGACTGAAAATTTAGCTGGCAGTTACTATGTATGTCCATTTGTTTTTCCACAGTATCCAAGGAAGAAGGTGGTTTTTGCACTATTGTGAATCTGAGAGTTGAAGAAAACTTTAAAGCATGTTGTATTATTACTTAGCAGGATTTGTTAAGTCTTTCTTACGTAACATATCTTTTCTTAACAAGTGTTTCCTTAGAAGCGTTGTAGTTTTTCTGACTTCTCACACTGGGGGGCAAGAACAAAGGGGACTAAATCAATATGTGCCCCTGAGTAAACATACTGTTGGCAGGTGAGAAGGGTCTGCTTAAGTATGCTGGTCATAGTATTGCTCTTTTTCATTCCCAGTTGCTAATGCAGTATCTGGGCATTCAATACTGCTCTTGGCTTTGTTTCCAGGTGAGGGGGTTCTGTAGCTATCAACTAATACTATGCTATTATAAATATAAAATCAAATGTATGTAATGTGATCCAACCTACTCCAAAGAAGTTTGATGTCTCTATGTTGTCACTGCTTTTTCAAGTTTTTCCTTTTGTGTGTGGAAATTTTAACAAATGTTCTTTAATACTGCAAATATGCTGGTCTTTGCTATAAGCAGATGAATTCTAGGGCTACTAGGTTTCAGTTCAGCAAACACTACAAGCTTCTGCTTAGGTTTCATTCATGGGACTGATCTGACATCTGTGGAACCACAGCTAAATGTCTGTGTGACTGAAGGACTTCTTTGGTGTGACATGAGTGAAACTTATGAGGAGGTACAATAGATTAAATAGAGTGTAAGTGAGTCAGTAAAAAGTCTCCAATTAGTCCATTTCAGTAATATTACTTCTACCTGTTGTCTTTAGTATTTGCTCCTTCTTAGTTAAACAGCGATTTGTTTATTTTTCATATTATGCCTCAGTCTTTAAAAAAAATCTCCATGCTTCCGACAGTGTGGCTGTGTTTCATTTTGCAGCCCCACACATTTATATAGGCAGGAAATGAGATTTAAAAACTCTGCAATAATACATAAGGTTACTCAGAAAGATGACACTTCCCGAACAGGCAAGCAGTGGCAGGTACAAGTTAGTGTGTAACAGAGAAACAGAGCATCCATAATATCTTATATATGGTTTTTGAATGGTAGCCCATAATGTGTCTCATCTCTGATGGCCTAGAGTTGTGTTTGTGTCTTGGAACAGAAAAGTATGGATTTGGAGTCAAAGGGGAGCTGTTGCTGTAAGATTATTGGGGGAAAAAGACATTAGGAGAATCTGTAGCATCTGTTACCACAACCAAACTTCCTTGAATTCACTGTGCTAAACAATTTTTTCATGTTCTAACCAAATGATGGGAAAGGGCTATAAAGTGAAGTATCCAGTGAAGGTATTTTTTGACTGAAATTTGAGAATGACCAAAAAAAAAAAATCATTTGATTCACTTCAGGGCAAGTTTTCTTATAAACCTCATTTAAATATTTTATTCTTTTTAAAAAGAGTTGTCACCCTAGATTTATTACCACAATAAATATTTAGATGCAGAATAATCTTATTTTATTTATGAAATTGGAATGTATTTTAGAATATTATAGTTTATTTCAGAGCTACCAGGTTAAACTAAAATGTAAAAATGGTTCTGCAGCTTTCTGAGTGATAAGACCGTTGTGAATAAGACTGTTTTGACTGAAAAAAGTCTTTGCAGTTTTTCAGCAGACATTTTCAGAAGAGTTACTAATATCAAGTAAGAGAGTTCAAAGGACACTGCAGTTGAAGTTTTTGACCCAGTTTAGTAGTGCTCAAAATGTTTGGCCTTCACACTTATCTTTCCTCTTCTGGTGTATTCGCAAAGAGCTATGAATTCACCCTCAAAGTTACTATTTTTCAATTCTAAGCCAAAGCTACTAGAAATGTTTTGAATTAAGTACTGAGAGCACTTTAATCAGTTTTACTTTTATAATTGTTTTGAGGGACTAACATGCATTCTCTTTTCCTGCCTCCCACCTCCCTCTTTCTTTCACAGAACTTCTCCACAGAGGCATAACCTCAATAACAAATCTTGAAGGTTGGGTGGGACACCCTTTGGACCCTATTGGCACTCTGTTCAGTAGCCTGATGGAAGCCTGCAGGGTGGATGATGAGTCCTTCTATGGATTCTCAGACTTCATGGGTAAGATCACACAAAGGGAGCAGTCTGCATTTACTGGAGGCATTTTTCTGGTTTTGCCTTTCTGAGTCACTTTCAAAACCAGTGTTTTGATAGTATAAAAACTCATATTTGCGTTCCTTAAGGAAACACAAGGTAGAGAAAATGTTTAGAGTAAAATATGAAAGCACTTAAAAATTACAAGTTACTTATTCTTGAAGACAATTCTGTATTTCACACTTGAAACAGAAGCAAATAAGACTCTGTTGCTGCAGCCCGCTCCACATACATTGTTCTGTCCTCTTTCTGAGAAATTCCAGGAAATCACGGGATCACAGAATTTTTGAGGTTGGAAGACGCCTCTGGAGATCTGCTAGTCCACCTGCTCTGTTCCAGGCAGGCTCACCTTGGAGCAGGTTATTTAGGACTGTGTCCAGTTGGGTTCTGAATAACTCCAAAATTGAACACTGTATAACCAGTCTGGGCAACCTCTTCCAGTATTCAGCCACCCTCACAGTAAAAAAGTGTTTTCTTATGCACAGATGGAATTTCCTGTATTTCAGTTTGTGCCCCTTGCCTCTTGTCCTGTCACAGGATACCACTGAGAAGAGTCTGGCACTGTCTTCTTTACATTCTCCCATCAGATATTTATACATTTTGGTAAGATCTTCCTGAGCCTTCTCTTTTCCAGGCTATATAACCCCAATTGTCTCACTCTCATTATATGAGATGCTGAAGTCCTTTAATCATCTTGTGGCCCCACACTGTAAATGCTTCAATGCGTCCATGTACTGGGAGGGGAGCCCACAACTGGACATGACACTCCAGTTATGGGCTAACCAGTGATGAGCAGAGGGAAGGGATCACCTCCCTTGACTTGCTGGCAACACTTCTTTTAATGCAGCCCAGGATGTTATTTGACTTAACTAAGTATACATAATACTTCAAATTCATGATGAAACACTTCAAATTGATAACATAAATGTCTGTAAAGATACAAATTGGACAGTACTATTGCAATATTAATACATAATTTAGGGTAGGATGTGTACATCCTTTTTAATGTCAGTATTTGCTTTCCAGGTGCTCAACTGATTAGTTGCTTAGTCTCTTTCCACCGCTGTGGTACCTTCTTATCACCACCTGTGTGGACAGAAACTGGATTAATCCCTTGAACTGCAGCTTTCTTATATGCACATCCACAATCTTCTTGAGGCTTTGACTCAGAACTCCTTTTATTCAATTAGATTTCCTCCAATAAATTTGTAATGCCCTATCCACCAGTTCTGAAAGAACTTTTCTTTAACAAAAATCTGGATTTTTTTTTAATAAAAAAAAAAACAAAACGAAACTCAGGCCTATGAAATAAAAACAATGCGTGTTGAAATGTAACTTCCTCTATCACACGCAATATGCTATCTACCAAATGCATTCATCCTTTCTATTTGCTGTGCTTGTCCATCTCCTCATCTGTCTGTTACAACCTTTTATTCCCAGATTAGGCTGTAAATGGCTACTGAGTTTAATAGCATTTTGTCATATGGTGTCTGAAGTGCCAAATGAATTGGTAGTGCTCTTTAAAACAGTTCATGGATCTGTGTGGGATTTAGATGTAGTCTTAACTAAAAGTAGGGCTTCGCTGTTGTTAGTATACAGTTTTATGATAAATACAGTTGTAACAAATAAACCTGAAAAGAGCACAGGCAAACAGAGGGCTCTTTAAAATTATGGAGTTCCCAGACCTATTGCACAATTCTAATAGCTTGAGATGAAGTCTGTGCAGCTGTGTAACCACTTTTCCCTTCCTCTTACACATAAGGCCTTTAGGAAGTGCAAAAATGGGTGGGGAAGAACAATCAAAATGGATTTCCCAGTTTTGGCCTCATGTAACATAAAGCTGGAAAATCTGCCTTTCTCTAAAGCTTTAAAAAAGAAAACTTTTATTCTTACTTGAGTGAGTTACTTAAAACCTCATTGCTTTGTATATTTCTGCCATGTGGAATTGGATGGGATATCTTAGATTGGGTCATTTTGTTTTGGGATTGTGCTAGTAATTTGAATCATTTAACAATACAAAAAAAGGAGCATTTGTATATGTGGCTTTATAGGCTGATTGTAGTTGAGAAGGATTTACTGTGTTTCTCTTTGTGTCACCCCTTACAGAGAACATGGGGCAATGCAAATCTCTGGAGTACCAGCACCTACCTGCACAGAAGTTCTTAGAAGAAGGGGAATCTTATTTAACACTAGCTGTGGAAGTAGCATTGATAGGCCTGGGACAGCAACGAATAATGCCAGATGGCTTGTATGCACAAGAGAAAGTTTGTCGAAATGAGGAGCAGCTCATTTCTAAGCTACAGGAAGTTGAATTGGATGATTCCCTGGTGAAGATTTTTCGAAAACAAGCAGTCTTCCTATTAGAAGGTAGCTCAATACAGTTTCTAACTGCTTCTTTAAACTGTTTTCACTTGCAGAAGCATACAAAACTAGAATTCCTGTTGAAACTGCCTTAATACTTCAGATGTTTTCCTAAGATGGATCTCTAAGCAGAATTTTGTTTCTAATCTCTTAATGAAAATCCGATGTCCTTGAGATATCACATGACTGTAGAAATAAGGCATTTGTTGACCTGTTACACCTATTTACGTTTTGTTATTTAGATTCCTTGATTGTCATGATCTCTGTATCCTGATTATACAGCCCAGGCTCACAATTAAGTAATGTAGACATTAGGTATCATCAACAGTTCTCGGGTAGTAAAATTCTAAGTGTTCTTTTGTGCTGAAAAAAGGACTGGCAGCTTTGTAAAAATGTTCAAGTTTTTTACCTCTCTTCCCAAGTGAAGAGCTCATAAAATTCATTTAGGATTGCTGGGTCAGAAATGTAACATTTTATTTCTAGCAATTAGGAAAATACTTACCTCTGAAATTAGTATCATATGTGAAAATTGAAATATGTGCTCAAATATTGAGGCTGAAGGTATAGTTTTGTGACTAAATTTTTACCAACACCAACATTTGGTAGTTAGCTACTCCTGCAATAAAATCTGTAAAACCGAAAGTGCATACTTCTGCTTTCGCTTTTGAAAAGACTTAACGTAGCACTTAAGTCTCATATTCTGAAAGTATTCTCATGGGTTCTGAGGTTGTGTCTTTGAGTTTTCAATTGGAAGAAGATAGAGGAATCCATTATCCAAAGAGATAGTACAAGTTTTTAGTGTTTGGTGGTACTGTTCTAGGCAAGTTGGGAAAGCTGTTGCATAGCAGTTTGATTTTGATTTCTTTCTGCAAGAAATTTGTCTTTTAAAACTTTCTCTTTCATTGAAGAGGTGAAGTATGTTGTTTAGGATTCTCAGCTTTGAATAATTTTGCCTGAATTTCTAAAGTACCTGATGGTGCCAATTGAAACTGCAGAAAAGCCACATCATGGGGAGAATTTCCACTATGGTGTGCATGTATTGCCACTTTATGGCCTTTGGACAAAAAAAGCTGCTTACTGGATCCAGCTACAAACTACCTTACAGGGAACCTAGGGGTTATAAATTCATTTTGCTGCTTCTCTTTACTGGTGGGTTGCATTATGAGGAAAAGGCAGGATTTCTCTGAAATGTTTTCTGACAATTCTAGTTTGCTGCTTTTGATCACTGAAATTCTTTTAATGTTTTCTTAGTATAGTAAGCAAGTGA
Source organism: Coccyzus lansbergi (assembly GCA_033558105.1). NCBI lineage: Eukaryota > Metazoa > Chordata > Aves > Cuculiformes > Coccyzidae > Coccyzus > Coccyzus lansbergi. The sequence goes on from JAUMJK010001049.1 coordinate 94,539, forward strand.
TCATGGCAGGAAATTTCCTGATGTAGCTACCTACAAAAGTGTTTGGTGAGCAGTATGCAGCAATGCATTACTGTGTACTGAGAAATCTGACTTTCCTGCAATAGCTTCAGTTTACACCAGGTGAGGCAGAAACTGCCAACTCACGTGGAGGAAAACCAACAGTGACTTAAGGTGCTAATCACATCAATTGTATTTTTATAGTTATAGTCCTGTAGGTATAATGCAGAAAGCTCAATGCAATGTTAAACTGATTTCTAAGCTGTTAATGGAAACTAATGCATGCTGTATATTAGCTACCTTTTGAGTCCATGGTAAAGCAGAGCTTAAGACTGTTCTGCAAGAACTGCTCTAATCTTTTTCTTGACTGCCAAGTTAATGGCAGAATATATTTTCATATAAATGCTTTGTCATGTATTCTTCATGTCTTAACATTAAGTTTGACTGGACCACCAACCGGCAAACATAAATGAAAAGGCCTCTTTCATTGAAGCAATGCCAAGTAGTTTTCAATGGCTTTCAACTTAATTTTAAATGATTGAGATGTACTGTCACCTACTAAAACTTCATTAACATTTCCTTTGCAATCAGCCCCAGTCTTCAGAAATACCCACCTGTGGAGCTCAGGGTTTTTTCATGCCCATTAGTTTTTAACTTTGCATGCTGTCTTGAGTCATCAGCCAGAAAAACATTGCTGGAACAGCTTGGCTATTTCTATGTCTACTCTCCTTATCTACTTCTACGTAGTGTCAGTCATGTTAGTCTGAAGTGCTGCTGGAAGCTATTTAAAAGACACATGGCTTTGCAAAGAAGCAGCCATTCATCCATCCAGGTGTGGTGGGTAGCAGTCTCTAGCAGAAGAAGTACTAGTAACTTCTAGGACTGCTGACTATCTATGCAATGATAGTCCAGTAATACTTAAAGTATGATTCTGTATCTTGCAATGTTTAATGCCTGTAACTCTAGTCAATGGAGTTAAAAATGGTTTGACACAATTTTCCTGTTGACAAGAGTAACATTCATACATGAAAAAATTAAAGTGGGATTGATAAGCACTATCAACATTTAGAACTTGGCAAGGAAATGGTTGCATCTAATTTTTTTGTTGTTTTCAATCCTGATACTGCTGTTACAAAGTTTAAATACTGCACTGGCAGCACTTAATATGAGAAAAATCTATGCCCCAATGATGGGGGTAGTTTCCCCACAAGAAGTAAATTTTGAATATCATGTGGCTATAATGGACTAACAAAACTAGCTTTGATGCAAGATCTGACCTACTCTCTTCTGGAGACCCAGTCCAGACCAAAAGATTATTTAAATGCCTAATGTTAGGTGAGACGCTGGGGATGACGTGCTGCTGTGGCAATTGCCCATGTAAATTAAATTTATGATTTATATATTTTTTTCTTCTTTCTGGTGGATTTGTGATAAAGCAATCTTGCACCAATATGGTGCTTAGGGATTCACTTGAAGGCAAAGCTAGGATTATCGCTTTTTACTTTTGCGTACCACAGGCTTGTTGAATGAGCCCCATGGAACACTGCAGCCAGTCTGTAATTAATCTGTCCACTGGTTGTGTACTCAGTACCGTATCATTTGCAGTCTTTCTTGGTTTTTTTAAGAATATATAGTATTTAATATTTGAAATACATTGAATATATGTGATGGGTAATATATTTCACAGAAAATAGCAATATGAATTCACACTTTGTACAGAAAATTGTCTCTAAATACCACTTCTATCTCTAGATGTAGTGCATGTTGGGTTTTAGCCGTATGTTAATACTGACATTCTCTTTTGTGCAGCTGGACCTTATAGTGGTTTAGGTGAAGTCATCCATCGAGAGAGCGTTCCAATGCACACATTTGCCAAGTATCTCTTCACCTCTCTCCTACCTCATGATGCTGAATTAGCATACAAAACTGCACTGAGAGCCATGCGGTATGTATTCATGAGTCATCTAGAAAGAGTACAAGTAGCAATTAAGGGGTAATCAAGACCTACTCTTTTCTTTCTTAAAGAAGTATTTTTCCCCTTAAGGGCAAATTATTTTGGTTCTGTCACCTGTAAAAGCATTTGGTGTCTGTAGTAACTATAGGATAATTATTTATAAGTGTACAACTATTGTTTGTCTACAACCTGTTAAAATAGCATTCTCTGCAGCTTTGTGATGTATGTTCTCACCTGCGTGCTTGGTTTTGTGTGTGTGATGGTAAAGATCAGGAAATTGGGAAAGATGCATCTCACTGGTATTCTGAGGATTGTCTGCTGCTTAGCCTGTTAGGTAGGACTATTTGTTTCACTGGCCTCCTTTATGTATTAACTCAGGATGATAAATTTGAAACCATATGGTGTTCTCTCAGCCAGCATGTTTTTCTTTTGCTGCATAACAAAGCAGTCTTGCCTGCTTCTGGATGAATGTTGGGATTTAAATGGATTATGTCGTATGACAAAAAAAAATGTCTGAGTTGCATGCCATTTGTCTTCAGAAGTCAGGAAAAAGATTTTTCTTAGGGAGCAGTGGTTACGTGCTGGCTTTTTCTCAAGGCAGACCAGATTGGTGGTTATGGCTAAGAAAAACCTTCTGAAGAAAGTTTCAGGGGCCTAAGTGATCAGTGATAAATCTGTTATCTGCATACAATGCAGGGAGAAAACTGATCCCATCTGGATTGTCCAGTCATTGTCAAGAACCCTGTACTTGATGGTAGACAAAGAATAGCCACAGCTAAATACTAAGAACAATCAAGCCCCAGATTTAAAAAAAAAATAAAGATGTTGGTTTTACCTGGTCGTTACTATAAAAAAGAATTGCACAGTGATTGGAAAACATCTTCTCCATATAAGTACTATTTAGCTTCATCGGACAAGTTGTGTCCTAGTGGTTTTAGAGGTGTGTATTCTGGAGTTAGTTTCTCCAAGAAACTAAATGAGGAGAAAATAAGTCTGCGTTCAAAGGACTAACCGGGAGGGCAGAAAATAACTACTATCAGGTCAGGTCAAAGGTCTGCTTAGCTTGGGGGTTTTTTGCCTCGAGTGTATAGTAATGGTTATTAAGGAAGGAACCTTAATAAATGTGAAGGGTGACCTTGCATACTTGCTGCTTATGATTAGCCTTTTAGGAAACAAACTGAGAAGGTGGAAGTGCATTACTGATGAACTATAGAGAATGTTCACATATGACCAGAAAGCTGTCTGGGCCATCTAGTACAACTGTCTTCATTTATTGCAAGTTAAGTGCATCAATAACCTGGATCATATCAGGTGGACAAGACAGTACAAGATATGCTGGATGGGTTTTGTTGGTTGGTTACATTTATGTTGTTTTGTTCTTTAGGTTAGTTTTATAAAGTAGACACATCCCTGTATTTATTTTCAGTTGCTACCTTAAAGGGTTTCCCAGAGATTTTGTGTGGATTTTTCCCCCTTAAACTGAATTACTGGAAGCATATTGAAAGGCTGGAATATAGACATTGTTCAGCAACTTTGCAGAGTGCACAGAACACTTCAGTGGATGTGATGGCAGCATGCTATTACTTTTGAACAATAACATAAGCTTTTCTTAGAAGTTGATCATAACTAAAAACCTTTTCTTTCTTGTCATTTCCTTTCTCAATTGGAAAAAACAAAACAAGACACCGAAAGATCCAAATGATGAAACCTCCAGTTAGTCATGGGTAGCTGCAGACATCTTTTGTTAAGAAACTGTCATCTCAGCCGAAGTTACTTTTCTTATACTGGTCTATTTGAAGGAGTTGTCTGTCTGTTTCAATTTGGTGAAATCACAGGAGACTTCAGCATAATAGGAGCTCTTCTGCATAGCTCTTTTGCCATCTCTGTGTAAGGCAAATGAGAGTTCAACCCTAGACAATAATCACTTTCTGTTTTTTTGGTATTTGGTGCTCCTTAGAAATGTGGACTGCTATATTGAACTGTGGTGATGACAGATTTAGACACTTCATATTCCATGTCTGTCTCCATTCCTCAACACTTCCCAAGTTTTCCTCTTTTTGTTTGCACCAAAGTAGTAGTTAAGTCCATAAAGGACTACAAAGGACTCTGTACAAAACAAGTGAAAAAGTAACTTAATTCTGTTTTGATGGGACCAGAAGAAAGCAAACATGAAGACTGAATGTCTGTCTCATGGTTGTGTGGCTGAGTTGATCAGAAGAGGAAAACTTGAGCATCTGTTCTTCCCTGGCAGAAAAGAAATGGCTGTGGCAATGTCTAAAATCTGTGGAAGTTAGTAATAAGTTCTGTGTTGAAATATGTCTGGTTGTTTGTGTTTTTAGAAGTGGACTTAAAAAACTTACCTTCCCAAGACCTCAGCTAGTTGTTCTCAACATGTGTTTAATATCAGTCTGCATACAAGTCTACATGGATCTATGGCCAATTATGGCCAGGTCTGTAGTATTTTACCTGTCTGTATTCAAGATCATTTGTTGCTCTTTCAATTTCTGAATCCTTTTTTTTTTTTAGTGTGTAAAACACTTGGTATGAAATAAGTGGATGCTGAGCATGAAGCCCTCAGGCATACACCTTAGGTCTGAAAGGACAGGGTTGTGCCATCCTTGATTGTCACTGCTGTCTACAGTTCTCTCCTTGCAGCACTGTAACATATGGAGCAGAACCTTGGAGAATGGGGATCTGTGGTGACCTAGTTGACTGTTCACTTGGAATCTGAACCTAAATATTTGGCTTAGTTTGTACGATTTCTTGTTAAGCCTGAATTTCACCATGGCTTTGGGAGCCAGACTTTAATGGTGATCTTTAATCACAAGGTAGCTTTGCTAAAGCCTAGCTAAATAGTTGATATTTGAAAGAGGATGGGGGTGGGGAAGTGAAGAATGCTAAATCTGCTTGTGCTTGTTCTGATGTTCCCTAATCTTGCCAAAATTGTGTGAAAGCCACCAATTCACAACAGCATTTCTTTTCACTGCAAAAGAACATAGAAGCTGGCAATGAAATTCCAAGTGACAAAAGATTTACTCAAAACAGCCTGTTTCTTTCATGCTTTTTGTCTGCTTACTGTTACTCATAACAGAATAATCCCTTTTTGCTTTAGGTAGTTGGGATTTTTACTGCTTATTGAAACCATCTAATAATGCATCTTTCCCCCATACTCTATGCCTGGAAAAAATCAGCTGAAGAGTTTGTGTTTTATTTTTATGTGTGTAAAGCTATATAAAGAAATGTTTCCATGGTACTAGTGAAGATATTTTAGTCTTGATATGAATTAAAAGGGAAGGTTGTTTGGTCTTTTTTTCACATTAGCATACACATAAATGGGTCTGAAAGTGTTAACCTGCTGATAGTTATTTACAAGGTACATTGTATTTATATATGCCTGTTAGATACCTTCCTCAGGGAATTCTTAAGCATACTCTCATATGCTTTAAGAAACTACAGAAAACTGGTGAAACTGAAAAATATCTTAATGTGAAAAAAGGCATGCATTCCAGCTCCTTAAAGAACTTGGTTATCTGTTTAAGTACAAGAAGTTGTAATATAAGTTTACATGAGCTTATTGTGTAAGAAATATTCTATCAGAGAAAATCACAATATGTTGGATTTTCAGTATTCAGTAGTTGCTATTCACTGGTTTTATTGACAAAAGAGATCCAATTTCCTTTGTCCTCCCAGATGACTTCCTGCTAAAAAAAATCATTGCATATGAAAGCTGGTAGAAAGAGAACCCAGATGTTAACCCTGATGAAGAAACTGATCACTGGAAAGGCTTCTGGACATTGTCTTGTTACTATCATTTCATGTCTTATTAACCTTTCATGTCCTGAAAGAATGCTTAATTATGTGAACAAAAATAAGCATTTTGATTCAATAGCTACTTCTTGCATTGGCATTTATATAGTACATAGTGTGCTGTTTGTATCGAGTGTATTGTAAGGGCTATCAATTGAGTCTTTGTTGTGGGTCATCGCTTGTGTTGTGGTAGTCAACAACAAAGAAGTTAATTTGAATTTTCGGAGTATAAATTATCCTTCATAGATAAGATTATTGTAGGTTGATACATACTCCTAAGAAATTTTGGCTCAGAATTAGATGCTGAAAAGTAACTTTAAAGGAAACTTCTGTTCTTATGTTTGACACCCTACCATCAGATTGTGGTGCATCATAAAATGTTGGTAGGCTAAAGTTCAAGGACTTTAAAATGTAGTTGTAATTGAACAGTAGAATGTCCCATTTGGTATGTCTGAATTTGTTGTGAGGTAAAAATCCAAGTGATTTATTGAATACCCCTCTTCCTTGCTTTGGGCATTTGTAACTGAAAAAAGTACATCCCAAATAGTGAAAAATGTTTTACATTTTCTCAATACAGTGTAGAACTACTTCACTTTCCTTCCTGAGAGCTGGGGTTCAATGACTCAGATGATGTAGGGAGAAAAGTTTCAGCTCTGTACGATGCAGAAAGCCTGTCTTGGCTGCTTGGGTGACTTAATTGTCCTCTGAATACCCACGGCTGGACTGATGGCCTTCTAAGGTTCAGAGTTGGCTTTCTAGTAGTTTTTTAAAATAAGAAAAATGGCCCATTTCATAAACAAGGTTGTGTTCTTTGGCTTTAATTTTGCTCATGAATAACCTAATGTAATAATGATTTAATGAAAGAGGATTTCTTCATTATTTCAGGTTGCTAGTATTGGAATCTACGGCTCCTTCAGGAGACATATCCCGCCCACACCACATTGCATCAGTTGTTCCAAACAGGTATCCCCGCTGGTTCACCCTAAGTCACATTGAATCTCAGCAGTGTGAGCTGGCATCAACCATGCTAACAGCAGCCAAAGGTACATTGCTGTCAGTTGTGTACTCAGCTAAATGCATGCTTTTAATATTGCATGGAGCAAACAGATTATAAAACTTGTGTTTCGGAATCCAAGTTGCATTCTGACAGGAGCTTGCAATGGGTATAACAAACTTAACTGGCTTAAACCTATCACTTAATGTTCTGGCAGGATAACTAAGCTAAGATGGTGGTCAGATGAGCTCAATTTGAAGCTGATGAGACAGCTTTTTTTTTTTTTTCTGACATACAGAATAGAGATCCAAGAATGGACAAATCACTTCTCAAATTAACAAATCAGGATGGCTTTTGGCCATGTATTGCACTAGCAACAATAGGCATTGGAGAAGCTTATACTATCTTGTCTCTTTTGTTAAATGATTTAATTATGGAAGGTTTCTAAAAACAAAGTGTGTATAAGTGAAACATCATTCTACTGCACAGCAATGGCAAGTTCAATAATGTATCCTTGGATATTTTGGGATCTTGTTGCATCTTGGTGATTTTCTTTACAGGTGATGTTCGGAGACTGGAAACAGTATTAGAATCCATCCAGAAAAATATCCATTCCTCATCACACATCTTCAAACTTGCCCAGGATGCGTTTAAAATAGCAACACTCATGGACAGCTTGCCAGACATCACTCTTCTGAAAGTTTCTCTGGAGCTAGGCCTTCAGGTATTTCCCTGGTTCATTGTTACAGCAGAAGAAAGGAGTTTGGCCCAATGTTGGTGGGTATAGCTTTTAAGAACTGAGGACCACATCCTCTGCATATAAGAAAAATGTTCTTCACCCAGACAGTGGTGGAGCACTGAAACAGGCTCTCCACATAAATAGTAATTAAAATAGTATAATATTATAATAGTATATAAATATATACTTATATATATATTTATATTTGTTTATTTATATTTATATATATATAATATATATAATATATATAAATATATATATAATAGTATAATATTATAATAGTATATAAATAGTAATAGTAAACCAAGCCTGCAGCATTCAAGAAGCATTTGAGTAATGCCCTCAGGCATATGGTGTGAATGTTGGGGTTGTCCTGTGCAGAGAGAGATAGGAGTTAGAGTCAATCCTTGTAGGTCCCTTCCAGCTTGGGTGATTCTATGTTTCGGTGATTCTTTGGGCTCTGTTTGGCGTTTTCAGATTCTGTTTTCTGATAAAATATTCAATGGGGGCTGTTAAACGCAGATTCAAGGGCCAGTGTAACCACTTTATGCCATTCAGGTGGAAGGAGGAGGGAGCTTGGGAGCAGCTGGCAGCGGGGCACTCTTCTATTCAAGGGTGAGAAAGCACCAGTGCAGTGGATTCAGGAGTATATGTGTAGGATTGGCTAGAGATCAAAACTATTCTGCTTGCACAAAAATGCATGCCTTGAGAAGTTTCTTACCATTCCTTCCCTTACTTTACCCTAGATAATAATTTGTAGAGAAAGCAAAGATCAACCATAATTACCAGTTTCTAAGGCAGACTATCACCTTCTCACTTTCTTCATAAAAATCCTGTACTTCACAGGCTGTGGGACAGTCAGACACACCAGACTTGGGCTTAGCTTTATGAGAACCTCAGATCAGTTTTGGTGTTCTTTGGAAAGACTTTGCAAGCTAAAAGGAGACAGCTACATTTTAGGTATCTGGAATAATATTGCCTTGCAGTGATGAATCTTGGAGTTTACATGGTTCATTTGAACAAAAATCCTTCTCCAGAGATTTCTTCAAAAAAACCCCATGCAAATATCAGAAAACCATTTATCACTTTGCTTTAGTAAACATAGACCCAAAGACTTCTGGGGAAAGGATATTATCCCAGTTGCTTCTCATGTCAAAGAAAAGTACCATTTGCCTGTTCTAGATGTTTAGAGTCTTTCATCAGAAGTCTGAGATTCTACATGCTTTGTTAGCCTTTCATATTCCCAAGGCTGCTGTGGAAATAGACTTATTTTTTACATCTTGATATGTTTCTGCCTTAAATGTTTGCTTACTTCAGGAAAGACTTGTGTGACTTTGTGTGACTTCAGGCATTTACTGAATATCATTCAGCAGCAGCAGCACACTTTGGGTATCACTGTATTCATCGATTCCACTTTTGTGGTTGATGGTGTATTCAGAATGTCTCCGGTGAGACCTAGTGAAAGAAATATCCTGAATATTTACTTTCTTCTCAGTTCCAGGGTTTGAAACAAAGGTGTAGGACTTGTGCACTGTTCTATCGCAGGATTAGAAAGGCATTTTAAGAATTGTAAAAGTAGTTTGGTTTCCAGAAGGAAGATACATAACTGTCTTCTGGTAGTAGTTCACAGTTGTGTAGTGGTAAGTCAAAATCCATAGTGTCGGCACTGCCTATAGTGGCCTTAAGATACTCCCCCCTCCCACTTCCCTCCCTTGCTTAAAGGCCATTGGGTTATCTTCATTTACTATCTAGTATCAGACTACTTGTGACGTTTGTGTACCCTAGAAAACTTCCTCCCATAATGGTAAACTAAACAGCAGTGTTCTCACAGTTAGACTGTTCTGCGTCAGCTACAGCAATGAGAAGTTGGGCTGAGGACATGATACCAACAATTTCAAAACTCTCCTTGGAATCTCTCACAGAAAAAACTCTTCAGTTACTCTAGACTGGGGAGTAATGTATGGACTTCAAGATTGTTTCTCTCTATTTCCAATGATAGCATGTGTTATGTGTTTCAGCTTTAAACTTGCTGAGGAAGGAGGTCATCAGCATGTCCAAATGGGCATGGAACATCTCAGGTGTACTCTGTCTTTCAGAATGTTACTGACGCAGATGCTGGAAGATCTGCAGGTACTGGAGATTTCTCTGTTTGCCTGTTGTAGGCTACATCAGTGCAAATATTACTACACGCATGCGAACAGGTACTGCTGACAGACCTTCTGAGCATATTAGTGCAGGTGATCATTTGATGTGGATTTAGCAAGTGGTGTCCTTTCCCCTTAAAGATTTGAATGAGTAAATAAATAAACCTCCTTCCAGTGTGCATGACAAAAGTTTCATGTTGACATGGGAGTTAATGGTTGGCTGTCCATTCCTTTTATCTCTTCCTGGTGGTGGTATCTGTTTCTCTAGACTAAACTTCATATAGAGGTCCATCAAGACAAACTCAAGTTTATTCTGTGTGAAGAAGGCATGTGCTTTTAGATAAGGAATGTAATTACCTGGCGCCTCTCATAATTTTCAGACTTCCTGGCTTGTTGAGAAGCTCTCTTCAACTGATAGCAGAGGTCTTGGTTAACTCTTGGACAGATGTGAAGCTCAGTCTTAAAAAGAGGTAGCTCAAGAATGTGTTGAGCAGAAATGAAACAGTTCTGTGGCTACTTGTGCTACAGTATAAATTAACTTCAGCTTTCTCTTGGTCAGGACATCAGCCTAGAGAAGAGGAGGCTGAGGGGAGACCTTATTGCTTTCCACAATTATAGAGAGGAAGGAGCTGGCCTCTTCTTCCAAGTGGCAGGGGACAGGACAAGAGGGAATGGCCTCAAGCTCCACCAGGGGAGGTTCAGACTGGACATCAGGAGAAAAATTTTTCACGGAAAGCATCATTGGGCACTGTAAGAGGCTACCCAGAGAGGTGGTTGAGTCACCTTCCCTGGAGGTGTTTAAAAGACGGGTGGATGAGATGCTGAGGAGCATGGTTTAGTGATTGATAGGAGTGGTTGGACTTGATGATCCAGTGGGTCTTTTCCAACCAAGTGATTCTGTGATTTGAAATCCTTAGGGCGTTTTACCATCAGTAAAGGGGCCCCTCTCTTGATGTTTTCAGCTTGTCATTTTAAGAAAATTAAAGGAATCTAATTCCAGAGTAGTTCATCAAGAAACTTTAACAAGTCCAAGAAATTAGTTAGGGTGTTGGTGTTCACTTTTGACTTAGGATGATCTGCACTGGAGTGATTACTATGCCCACTACGCATGCTGAAGACTCTTCTGACTACTGATCACCATAGAGAAATAAGTTACCAGAGAAGAATTTCAGTAAAGTTATCATTCACTCCTATTTTTTTCTTCCTTCCCTCACCAGGAGCAGAATTTAGTCCATAATCCTGCATTTTCTCTTGAATTCACTGTATTTGGTGGAACCTGAAAACTCATCATAGAATCACAAAATCACAGAACAACCAGGTTGGAAGGGACCCATCGGATCTTCTAGTCCAACCATTCCTATCTAACACTAAACCAAGTCCCTCAAGACCTCATCCACCTGTGCCTTAAACACCTCCAGGGAAGGTGACTCAACCACCTCCCTGGGCAGCCTATTCCAATGCCGAATGACCCTCTGTGTGAAAAACCTCCTCCTAATCTCCAGCCTAAATCTCCCCTGGCGGAGCTTGAGGCCATTCCCTCTTGTCCTGTCCCCTGTCACTTGGGAGAAGAGGCCAGCTTCCTCCTCTCTACAACCTCCTTTCAGGTACTTGTAGAGAGTAATGAGGTCTCCTCTCAGCCTCCTCTTCTCCAGGATAAACAACCCCAGCTCTCTCAGCCGCTCCTCATAGGGTCTGTTCTCCAGCCCCTTCACCAGCCTCGTTGCTCTTCTCTGGACTTGCTCCAGAGCCTCAACATCCTTCTTGTGCTGAGGGGCCCAGAACTGAACACAGGATTCAAGGAGTGGCCTCACCAGTGCTGAATACAGAGGGAGAATCACCTCCCTGGACCTGCTGGTCACACCCTTTCTGATACAAGCCAGGATGCCATTGGCCTTCTTGGCCACCTGGGCACACTGCTGGCTCATGTTCAGTCGGCTGTCAACCAACACCCCCAGGTCCCTCTCCTCCTGGCAGTTTTCCAGCCAGGCTTCTCCCAGTCTGTAGTTCTGCATAGGGTTGTTGTGCCCCAAGTGCAGGACCCGGCATTTGGCCGTGTTAAACCTCATGCCGTTGGACACTGCCCAGCGGTCCAGCCTGTTTAGGTCCCCCTGCAAAGCCTCCCTACCCTCCAGCAGATCAACACTTGCACACAGCTTTGTGTCATCTGCAAACTTGCTAAGGGTACCCTCAATGCCCTCATCCAGGTCATTGATGAAGACATTGAACAGGACTGGACCTAGCACTGAGTCCTGGGGAACACCACTTGTCACTGGCCTCCAGCTGGACTTAACACCATTTCCCACCACTCTCTGGGCCCGGCCATCCAGCCAGTTTTCTACCCAGGAGAGTGTGCGTCTGTCCAGGCCAGAGGCTGACCGTTTCCGTAGCAAAATGCTGTGAGAAACTGTGTCAAAGGCTTTTAATCATGATTACTGGCAAAGTGTTAGCCTTCAATATGTGTGTGCATCAGTACAGGAAATCCACAGGATTCCTTCCCTCTGATGGACAAAATAGGAAAGATAATTGTACTACAAACTGTTTGGCATGGGGATGCTTATTTTTCTCCCAGAAAGACTTCAAGCAAAGGCTGGATCCATGATTTACCTTAGCCATATTTTCATATTTTAAAAATGTGCTGTGTTACTCCTTATGCATCAGTTTGCTTTCTTTCAAAATGCTGTTCTTCAATCTAGCGCTTAGCTTACGCTTTAGCTGAAATAATAACACAGTGTCTAAGGCCAAGAAAGCTGACCTTATCCTGTGTCTGTGGTGTCAGGTTGTATATCACCCAGGGTATCAAGGTGGAAACGTTTAGAGACCAGCTTGGAACCACTCATAGTTGCTGATAACCAAACTTCTTAAAGATCATCTGTGCGTTTGTGCTCCTCAGCAATCTTTCAATCTTCTTAATTATCTTGTCTGCAGCGTAAGGCTAAGGGAGGTCACGAAGATAATACATATGATAGGGCTACATGCCACTTAAAAGTCACTTTAGGGCTTGGGGAGATATTGGTTGAGAAGCTTCTTACAAATATTGCTGACTCCAAGCTCTTCTATGAGTGTATTTGTTGGGTTTAATACATGAAGATTATTGCTGAGAACTCTGTGATTGCCCTACTATGCTCTCTGATGGCTACAAATACCATAGTATGATCACTGATAATGTAAGGGGAAAACTATTTGCTTTCTTCATAACCTTAGATATATGTGAGGTCTTTCCAGGCAAATGAAGCTTTACGTGCAGTTTCTGTGTGGAGTTTGGTTTACTGAATAAACATATTTGCCCTTGTTTCTCAAAGCAACATATGCAATAATGGCAAGTGATGTAAAGTACAAGTACTGCAATCAAAGCTTAGTCTTTTTTCAGGATTCCTATGGTCCTTTTGCAGGGATTCCTTGTTCAAAGTGAGAACTGTGAACTTCTGAACAATACCTGGATATAACTACAAATATACACGTCTCTTTGCAGAATAAGCAACCATTTAGATCACAGTGCATTAACTCCTTGACTTGTTGAAGTCAATGAGAGGAAATGCTCATGGGGAAAAAGTGAAGGGATTAGTTTACCCAACAAGAGTTGAGACATTTCCATTTTAAAGACTGATATGCATAGAGGGAGCAGATATGATGTAATTTAATTTTAATAATTGGTGGTTGGGATTTTGTTGTTTGGAGGGGGCTTTGTTGTGGGGTTGGTGGGGTTTTTTTTGGTTTTCTTTGGTTTTTTGGGGTTTTTTTTTTTATTCCTTCTCTGTAGATAAAACAGTCTCTCTTTAGCCTTGAAGGATCTGCTATTGGAATTACTCTCTGCATGCTATCCTAAGATAGCTGAGCAGTATTTTTCAGATCTCTTGACTTATCTGCTAAAAAAGACGTAACAATGGAAGAGGGAAGGACTGTCATTTTGAACCTGATTGTATTTAAGTAGCTTAAAATTCCTAATTGTTGGTGTATTGCCTTCATTTGCAATAGGATTAATACTTTTTTTTTGCTTCTTTTGTTTTAATAGGTGATGCGAATGACGCTGTCAACACTGAATTGGCGACGGCGGGAAATGGTGAGGTGGTTGGTAACATGTGCAACAGAAGTGGGTATGTTTTGAGATGCTTCTCTTGTTAGCTAATCTTAGGGCTTGATCCTACTTGTCAACACGTACGTTCTGCAAGTGTCTCCCACTTTCTGTTAATCTATAAGGTTCCTTTGGTGAGAAGACATGGCAATGAGTGGGATTTTAGGTACAGGCTGAGTGAGACAATAGTTCAGTAATGCAATGTGACTTCTTTCCACTGGAGTGTGCAAGCTGAGCCTGAACTTGGCAAGGGAAATGAAGACTAACAAGAAGGGCTTCTACAGGTATGTCAATCAGAAAAGGAAGGTTAAAGTGAGCATACCCATACTGATGGATGAAAATGGTATCCTTGTGTCAACAGATGAGGAGAAAGCTGACTTACTCAAGTTTTTTGCCTCAGTCTTCACTGACAACTGTTGTCCTCACCCCTCCTGGTTCAGTGGACAAGATGGGGACCAGGAGGGTAAAGCCCCTCCCACTGTATGCAAGGATCAGTTTCTTTAACCACCTGAGGAACCTGAAGATAAATAAGTCTATGGGACCTGATGAGATGCATCCCAGAATACTGAGAGAATTGACCAATGTGGTCACCAAGCCACTCTTCACGATATTTGAAAAGTCGTGGCAGTGAGGGGAAGTCTCTCGTGACTGGAAGAAGGGTAACATTATGCCCATTTTTAAAAATGGTAGAAAAGATGACTGGGAACTACTGACCTGTCAGCCTCACCTCTGTGCTTGGGAAGATCATGGAACAGATTCTCCTAGAAGCTATGCTAAAGTATATGGAGGACTGGGAGGTGATTCAAGGCAGTCAGCACAGCTTCACCGGGCGCAAATCTTGCCTGACCCACCTAGGGGCTTTCTCTGATGTAGCAGTGGACATGGGAAAAACAATGGATATGATCCATCTGGACTTCTGTAAAGCCTTTGACATGGTCTTCCACAACATCCTTCTCTCTAATTTGGAGAGATATGGATTTGATGGGTGAATTGTTTGGTGGATAAGAAATTGGTTGGATGACAGTATTCAGAGAGCAGTTGTTAACAGATTGATGTCCAGATGGAGATCTGTGACAAGTACTGTCCCTTGGGGGTCTGTACTAGAACTGGTGCTGTGTAATACCTTCAATGATATAGACAATTAGATTGGGTGCACCATCAGCAAGTTTGCACATGACCAAGCTGAATGGATGGATGAGATGTCATCCAGAGGGACCTGGACAAGCGGGAGAAGTGGGCCTGTGTGAATCTTATGAGGTTCAACAAGGCCAAGTGTAAGGTCCTGCACCTGAGTCGGGGCAATCCCTGGTTTCAATACAGGATGGAGGATAATGTAGTTGAAAATGTGTCCTTGGAGAAGGACTTGGGACTGATCATTGATGAGAAGCTCAACATGAGCTAGCAGTATGCACTAGTAGCGCAGAAGGCCAGCTGTATCCTGGGCTACACCAAAAGAAGTGTGGCCAGCAGGTCAAGGGAGGTGATTTTTGCCCCTCTGTTCCTGTCTTGTTAGACCCTACCTGGGCTATTGTATCCTGTTCTGGAATCCTCAAAGTACAAAGGATATGGAGCTGTTGGAACAGGTCCAGAGGAGGGCTACAAAGATGATCAGAGGGCTGAGGCAGCTTCCATGTTGAGGACAGGCTGAGAGAGTTGGAGTTTTTCAGCGTGGAGAACAGAAGGCTCTGAGGACACCTTATAGCATTAAAGCCACTTTGCAGTGATGAGAATCAGCCATTTCAATTTGTCTATGTTTGGACTTCACTACTCTTCAGATTATGGTTTGGAGATTAGAAAATAATTTCACTTATGAATCATAGTATGGAGGAATCCTCAAAATATTGTGGAATTGAAACCTAGTATTTTTAGCATGTAAACTAAAAGGTAGTGAACTTATTTTCCTCCTTGAATCCTGTATTCAGTTCTGGGCCCCTCACCACAAGAAAGATGTTGAGGCTCTGGAGCGAGTCCAGAGAAGAGCCACGAAGCTGGTGAAGGGGCTGGAGAACAGGCCCTTTGAGGAGCGGCTGAGAGAGCTGGGGTTGTTTAGCCTGGAGAAGAGGAGGCTGAAAGGAGACCTCATTACTCTCTACAAGTACCTGAAAGGAGATTGTGGAGAGGAGGGAGCTGGCCTCTTCTCCCAAGTGACAAGGGACAGGACAAGAGGGAATGGCCTCAAGCTCCGCCAGGGGAGATTTAGGCTAGAGACTAGGAGGAAGTTTTTCACACAGAGGGTCATTGGGCATTGGAATAGGCTGCCCAGGGAGGTGGTTGATTCCCCTTCCCTGGAGGTGTTTAAGGCACAGGTAGATGAGGTATTGAGGGACATGGTTTAGTGTTTGATGGAAGTGGTTGGACTAGAAGATCCGATGGGTCCCTTCCAACCTGGTTGTTCTATGATTCTATGATTCTATGAAGGGGGAGCTACAAGAAAGCTGGGGAGGAACTGTTCACAAAGGCCTGTAGTGACAGGACAAGGGTGAATGGCTTTAAATTGGAGAGGGGCAGATTTAGACTAGACATTAGGAGGAAATTCTTCACAAAGAGAGCGGTTGGTGCCTAGGGAAGTCATGGCTGCCCCATGCCTGAAGGAGTTCTGGGCCAGGTTGGATGGGGCCTTAGGCAACCTGATCTAGCAGGAAGTGTCTCTGTCCATGGCAGGAGTGTTGGAATTAGATGGTCTTTAAGGTCCCTTCCAACTCAAACCATTATATGATTCTATGATAACCTCATGGGAAATACTCTAGATTTCCTGTTGTCCCTTCCTTGGTGTGTTTGGATTTGAGGCTGCAGTAGGCCCAAGGTTCATGGTTATGGGCTTCTGTGTTATGCTACAGCTTCATTTACTCTGAAAGGCAAGTGGAAGTGCTATCTAGTTATTTGTGGAAAGAACCACCAGAAAATGGGTGAACTAAATACTGAGTATGCCTCCTACTGTGTGACAGACAGGACGTCAAGAAGGGGTTCTTATTGTTAAGATTGGGTTTTTTTAAGCCCTTGCATAAACAGAAGCCTAGAGTCCTTGTTTTGTGGACACTGTGCAGGCCTGTTGTCTGCACTGGAAAGCAAACCAAATACCAATGTAAGGTGAAAATAAGGTGGGAGCAGAAGGAGCCTTATAGGATGGCAGGAGGAGAGTAGTGCATTCAGCAGGGCATTATGTTAATTTCTGGACTTTGCCTTAGTCTTCTTGTGCCTTGATGACCTGTCCCTTAGCTTCTATATTCCAGTTTACAATCTGCAAGATGAGGATACAGAATCTGAAAATAAAGATGAAGGCTTTAAAAACTGTGTGGCTCTAAAAAAATGAATTAGCAGCAGCTGTGGTGGTGGGGACAATAGAAGTACTCATGAGGGAGCAGTTTTAATTGTTCTTAAAGGTATTTATGGAAAACATGTTTCCACACTGTATATATTCCTTTTGCAAACATCTGAGTTGGACTGTATTGTATAGATGTTTTGTCAGTTTCAGAACTTCAGAGGATTGCTGCTGCTTATTCTCTGGATTAGTTTATTCTTTCCTTTATGCTTAACTGGGAAATTAATTTTGTCAATAGCATGGGAAAATACAGCTTGCCTTTGCATGCCTGCAGCCACAAAGTGGTTTGTGTCTGCAAATTTTCATGCAATGCTCTTGTTTTATTGCTTTTATATCTTTTTGAAGATAATTATTACTGAGGTTATCTTATAGATATTGGTGCCTGGGTATTATTTTGTGCAGTTTCATATCAGCAAATAAAATGCTGGGTTTAGTACTGCTTTAAATTAGTTTACATATTCTAATAGAGGTATCCCATAAAGAACCTATAATGTCGTGCAAAGTACTCTTGAGACTTCATCAAGCTGGTAAAGCAAGGAATCTGTTTATTTAAATGAAGATCTGGTATTCTCTGTCTATGCTGAATTTTTGCATATGAGTAAAGCGGTACATGGGAAGCATCAGAGTCCTACAGAGAAAATAAGAACCTCTGGATATGGTGTAGGTGGGCTCACAGATGTGTGAAAACAGCCTCTAGCAATAATAAGGCACCCTAGTTGGCTATAAGTTTCAATTTATGGTACCCATTAGGCACCGTTTTCCCTCTTCCTCCTCCCATCAAACACACAAGTACACACTCCAGGAATAAAATGATAACAAATTAAATATGTAGTTCAGATCATATCCAGTAGTTCATTCAGAGTATTTCCCTAATAAGGATCTTGATGTTCAGGTGCATATGAATCTGATACGAGGAGGTGGAGGTTGTTGACTCGCCTTCCCTTGCTTAAGGTGTGGGTGGATGAGGTACTGAGGGGTATGGTTTAGAGATTAGTGGGAATGGTTGGACTCAATGATCCAGTTGGTCTCTTCCAATCTGGTGACTCTATGAGTCTATGATTAAGATATATCCTAAAAGCTTATTGGGAGGAAGTGTGGGTTGGTGGGTTTTGGGTGAGTATTGTTGTTTTGTTTTTTTCCAAGGTGTGCTTAGTGTTTAATCTTAATATGCGCCATGGTCTTCTATTAAGAAAACCATTCTTTTTGTGAGTGAGAAAAGAGGTTAAAATTGCCTTTAAGAGTGTTTAGTGGGAGGGCTAGTTTTGAATGATGTGATAAGACCAAATGAGCCAAAAGTCATTATCCATATTGTCATAAATAACAAATTGTCACACCAGGAGATTAAAGCTTATCTTGCAGGCTTTTTATGTTATTCTGTATATCTCTGATTGCTGAAGCCATGCTGTCTGGTTAGCCCTTCTTGCTGAAGCACATCCCCATGGATGTATGGCAATCTCTTAGGCAGCAAATGTAATGTCCAGCAGAACATCTGTATCTGCTAGGTTTTATCAGTTGTGGCTAATCCTTTCTTTCTCTCCCCAGGTGTTTATGCACTGGATAGTATCATGCAAAACTGGTTTACACTTTTCACTCCAACAGAAGCCACTAGTATTGTTGCTACGACAGTGATGTCCAACAGCACCATTGTCCGTCTGCATCTGGACTGCCATCAGCAGGAGAAGTTGGCTGGCAGTGCTAGGACGCTTGCTCTTCAGTGTGCCATGAAGGATCCTCAAAACTGTGCCCTCTCTGCACTGACCTTATGTGAAAAGGATCACATAGCTTTTGAGACCGCTTACCAAATTGTTCTAGATGCTGCTACAACAGGCATGAGCTACTCACAGCTTTTTACTATAGCACGATACATGGAGCACCGGGGTTACCCCATGCGGGCCTACAAGCTGGCCACTTTGGCCATGACGCATCTCAACCTGAGTTACAATCAGGACACGCACCCTGCCATTAATGACGTTCTATGGGCATGTGCGCTCAGCCATTCCCTTGGGAAAAATGAGCTAGCAGCTATAATACCTCTGGTGGTCAAAAGTGTCAAATGTGCAACAGTACTGTCAGACATTCTGCGCAGGTGTACTTTGACCACTCCTGGCATGGTGGGACTTCATGGAAGGAGGAACTCTGGTAAGCTCATGTCACTGGACAAAGCCCCTTTACGGCAACTCTTGGATGCCACGATCGGAGCCTACATTAATACAACTCATTCACGTCTCACTCACATCAGCCCACGACACTACAGTGAGTTTATAGAGTTCCTCAGCAAGGCCCGAGAGACCTTCTTAATGGCTCATGATGGTCATATCCAGTTTACACAGTTTATTGACAACCTAAAACAAATCTACAAAGGCAAAAAGAAACTGATGATGCTGGTTCGTGAGCGGTTTGGTTGATGAAAATGTGTGAATGAGAGGGGTTGGGGGGTGGGAGGGGTGGTTTGTTTTTACTTGAGCCTGCCTTTGTATCCTTTTTAACTTAAAGAAACAGAGCCACACCGGTATTATATGTGTATAGTTATATTGAGTTTGCAAACTAAACTGTCATGTTGTGAAAGTTTGTGTGTTCAATTTTTTCTTTCCTTTTTTCTGTTTTGTATGAGAGAGGTTAAAAAAGGTTTGGTTTACACTGAGTATATGTTGTCAAGTGGCAAAAGACCACATCGCTCTCCTGTTCTTTCTGTATACGTTCACAGCCTCAAAAACAAACATATATTGCAATGGCTTTAAAAAACCAAACAAAACACCTCCATCCTGTGATAAGTACCTCGAATGGATTCAGCTTTACTCCTTTGTAACTCATCCTTACATTTCAGTGTATTTAAACAAACCAACAAATGAAATACTAATAGTTAAAAGGCTGACCACGTGGCTTTGCAGTGCTGTTCATCCAGAAGCATGGCACACAATGCTTGTGCATGTGGAAACTTAGCGACTGTCAACATACATTCTCAGGGATTTATCAAAAAAATTAAAAAAAGAATGAGAGCATTTATTGTACTGTATATATATAATAGTATATGTCTGAATATTGAAAATATAACATTAACTAATTTATAAAAAAAAAATCTATGTAATGCAAAATACTTGAAGCTGCAGTAGCTTGGTTTTAAACAAAAAAACCCTATCAGAAGGACTAAAGTGCGCCTTGCTTCAGGGTTGGCTCAGGTGGTGAACTATATGCTGGGCATCTATGCAGAGCCACCTTTTGGATTGCATGGTTGGACTGATAACTAATGGGGAATATTTTATATATATATATTTATACAACCCGTGTATACATATATATGTATACACACATACACACATGCTTGTAACAGGCACTATAGTAAAGAGGGACAACAAAAAATTTCACAGCCAGAGCAGCAAGCCTTAGCATTAAGAATACAGTATGCCAGAATTGGAGTTTGTGCCTCCTAGCCTAGAAGACTTAAAAGAAATATCCTTTTTGACACAAAACGCAAAATGTTTTCCAAAATGATTGACATGATACATTACGCCTTTGCAGTGAGCTAATAATAAGCTAACCTTTGTGCACAAATAACATATATATATATTATATATATATATTCTGCATAGGTATTTTGACTTTGTGCAGGACAGAAAGTTGTGTAGGTATGACTGTTCTACTTTTCAGTTTGTTTTTTTAATATATTTTATTTTCTCTAGAATTACTCAAACAAAAGCAGCCTTCTATCTTGCCTTGTCTTAATGCTTTAAAATAACCAAACTGGAGATCTAACTACCAAACTGTTCATTATATTATTAAATACCAACTTTGGTTACAGTATAGTGTCTTTACTTTAGCTGATGGTTCTGTATCCTTGTGCTTTTTAAAGCAATTTTTATGTTTTGGTGCAAAAGTTGTCCAGTGTCTCTTGTTCCCTTCATTAGAGAACATGCTAGAAGTATGTTTGTAGGTATTTTTGTTTAGAAAAACTATTTCATGCTCTCCATTTTATTTATTATAATAGTTAAAAAGGTTGTACTTCATCACCCATGTAAACATGCTCATGAAGTTGAAAGTAATTAAGATTTGATACACTGATATCAATTTATTTATGTAACTAAATCACTGTTTTATAAACTTGTTAATGATCAACAATTTTTTTGTTTTGATTAAAATTAGTTTTTTGAAAGTTGATTCTGCCTCCTTTATGGTGTCTGTTACTGGAGTTGAATTGTATATAGATAGTCTTAAATGTCCAGGTAGCAACTTTGATGTATTATACTGGTAAGTACTACGAGCACCAAGCTCTGGATAGAAGTGTTTTGTTCCTCAGAGTTGCTATGGAATGACAATATTCACAGTTGCTGGTGAAGGAAGACCTGGTGCATCGGAGGAGCCAGAGGCTGTCTGTGATCTAAGGTATGTGGTCTGTGCAACAAATAGGAAGCCTTGATGTACTGCACTGTTGGGATTGTCAGGTGTGGTGGGTGGACTGTTTGAGTGGTGGTGGGAATTAAGATGTGCTGTGAATGTGTACAAGGACAGTTCTTGTTGGTCTTGGATTATTTTTTCTAAGAATTTTGTGTATTTTGAGACATGGAGCTCACTCTGACCTGCATGGAGTTGTTCTTCACCAGCTGGTAAGCAACATTTCTGCTTTTTTGGAGCTCTTGCACTGTAAGAACTGCATGAGTTTTCTAGCCCTCAGTGGAAAACAGGATACAGAAACACTGAAAATTGAAGAGGAGCTTTCTGCTTTACCAACATAATTATAATTATAGGAGTGTTACATGATAGCATGTTTAACTACACCATGTTCACTTCCTTCATTTTATTATCTTCACCTGGAAAGAGAATTCACATGTAATGAACAACTCTCAAAGGCAGCAGTGTAACCATGAATTCTGCTAGTGAAGCTTGTGTCATTAGAAGATTAGGAAGGAAAAGGTCTGAGTCTTTGTACAATTTGTTATGTAAGATGTGTCCTCACTAAGTCTTGCAAACATATGAGTTGTCACGACCTAAAGTACCTACTTTCTGTGACTTCTATTCCTTTTAAGTATTGAGCCTTTGTTACATTTTTACTTTATTGCTTTACAGATGAATTTTCAACTATAGACAGGAAAAAGGGGCATATTCTGTTCTGTAGTAGGGATGGGAAGGGAGTGGGGTTGCCTTTTGTGAATAAATCCATATTAAGAGTATTGTGGATTACAAAGATTGTAAACTGAAGCATATTTAAAGACCAAGCTTTAGAATTAAATGGAGTCCTGATGGCTACCCCTTGCTTTTGATGAGCACAGTGGCTTGTTCTTTTTTTAGAACTGATGGAACTTTATTTGGCTTGTTTGCATGACTAAAATCTTCTATGTCTGCAGTGGAGATACACAGTGCAGGCTGTGTTGAAAGCCCTCGAGGACCCACAGAGGCCTGGCTAATCTCTCCAGCAAACATGTCCAGATACATGCTACTCTTGTGCATGGAGGTAGGAGGAACCCAAGAATAGGATTCCACAAAGAAAAGCCTAAGGGCTCTTGATGAAAAGGAATCAAATATTTCTAATGTAATTTCTAAAACTACATGTTATAATGTAACAATATATATAAGTATATAAGAAGCAGCTGATGAGCTCTTCTATAAACAGCTGGAGTTGATCTCTAGATCAATGCCTCTTGTTCTTGTGGGAGACTTCAATGTTCCTGGTGTCTGCTGGAAGTACAGTACAGCAGAAAGGAAGCAGTCTAGGAGGTTCCTAGAGAGTGTGGAAGACAACTTCCTTGCACAGCTGGTGAATGAACCAACAAGGGAAGGTGCCCTCCTGGACTTGCTGTGTGTCAACAGAGAAGGCCTTGGGGGGGATGTGGCAGTAGGAGGACACCTAGGACTAAGCAATCATGACGTGATAGGGTTTTCTGTTCTAGGCGAAGTGAAGAGAGTGGTTAGGACAGTAGCATTAAATTTCCAGAGGGCAGACTTTGAACTTTTCAGAAGGCTGGTTGGCAAGAACTCATGGGAGACAGTACTTAAGGGCATGAGAGCTGGGAGCTCTTGAAAAAGGAGATCCTAGGAGCTCAGGAGAAAGCCATCCCCGTGTTCCAGAAAAAAAGCTGGCAGGGGAAAAAACAGCTTGGTTGAACAGAGAGATCTTGAGTGACATAAAGAAGAGAAGGAATGTTTATGGGGTCTGGAAGAGGGGACAGGCCTCTTGGGTGGATTAAAGGAAGGAAGTGAGATTGTGTAGAGAAAAAATCAGAGGGGCTAAGGCTCAACTAGAAATCAGATTGGCAATGACTGTGAAAGATAACAAAAAATCTTTCTATAAATATATAAATAATAAAAGGAGGACTAGGGAGACCATACAGTCCCTATTGGACGCAGAAGGGACAACAGTGACAGGGGATGAGGAAAAGGCTGAGGTACTTAATGCCATCTTTGTCTCAGTTTTTAATTGTAAAGAGAGTTGTTCCTTCTGTGTACAAACTCCAGAACTAGAGGAGCATAATGAGGTTCCCATGGTCCAAGAGGAGGCAGTCAGAGCCTTGCTTGACCAACTAGACACCCACAAGTCTATGGGGCCAGATGGGATTCACCCAAGGGTATTGAAGGAGCTGGCGAATGTACTGACCAAACCCCTTTCCATCATCTTCCAACAGTCCTGGAAGACTGGGGAAGTTCCACTGGACTGGAGGCTGATGTTGTGCCCATCTACAAGAAGGGTCGCAGGGAGAATCCAGGGAACTACAGGCCTGTCAGTCTGACCTCAGTGCCAGGGAAAGTCATGGAACAGGTGATCCTGAGTGCTATCATGAAGCACATGCAAGAGAACTGGGTGATCAGGCCCAGTCAACAGGGGTTCACAAAAAGCAGGTATTGCCAAACTAACCTGATTACCTTCTGTGACAAAGTGACTCGGCTGCTGGATGAGGGAAAGGCTATGGACGTGGTCTTCCTGGACTTCAGTAAAGCCTTTGACACAGTTTCTCACAGCATTCTGCTACAGAAACTGTCAGCCTCTGGCCTGGACAGATGCACACTCTGCTGGGTGGAAAACTGGTTGGCTGGATGGGCCCAGAGAGTGGTGGTAAATGGTGTTAAGTCCAGCTGGAGGCCAGTGACAAGTGGTGTTCCCCAGGGCTCAGTGCTGGGTCCAACCCTCTTCAATGTCTTCATCAATGACCTGGATGAAGGCATTGAGTGTACCCTTAGCAAGTTTGCAGATGACACTAAGCTGGGTGGAAGTGTTGATCTGCTGGAGGGTAGGGAGTCTCTGCAAAGGGACCTAAACAGGCTGGACCACTGGGCTGAGACCAATGGGATGAGGTTTAACACGGCCAAATGCCGGGTCCTGCACTTGGGGCACAACAACCCTATGCAGAGCTACAGATTGGGAGAAGTCTGTCTAGAAGGCTACTCGGAGGAGAGGGACCTGGAGGTGTTGTTTGACAGTGACTGAACATGAGCCAGCAGTTTACCCAGGTGGCCAATGGCATCTTGACTTGTATCAGAAACAGTGTGACCAGCAGGGCCAGGGAGGTTATTCTCCCTCTGTACTTGGCATTGGTGAGACCGCTCCTTGAATCCTGTGTTCAGTTGTGGTCCCCTCACCACAAGAAGGATGTTGAGGCTCTGGAGTGAGTCCAGAGAAGAGCAATGAAGCTGGTGAAAAGGCTGGAGAACAAGACTTAAAAGGAATGGCTGAGGGAGCTGGGGTTGTTTTAGCCTGGAGAAGAGGAGGCTGAGAGGAGACCTCATTACCCTCTACAACTACCTGAAAGGAGGTTGTAGAGGGGAGGGAGCTGGTCTCTTCTCCCAAGTGACAGGGGACAGGATGAGAGGGAATGGCCTCAAGCTCCACCAGGGGAGATTTAGGCTGGAGATTAGGAGGAGGTTTTTCACACGGAGGGTCATTGGGCATTGGAACAGGCTGCCCAGGGAGGTGGTTGACTCACCTTCCCTGGAGGCGTTTAAGGCACGGGTAGATGAGGTACTGACGGGCATGGTTTAGTGTTTGATAGGAATGGTTGGACTCAATGATCCAGTGGGGCTCTCCCAACCTAGTGATTCTATGATTCTATGATTAACTCTGAAGCATAAGGATAAGGAAACCTAGTCAAAATACATTGTTTCAAATTCCTTCTCCTAGGGGTCATGTATTTACCATACACAACCCAATCACCACTGCTGTCATTGTCTCCAAATGTCGGAGTGCTTTTCCTGAATTTTTTTAATTACAGGATTGCTGTTCAGTAGTGAAGGGAACCATTCCATGCTTTAGGCCATCACATAATCTTCATTCTTTGGTGAGTAGAATGAAATTCTGAAAGATGTATTATTTCTGTATCATTAGACTCTCCAGAAAGGCAAAGCAATACAACTTTATCAGCATGAAAAAGGGAAAGGAAGGCACGTATGGGAGATTGACTTAAAGGTGCAAGTGAAATCCAAGACCACTTCCTCAGAATACTGTGTATCTTATTCCCAAAATCTTCTGGTTTTAATGCAGAGGAGCTAAACCTGGATTGCATGTACATGACGAAGAATTTAATAAGGATGAGAGGAATTGCAGGTAATAGTCTGAGTCTGGAGCTACAACAAGATGACTGACTGTATTTCACCAGGGTTGTCTTATGTAGGAGAACAGATGGAGCTTTTTCAAAACTGTACAGACAACATTCTAGAGGACTTTACAGCCAAAAAGTAAAACTAGTTTCCTAGTATCTTTAAGGATAGAATATAGTCTGAGTGCTTTACATTAGTAAATCTCTTCTGTGTAAAGCCCATATTCCATCATTTTCTTTGTATAACCATGCAAAATGTTCTGCTGCAAGCTTTCTGTCTCTGTGAGAGTAATTTTTCAATGCTGCTTTAGTATTCTGTCAAACTAGTTTGAGGTACAGTTTTCTTTCAGGTTTGTCTACTAGCAGTAAAGTTTTTCATTGTAGGTGGGTATAAGTGACATAAGTATATCAAAACAGGGATGTTGCTCACACAGGGGGAAATTTTCCTTTCTGAGTTGTACTAGTTTAGATCTGTAGTTCCATAGAGTGGATTTATGCTAAAAGTAAATTTATTTCACGGAGATGCCTTCCATTAGATTAAAATAGAGATTTGTACTTAATAACATCCAGGCTTCCTTTCCTGTTTTAAAACCAAAAATGCTGGTAATTAATCTGATTTCAATGCATCATCTAACTTGGAAAAGTAGTAATATGGCCCAACTTCCCAGAACTGGGAAGTATGATATGCACAGGTATTCTCTTACTCTGCAGTTCTGGCTGGAGGAAAGTATCAAGTGTTCATTGACAATGACAGTGTTCATTGTTTGTCCCTTTAAAGTATTTTTTTTCCAGGGAGGGTGGGAGAGGGCCACAAACCACCTGATGACAGTGGAATAGGTAGCAGAGATTTAGGGGTATTGCAGCATGTTAGAAACTACACTAAATATGAGGGGTAGCTTTACTTGAGAGAAGAGGTGGCTTGGATTTGTCTGCCATGTAGAAGTGTAGGCTCCAGACTGTTTATGGGGAGACAAAAATGTTACCTCTGTTAACACTCTGAACTTTTGGCATCAAGTAGCACTTTGCTATCAGATTAAATGTTTATGATCCATCTTTACAGGCTGTTTCAGTATCCTTGAAGTTGGTAAAACTAGAGCAGCATGTGCTTCAAGGAAAATAACCTGTCTGGAAAAGAAAATTGCATCAGCTACTGTATTTGCAGACATCTGCAAGGTCATATAGGATCAAACCCCTCTTTTAACATGTATTGACTACGAAACACTAGTTATTTCTAAAATGAACCTTGAGACATTTCGGTAGCCCTTGGTGTAGAGAGTGATCGTGACTAGAAAGTACCACAATCATGAATTGCCCAGGAGTCAGCTCATGAGTAGTCCTTTACCAGGTTTTGTACCAACTTCGTTTCATTGTTATAACTTATCTCTTTTTCCTCTTTAGCCTTTGTCTTTTTGTAGATGTAATTTCAAGAGCTTTGTATTTGCAAAATTTCTTACTAGAAGATGTGCTTGTGGTCTGATGATGTAAAATGAGCAATGGCACTATCACTTGGTAACTGTGGTTGATGTTGGAAGTATCTGTGGAGCAGTGACCAAGAAGGGTGAGCTGTTCAGTCACATTTACTGTAGGAACTGGAGAGCTGAGACCTGAGGCAACAGCCACAGCTGGTATGCAGAGCCAGCACTGCCTCCCTTCCCACCACTCTGTCCTTGGAACTGCTTGTCTGACCACAGTAAATTCTTGGGTTAGTGTCCCAGGAACAAAACACAAATAATTGCTCATAGAAGGAATTACAAAAAATGGATAGGAGAGATTAAGGACAGAGTGAAATATTCTTTTGGTGAAGTTGCTGGAATTACATCAAGGCTAATCTTGGCAGACACTTTTGGGAAGCCTGTTAGTTATAAGAACAACAGCAGTGAGAGAAGTATTGCCAAATTTTGCCTGGTCAGTGGGCAGGAAAAATCACTTGGGCTTTGTGTCCTCCCAATTTCAAATGACCTGAATCTTGTTAAACTGCACAATGACTATTTGTAGGGCTTTCTTTATCAACTATCTTTTTCAATGCACAAGGAGATTAGTCAGGCCAACTGCAACTTGTTTCTTACCAGATGCATCATAAAAAGTATTGCTGAGACTCTCCATCCCCTCTGAAAATGAGGGGTCTGGGACAAAGTTTGCCTAAGGAAACCTTAGCAGAGTAACTAAACCAGTTCAAGAGGCTGAGGATGCAACAGGGAAAATTGTATGAAAAGCTCTCCCCACAAGATCCTTACAAGAGTGGAAATCATGGTTTCTAAAGAAAACATTATTTCTTTTGTGCCTGTAACTGGTGCGTAAACATGTTTAGCAGATCAGTATGGTAGATACATATATTTCCAAATAACTAACAAATTGGAAAACAAGGTTGTCCTGCTAACTTGTTGCTGAAGGGAACAAATGTACTTGAAGAAGCACTTGATCCGAGTCATGGTTTGCCTGCCTCACCAAGCAGACAAAGCTATGAAAGGCAGTTCTAACAGATAGTGCTGTGACAACCATCACACCCCTGGCTGGCTTTGGTGGGAGAGAGATAAAGAGGTATTTTTTGAGTGTTTTGTTTCCTGAGTTTAGAAGTCTCTTTTCTCTAGCCACCTGATGTCCAATTGCTATGTGTGGTATGAATGTAGCAGCAATTGTGGTGAGACTTTGCCTGGTTACTCAGGATGTCTTTACTCCTCCCACCCCTCTGTCTCAATACAAATGTCTGGCCCAGTGCATTGTTTGTTCTCCAGCACGTTGTAGTTTTTACATCCTAGAGGAGGGTATCTCTGTTCCTGTTACGCTGTGAGATCTGGGGCCTTTCAGTTTTGAAAGCTGAACTTCTCCAACCATTTTCAATAACCCGGGGTCTAAATTAAAAACATGAAGTGCTACAAGACTTTTGATAGTCTGTTGTAAACAGCATAACTTGTTTTCTACTTAGTGATTTAGGAGGTCTCTTGTATACTGTTTCTAAATCATATAGTGAGAAACTGAGAAGCTGAATAGGCATGTTAAGAAATTTTAGTGTGAGATGATACCTAACTACCAGAAAACAGACTTTAGCATTGCCTTTTGGAGACATGATTGTAGAAGGAGACCATACTGACAAGAGTTTCCAAGCTGCTCTGAACTTCTCAGTCTTTTAACGGAAGGTTTTTCCATATGAGAGACATTAACTGTTGCACTAGAGGCTTTGGTTTCAAAGCCAGTATTTTCCCAGCTGTTGCTATATTCTCCATCTGGAGCAATCCAGGACTTTTATTATATACAAGCAATTCTCATTTTCGATTTCACTACTCTTAGAGCATATACAGTGTTATACTATGTTCCCCATGCTGAGCTGCATTAACTTGATGTAGCAAATAAGAGTTTAGCCAGGCTTAGTTTGGTTTTGTCAGGAAACCTTGAGCCTTACAGTGGTTAGTTTATGCCTCTTGGAAATAATTAGGGACTACATATGCTGTTCTCTGCTGAGGAAGAAGTCACCATGGCTCATGAGGAAGTGATAAACCACTATTCAGAGTTTGTCATCAATTTTGTGAGTGTATTGGCTTCCTTACACAAGAAATGCAGGATGTAAAAACCAGGAAGCATTTTTTTTTTGTAAAAGGCAAAGACTTTCCAACATTATTTTTTTCTTCATCAGGAAGAATCCAATCAGGAAAACAGTAATTACTGGCAAGAGTTTGTAGCACACTACTAAGTGTGTACACTGCCAGGGCACAATTTCTGTGCTTCTAGAATAGTCTAGACAAACCACACAGGAGGATTTGGTCTTTCAGTTGCATGTTTAGTACTGTACCCAGATGGTCTGTTTAGTTTAAGGGTGTGTGGGTGAGGTCTAATTGGATGCACTAAAATGGCAGTGACTCTGTTTAGCCTAGTGTGAAAATGCTAGTTTGTGCACCTGTTTGTCCTGCCAAACGAGAATAACATATATTTCTGGTGTACTTCCCATATTGGCAATGTCCCTGTGCTATCTCATTGCTCACTCCATTTTACTTAGCATATCCAAGTTATTTGTTATCAGCAGCAATCCTGAGTCTCTTTTGTACTGATGGGAAATAAAAAGGCAGGCATTTCTAGCATTTGGATTGGTGCTTGAGAAGTGCAGCTGCACAGTATTCTCTGAGCAGAAGTCTGAATCATAGAATTATAGAATAACCAGGTTGGAAAAGACCCACCAGATCATTGAGTCCAACCATAACTTTAGCGGCTGCTAGCTTCAGTGCTTGAATTTGCCAGTAATTTTGTGGGGAATTGTCTTTCACTAAAGTGGGTTCTTACAAGTCAATATGTTCACTGGGGTCAGGCACAGGAGGGTGTCCAAGTCCAAATGTGGCATAAAACCCATGAGCCTACGCTTTTCTGCAGGTGCTGCTGCTGGGGGAAACATTTGTGAACTGCATGGAACAGCCTATCCTCATTAGCTGATATCTGTAGTTTTAGACTTTCCAAACAGCAGCAACATCCTATAAGAGCATGCTGTTGCCAGGCCAGAGGATGATTCTTTGACAGCAAGGGGGAATTTCTGGCTGCAGTGGTGTGGCTTGATAGATCATGAATGAAGGTAGCATGTTTCCTCTTTCACTAGCACTATATGCTTTTTCTACTGGACAAAATGCAGTGAGGATTAAGGCAGCAAGGTGAGCCCTATGCAGAGTGTGAGACTGAGAGAGGACGGATCTTCCTTAGAGCCAATCTGTGTTGGGTTATCCCACCCTGCTACATCCTACCCATAAGCCTCAGTGACTGCTGCCTTTGTACCTTTGTTTGAAGTGAATACTCTTGTGCAGCCCTTAACTTTTTGCAGCTGTTTTGCCTTGCCAGCAAGTCTAGTGATTTTCTTCATGTTAGAATTATGAATAATTGAACTACTTATTGAACTGCCATACTATGGATTTGTGATTACATCTAGAAATTACAAAGTTTGGAAGTTCTAGTATACTGACTATTCCTTGTCTTGTTCAATGGGTCATTGATATCAACCTTTTCCAAATGCTGGTTTTCACCTGGCTGTGTTTATTTCATGATAGTCAGCACAGCTGCAGAGCCCTCTTGACACTGCAGAAAGCGCACACAAGTCACAGGTCTCTGGAAGGTGTAATTCTGAAAGATCAGATGCATCTGGCTTTTGTTTTGTTTTTTTTTCCCCCCTAAAGATACTGGATCTTAGATACTGGATGAGGAGCAGTTCCCACAGCAGACCTCAGGGGTCCCTAACATGATGATGAGATTTAAACCTGGAATAGTTTTATTGATTTAGGTCTCTGAATTAGCAATACACAGAAGTAGACAGGTGAGTTTCTGTTCATGAGTAGTCCCTGTGAAGCCAACGGTGCTTGTCACGAGAAGTACATCACTAAAAAAGAGGACTTATTAGAAGAACAATGGAGTGCACAGCCTGCTCCTTGAGCAGCTGTCAGGAGCCAAGCTGTCTGCACAAAGTGCACCTTCCTTGGGAGCATCTTCCCGTGGGTGCTGAAGAGGATTCCTTACTTCCACCCCTCGCAGCAAGGCTCGACCAGTGGTTCACAGGAGGAGCCGATCCTGCTTTGCCCACAAAGACCCATGGGTGATGTGGCACTCTCTGGAGATTCAGAAATGGACATGAGAAAATACAACAGGGAGTCTAGGGAGGGTGCAGCTGGCAGTTTTAAATGTACAATCTTTCAACTTAAATTCCTTTGTTTTCTTTTTAACAGCATAACCAAAAAAGCAGAAAAGGATAGAAAAATAAAGCCACATTGCTTCTTGTTGGCTCTGTTTGGTTTGCTGATGTTTTGCAAATATATCAATGCTCTTTGTAGCCTAGAGTTTACAAAGATTCTCCTATTTAAAGACAGCCTTTGTAAGTGCCTGCTGAAAGAGGTTTTCAGATTGCTCCTTCTTTACCAAGTAGCTTGTTAGAGGCCTGTTGCTGAAATATGCATGGAGAGTACGAGGGAGGCTCTCTCCTTAGGAGAAACTCCCATGGTAGTAACAATATAACCCAAAGGAGAAGAGAGTACAGTGTTAAGTGTTGTAAAGCATGTAACTGGCCACTAACAAGAAAGCAGAGAACTGTATCAGAAGCTGAAGTCATTATTCTTTTGATTTTTTTTTTTTTTTATCTTCAGCTACAGAACTGCATTAAAGACTAAGCTCCCACAAGTGCCTGGATATGTGTGTGTATGTGCGTGCACACTTTTAAAGTCCTGATATAGAAACAGATGAATTGTCTGTCTCTGCCAAGTTCCATATGTTTACAGTTGAGTCATAAAACACTTCAAAAATAGGGGTTTATAATGGAAATGTTGACACATCCTTAAATACCTTCATGTAAATTTGCGCTACCATAATAAATACACAGAGGATTTAAAAGATATATCTGTTGTTCTGAAGAGATATACTGGCTTCAGCCTCAGGTGAGGCTTCTACTTTCTCTTCAAATGATCAGAATTTTCAATGACATCTAAAAAGCGCTAGATCATATCTAACACTTCAGATAGTACCAGCAAGTAGCAAAATAATGGTTTTGCAATTTAAACACCTTTAGGCATCAACATGGCAACCCCAGCCCTTTTCAGAAGATGTAATTTTACCTATGTGTGTGAGAGACAGTGCATAAAGTCTTCCTCCCCATTTTTTATTTTCTCAAATAAATCCCACCATGAAGCAACTGTTCTACTTCTTTTATACTAGGTACAATCATCATAGAATCACTAGGTTGGAAAAGACCCACTAGATAATCAAGTCCAACCATTCCTATCAAACATTAAAACATGCCCCTCAACACCTCATCCACCCACCTTTTAAACACCTTCAGGGATGGTGACTCAGCCACCACTCTGGGCATCCTCTGTCAGTGCTCAATGACCCTTTCTGTGAAAAACTTTTTCCTGAACCTCCCCTGATGGAGTTTGAGGCCATTCCCTCTTGTCCTGTCCCCTGTCACTTGGGAGAAGAGGCCAGCAACCTCCTCTCCACAACCTTCTTTCAGGTAGTTATAGAGAGCAATAAGGTCTCACCTTCATCATCCTCTTCTCCAGGCTAAACAACCCCAATTCCCTCAGCTGCTCCTCATAAGACTTGTTTTCCAGCCTTTTCACCAGCTTCATTGCTCTTCTCTGGATTCACTCCAGAGTCTCAACATCCTTCTTGTGGTGAGGGGCCCAGAATTGAACACAGGATTCAAGGAGCAGTCTCACCAGGGCTGAGTACAGAGAGAGAATAACCTCCCTGGACCTGCTGGTCACACCATTTCTGATCCAAGCCAGCATGCCATTGGCCTTCTTGGCCATCTCAGGACACTGCTGGCTCATGTTCAGTCAGCTGTCAAACAACACCTCCAGGTCCCTCTCCTCAGAGTAGCTTTCTAGACAGACTTCTCCCAATCTGTAGCTCTGCATAGGGTTGTTGTGCCCCAAGTGCAGGACCCGGCATTTGGCCGTGTTAAACCTCATCCCATTGGTCTCAGCCCAGCGGTCCAGCCTGTTCAGATCCCTTTGCAGAGCCTCCCTACCCTCCAGCAGATCCACACTTCCACCCAGCTTAGTGTCATCTGCAAACTTGCTAAGGGTACCCTCAATGCCTTCATCCAGGTCATTGATGAAGACATTGAAGAGGGCTGGACCCAGCACTGAGCCCTGGGGAACCCCACTTGTCACTGGCCTCCAGCTGGAGTAAACTCCATTTCCCACCACTCTCTGGGCCTGGCTATCCGGCCAGTTTTCTACCCAGGAGAGTGTGCGCTTGTTCAGGCCAGAGGCTGACAGTTTCCGAAGCAGAAGATACATCCATAGCCTTTCCCTCATCCAGGAGCCGAGTCACTTTGTCACAGAAGGCAATCAGGTTAGTTTGGCAAGACCTGCCTTTTGTGAACCCTTATTGACTGGGCCTGATCACCTGGTTCTCTTGCATGTGCTTCATGATAGCACTCAAGATCACCTGTTCCATGTCTTTCCCTGGCACTGAGGTCAGACTGACTGGCCTGTTGTTCCCTGGATCCTCCCTGCAGCCCTTCTTGTAGATGGGGGCAACATCAGGCAGCCTCCAGTCCAGTGGAACCTCCCCAGTCAGCCAGAACTGCTGGAAGATGATGGAAAGGGGTTTGACCAGTACATCTGCCAGTTCCCTCAGTACTCTAGGGTGAATCCCATCCAGCCCCATAGACTTGTGGGTGTCCAGTTGGTCAAGCAAGGCTCTGGCTCTGGCTGCCTCTTTCTGGACCATGGGAGCCTTGTTCTGCTCCTCTGACTCCTAGGTGTGCACACAGAGGGAACAACTTTCCTTACTATTAAAGACTGGGTCATAGAAGGCATTAAGTATCTCAACCTTATACTCAAAGGTTCCTGCTTTTGTTAAAAGTCTTCCTAGCAGAAACCTACCTTCTTGCACTTAAATTTATTTTTTATAATTTTCTTACAGATTTTAGTAGGCTTCTGACTTTCCTTTAGAATCATAGAATCACTAGGTTTGAAAGGACCCACTGGGTCTTCAAGTTCAACCATTCCTATCAATCACTAAACCATGCGCACACAGGAAATAGTAGAGAGTGTGCTGTAGCAGTAGCTGTAACTAAAAACTGTCACCCAAGTCCTTGTGAACATTTTCAGAGGGGATCTTTCCCTGCCACTAGCAAGAAGCAGATGGTTCAGGGGTGATGTGGGACAGATGTTTAGCATCATGTTGATGTTCAGGGGCATGAAGCTTGCCTGCCATGCTCGAGATGGCAAAGGAGATTTGTTTGGACTGGAGCTCTGGTCCTGGGGATAACATTCTCAGTCTGAAAAGCACAAGTGGGGAGCAGAGATGTTAAACACAGGAGTGCTGCAATTCTGTTGGATATTTCTGGAACCTTTCCTGAGGCTCACTACCATGGTCTTCCTTTTTCTTGCATGAGGTCTAGTGAGAATACATTTTTTCCTGTGGTTGTTTTTTTGTTGTTATGTTCCTTGCTATTACCCCATGGAACAAAATGTTCTCTAGTACAGGGTCTCCTGTTGTGTGCCAGCAGCATGCTGCAGCCTCCTACCCAAGGGAACCATGTGGGATTCAACTGCGTTGACTGTAGGATGAAAAATTGTGCAGTATGTCTGAGGAGGCTCAAAGACAAGGCAGGGAGTTTTGCACAGTTAAACTCTGGAGCCACAATTTCACAAGGAACTGAAAAGGGTCCAGGTTGCTTTTGAGATGAAGCACTCAGGTGGCTGCTGGTGGCAAGATACTGAAAAATCCTGTGACAAAGAAAACAAGCTGACTTCTACCGTTTGTATCTTCTGAGTTGTAGGGTGGCCAATGATTATTACAACTGATACAGTTAAAATCTGTCTGATAGACTATTTTCCTCTCTGCTGGAAGTATCACACAATTCCTTTCATATCTTGAGTAAATTCCTTCTGCAAACCTCTCAGAAACTTCCTAATTTCCAGTATGAACAAGAAGGCTCAGGGAAGGCAGGTTCCCTGACAATTGACAGGAAGAGCTGGGAGCAAAGCAGCATTGCTCAGAACCTCAGGCCAGAGGTATGAGTGGCAGGCTGGTATGGTAAAGCATAAGGCAGCATGATGCCCTCAGCTCATGATGGTGGTAGCTCTGTCCTTTCAACAGGCTGAGCAGAGGCTCAGTTGCAGTATTTCTGATTACTATTTTGCATCTGTGTTCATGAGAAATACTCTGGTGCAGATGTTAGGTGTTTGCAAAAGAATACCAGAACATTTACTTCAATATCCTGAAGTTCCATGAGATTATTTATCAGGTTTCCCTTCCAAAGACTCAGTCTTCTCTCAAACCTGCCTTCCTTCTGCATCTGTCCAGGAGACAGATTGCTGTCTCAGGTTAAGGTCCTGTTCTTAAGTAAAATGTTACCTCAAGAGACACTCATAGCATGTGGCTTAGGTGGCAACAAAAAGCAGAAGTTATGCAACAAATTCAGCCTTTAAACAAGGCTGTACTTTTGTGAATGATGGGAGTTACTTCAGTAAACTTCAGAACTGCAAATAACCTTGAGAAACCTACAGTTTTACTAGACTAATGACAAATATAATAATGTGTATATTATGTGTATTAGTCACTCATTGCAAGCTGCTTTCTACCATCCTGTGATAATAAATAATTTCTGAACTGAAGCTGTCAGACAAGCATAAGTGTTTGTATTATGTGAGTATCTAAAGACCCCAGCTTGGGCCCATGTCTCCTTGCACTCCCTATGTCTCCATTGCAGGCATGGGAATCGGCACAGAAAGAACAATATGGTCTTTCCCAGTTAGCTCCTTTCCTTCCTAAGCCTGGTACCTTCCCAAGAAATGAGAACAGCTGCTGCTGTGCAGTATGTCCTGGCTATGTATGTCCAGTCTATGTCTCCATTGTGCAGATAGGATCAGTGTGGCAACACTGGATTCTCAGATATAAATTACAATAACATAATTGAAGTAGTAGTTGGAAGGAAGATTAAGTTATAAGTTGGTAATGCTTGTGGGATAGTTTACCATTTTTCACAGATCAGAATAGAAACCGAGGGATTAGGAGCAGCAGGCTATTTGGTTTTCTAACACAACTGGATAAAACCAGCTTTATCTGAATAGCACTGCTGTTAACACTAAGTTTCTTATCCATGCATTTTGGCTCCCCAACTATGGGACAAGGGAAGAGCTGGACCCTCTTGTTAACTTGTTTCAAAGTACCATGTGAAGTGTAAGCATAGAGAAAGAGTGCTTTCAGATCTTAAGAGAATTTAAGAGGACTTACACATGTCATGGGAAGTAAGTTGCATTCAGGGATTTCTACAATAAAGATAACAGAATCCTTAAGTGCAAAGGGGTCAATAAGCTTTTGGTTTCATCTTGTTTGCTGTGGAGAAATGGTACTAATGGTGGATAACTTTACAAAACATTGGTATCCTGTCATGTTTACAGGATGACTTTGATAATGTTAGTAGTAACCACTTGTGCTGGAAACGCCTTCCTAGATTGTGTACCTCTGAGGTCCATTGTCAAAACACAGATTGGGAATTCAGTTTAAACACAGTCTAGGCTCAGCAAAGCTAAGTAATTCTTACGATGAAGTAG
The DNA here is from genome assembly GCA_033558105.1 of Coccyzus lansbergi. Taxonomy (NCBI): domain Eukaryota; kingdom Metazoa; phylum Chordata; class Aves; order Cuculiformes; family Coccyzidae; genus Coccyzus; species Coccyzus lansbergi. The sequence goes on from JAUMJK010001049.1 coordinate 131,108, forward strand.
TACTGAGTGACTAGTTGGTCCTTTAAACCATTCCTGATTGGATCACATTTAAATCAACTGTCTCAAATATTGCTTACATAGCAGAGGTAATTTCTTCAACTAGTTTTGACCAGTCTTTCCTTTCTAATGTACCTTTTCAGAAAGACCAAGTTTAAATCTCTTCTACATAAACTACAACAGGTCACATATTCCCCTCTGCTTACACCAGAACTGCCTGTGGGAATCAACTGCTACTGGGCAGCCTTTTCTGTACATAAATGTAATCTAGTGTTATGGTTTGCTTAGTAGGTACTTTTTAATCAGCAAAAAGTAATCAGGCATTTTGTTTTGTTTTTCAAAAGTTGCCCTCTGGAAAAATCTATAAGACAGCAGAAGGCAACTAGCCAGGACAGTGGCCTGTTTAGGTTTAAGCTTTGGGAAGTTCCCAGGCTTGAGTGCTCGCAGGTGCCTTCCAGGCGGCAGGCAATTTGCAGCGTATGAGAAAAGCACCTCAACATGATTCCTAAAGTGATTGGCTGGAAAGGAAATTTTCCTTCATCACAGTGTCTCTTGGCAAATCAGAAATAAGTATGACATTGTAAACAAGAAACCTAAGGGGAGCTGAGGAACCTTCTCTGTTCGTTAAAAATCTATTGTCCTGAAACATGTATTGCCCTTCTCAATACAAAACTTTTTTTTATTGAAGTCACGTGCAGACTGTTGCCAACAGTTGTCCTCACAACAACCTCTACTCTTCCCCAGCAAGTATTGTTACAAGCACATCTATAGCAAGCAGTGGCTGGCTTTAGTGATCCCTACTAAACCAGGTAATGATAGACTGGAGGATGCCTGTGGGTTATTTCATGCCTTTTATTTTGCTGAAGCTTTTTCAGTTCTTAGGTGATATTTTAGGAGTGTCTATTTTAAAATATAGAACCATCAGCATGGCATCCAGTTTATAAGAGTTTCCATTGTGGGACAGATGGGTGGGTCTGTCACTCACAGGTGTTACACTCACTCCATACTGACAAAACAGCCAATGGTCTTACAGGGAAAGGAGGTTGATTTCACCTGAGACATTCCTCCCACAACTAGAAGTTAACAAAGCCAGCTCTCAAGACACTCATGACTGTATGGTTGGAAGCACATGTAGCTGTGCTTTCACAGAACAACCAGGTTGGAAGGGACCCATCGGATCTTCTAGTCCAACCATTCCTATCTAACACTAAACCAAGTCCCTCAAGACCTCATCCACCCGTGACTTAAACACCTCCAGGGAAGGTGACTCAACCACCTCCCTGGGCAGCCTATTCCAATGCCCAATGACCCTTTATGTGAAAAACTTCCTCCTAATCTCTAGCCTGAACCTCCCCTGGAGGAGCTTGAGGCCATTCCCTCTTGTCCTGTCCCCTGTCCCTCGGCAGAAGAGCCCAGCTCCCTCCTCTCTACAACCTCCTTTCAGGTAGTTGTAGAGAGTAATGAGGTCTCCTCTCAGCCTCCTCTTCTCCAGGCTAAACAACCCCAGCTCTCTCAGCCGCTTCTCATAGGGTCTGTTCTCCAGCCCCTTCACCAGCTTCGTCGCTCTTCTCTGGACTCGCTCCAGAGCCTCAACATCCTTCTTGTGGTGAGGGGCCCAGAACTGGACACAATATTCAAGGAGCGGCCTCACCAGTGCTGAGTACAGAGGGAGAATCACCTCCCTGGACCTGCTGGTCACACCCTTTCTGATACAAGCCAGGATGCCATTTGCCTTCTTGGCCACCTGGGCACACTGCTGGCTCATGTTCAGTCGGCTGTCGACCAACACCCCCAGGTCCCTCTCCTCCTGGCAGTTTTCCAGCCAGGCTTCTCCCAGTCTGTAGTTCTGCATAGGGTTGTTGTGCCCCAAGTGCAGGACCCGGCATTTGGCCGTGTTAAACCTCATGCCGTTGGACACTGCCCAGCGGTCCAGCCTGTTTAGGTCCCTTTGCAGAGCCTCCCTACCCTCCAGCAGATCGACACTTGCACACAGCTTTGTGTCATCTACAAACTTGCTAAGGGTACCCTCAATGCCCTCATGCAGGTCATTGATGAAGACATTGAACAGGACTGGACCTAGCACTGAGCCCTGGGGAACCCCACTTGTCACTGGCCTCCAGATGGACTTAACACCATTTACCACCACTCTCTGGGCCCGGTCATCCAGCCAGTTTTCTACCCAGGAGAGTGTGTGCCTGTCCAGGCCAGATGCTGACAGTTTCCATAGCAGAAAACTGTGAGAAACTGTGTCAAAGGCTTTACTGAAGTCCAGAAAGACCTCATCCACAGTCTTTCCCTCATCCAGCAGCTGAGTGACTTTGTCATAGAAGGCGATCAGGTTGTTGGTTTGTTACACCAATTCACAAAGGCTGTAAATGGTGCCCAGAAAGACCAATGTCAACGTGGGCCGCTAAATGTTGTATTAGGACTGGGGCAGACCAGCTGGCTTCATAACTAATTATTGTGTTGTAGCCACTGTTAAGTGCAAGAGAATGAACAGCTCCTCTCTTTTACTCTGACATATGTCTCCTGTTATTCCACTGAGTCCTTCCCAAAATGCAAGCACCTCTTGCACTGATGTTATTTTAATACAGAGAGTGAGCAAAAATGTTTCATTTGTGGCTACCACAAACACAGGTTGTAACTCTTTTGAAAGTGTGATTACATCTTTTAGAGGCATATTTGCGCTAGATTTGATAGCAAGAGTGAGATCATGCTCTTCAGCACAGTCTATACAAAGTAGGCTTGCTGAACACTTACGTGATTACTTTCATGACTAAGTAAGTTCAACAGAACAAGGAATATTTATTTCCATATAATATTTTTTAATATCCACATATTTCTGTGTGTTCAAGAGGGAAGGAAGAACAATTAATTTAATATTAACAGCTAATGAGCCAAATACAATGCATACATATGCATAGCAGTGGAAGGAATTATCTTCGTACATAAAATCTGAGAAATTCGCAGTCATTGTGCAGGGTACACCTGTGAAAATGGACCAAATGCAACAGTTGAAGTCACCAGAGAGCTACATAGGAATTTGAAGTGGACAAAAAAAGTCAGCAATGTGTATTATTCATCATTTGCCATTTGCAGTTGAGGAAATGGAATGTCCTCTGACATATCTGAAGAAGTTCATGATTTATTGGAAGTAGTGAAAGTAGTATAAAGCCAAATAGTAATATAAACCCTGGGGGATGTATGGTACAGTCTTTTAGCATTAGAACCACTGTAAATAGTTGGAGTGAGATAAAAATCCTGGCAAACATTTGACACAGAATGTGTGAGATATGAAACTCTTACTAGAAGTATACTACCTTTCATTTAAAGATCATTCAAGCTCTCTATCATGCTACACTCACCTTCTTTGCACTAGAGATGCCCAAATGATGGATAACACTAACTACAACACTTCAGCTTTATGGGCCTGTTGTCACAGCAGGACAGCCCTATTAATTCACTCTATGAGGCTTGTTTTTGACCTGGGAGAATATTGCCATCATCCCTTTTCTGTAGCCAGTACAAACAGAGCCATTTAGTAGAAAGCAGCCAGATGGAACAAAATACTTCGTGGCTTAAAACATATTTATTGTATATATGCAGTAGTCATTATGGAAATGCAATGAGCCAATTTGAGTAGCTGGTTTCAAAATATTACCTATAAACTTCATTTCTGTGGGCATGCCTAAATGACCAGCAGTTTAACTTCATAAACTGGAAATCAGCAAGTACTCCTGAGAGGCTACTCTGCTTTAACAAATGATATGTATGCAGCCATTCCTGCTTGGACTTCATCCTACACAGTGTGACCTTTGTGGCATGCACACTCACTGATTTCTTCCTCCTACTGCATTGCAGGTTACTTTGCTTTGTAGACCAGGAATTGCATGCATTAAAACATGGATAAAACCAAGAGCAAGAGGATACAGAGATAACTAAACCAAGAATTCACCTGTCATTGATCCAAACATCAGAAAGTACATGCTCTCAAATTATGCTTGTGTTAATAAATAGCCCTCAAACCACTGCAAATAGTCAGGCTCAGACAAAAATAAGTGCTGCTAGAGAAACAGTTTGTGGCTGTATGTTGTTTAACCCTCCTAAATTTCATCTGAAATCTTGTCCTTTGTCCTTGTCCTCTAAATTATCACAAACATGATTTTCTTGGAAATAACCAGCAATACACACACACAAGACACCAGTTCAGACTTTGTGCATGGTAAACATGAAAAATCCAAAACTGGGCAAGTTTTCAGTGCAAGTGTAAGTCAGTTCAGTGACTTGAATATTAAGAAAGCATATACATAATAAATAATAGTGCTGTTAGTGATATCCTAAGGAATGAGAGCAAGAGTCACATGTCAGTGTCATGTAGCTCCATGCAGTCATAAAACGGTTGTGTCAAACTGACCAGTGTTAAACTCAGCTTTTCTGAGTTAAAATGGCACCTTCTTGCAGTTTAGGCACAAAGTTCCTTTATTTTGAAATGTCTCATACTTGTATGCGCAAGAACATGTAATTAAAAACCATACTATCACCCCCCTGTAATTTGTTTTTCTCCTTATACCAGATAATTTTAGCAGTCAGCTTCAATAATGAAGGTGCGCACTTCATCTGGCTTTAGATAGAAAGTTTCCAAATTCCTACGTGACACTGAGTTCATACTGTAGCAGTTTGACTCTAGAAATTGTTAGCTATTCCAGCAGAGTTCACACACAGCTCAGCAATAATACTTACAGCCTCGAGTAGACACAGCTGAAGACTAGGAATGCATAGCTATTTTTTTCTAAGCATGCTGCAGGGCAGACACATCTGTGTTTTGCAATGTGTGCAGCAGACTAGCCCAAACAGTTGCTAAAATGTTCCTCTTTTGTCCATTGCCTTTGAAGTCTCTGCCACCCTTCACAAGTACCTCCACACCTAGTGCCATCTCTTTTCTGTGAGAAGAGTGTGATCATTTGGCCTGGCCTGTCTAGTCTCATTTTCTTCTTTGATAATTTTTTTTGCCTAATGATAGACACTTCAAATGCAGTATGATGACTTCCCAGCTGCATCTTCCCGTTGGACAGCCTCTTATACAGTAGACGTATACTACATTGTCCGTTATATTCGTTATGGTCTCTCAACAGTGAACATAATTCTCCTGATGTGCGCTGTTAGCATGTTAGCCCATAATCTTCCTGCTAAAGGACTTAAAGTTCCTGAATGAGCTCAACCTTCCTCTTTCTTGAGTAACTATTCTTCAACTATGAGCTGATGCAGTTGCTCACAGATTCCACTAACCTGGTTCCTTACAAGGTTTTATACCATGTACATCATCTTTCAGTGCATGCATGTTAGAGATTTCCTAAGACAGAAAAGGACTGAAAGGGTTCTGAAGAGACTGTAGGTGAATATATAGATGGAAACGTAAAAGGAGAATTGCAAGCACTGGTTTGATCACATTGACATAAACATTTACAGCTTTTCTGACCTTCTTCTGTAGATTATGTCAAACCCTTCATCGAGTTCAGTGTGATTGAATATTTAGAGCAACTCTCCCTTTAGGCTGTTACATTAAAGTCCAGATGCAAGTGAACATTCAGGCTTGATCTGAAATTTTCCACCAACTTCTGAATTCATAACCTGTAGGCATTTGCAAGAAGGCTGGCTGCATATGCCTTTCCATTGATCACAAAGACTATTTGTATGCAATGGCAGAGGGATGGTGTAGTTTTCCCCTGACTTCTTTGAAACAATTTACTAATGTGGCAATTTTGTGAGTACTTGATTTTGGCACATTTTATTCTAGTCTTTAGTTTGCAGGGTACATTCTTATTTGCTCTACTGAAATATTGTTAACATCTAGGATAAAGAAGTATTTCTTATTGCCTAAAAATTATTTCTGTTACAACATCAATTATTATGTGAGTGCTCTAGTCCTCACTTAAGGCCATAGATCTGTATCATGATAATGTACATGGACTTTCTTAACAAGGGTGATACAAACAGGACTTTAGGAAATGAGCTTTGACTCTGGTCAAGGAGGTAGGACAGGACTTATGTACATGTTTTGGAGGAACAACTCATATTGCTGCAGGTTCAGGGACAAGAGCAAACATGTGTCTGCCACCTACCTATTGTACTCTTTCTGGTTCATGCTAGCAGGGAAGGAATCTCCCTCAGTCTGAACTACAATTGCCCAACTCTGACTGGGAGCACTGAGTTCCTATTCATTTGTAGTCCCAGCTCCATCTCTGCCATCTGTTTCTGACCTGTAACTTTCTTGAAGTCCTACATGAGGCCACATCCCTAACCTTGGTGGCTCAGAGGATACTTCTTTCTAGTCAGCAAGTGGCCTTTTCCCATTGTGTTTTGTTGCTAAAGCAGTTTTTGAGGGACTGGAAGATAGAAACACTCTTTCTGCAGATGAATACAGCTATTCAGCTTCCTGCTTAATTTTTTTTTTTCAAGTGCTCACATATCCAACACCCCAAAGATATAATTCTTGCATTTTCAGTGTAGATTTATTGTCTGGACAGCCATAGTTTGCCTTCCCTAGTGACCAGCCAGCCTTAGGGTTGTCTGAGGCACTTTGATTGTTTTGACCAAGCCTGCTCCTAGCTCATGTCCAGGACTGTGGCAAGGCAGGATGCATCCTGTGCTTATTCCTTGCCTGTGTGTATGCCGTTAAAAGGAATGCAATAATGTAGTGTGTTTATTGTTGTTAATTATTTGCTGTAATAAACCTAGTTGTTTGGTATTTTTTTTTTACCCTAGTCACATGGGTTTTTTTATAATGTGTAGAAAAGGGGAAAGTAAGGGTGCTTGAGACAGTAAGACAGGAAAAGAGTTCAAGGATTCTTCAAGTGACCGTGCTACTCAGGAATAACAACTCAACCTCAAACCTGTGACACAAGTACCACCACTCCCCTCCTGCCTGAAGGTTTCAGGAGTTTGGAGTTTGTGTGTGGGTGTTGACCCGTTTGGCCCCTCCAGTAACTTTGTGGTTACTGGAAAATTCACACCGACTAACTCCACTGGGCCTCCTGCCCAACTGTTGTTTCTTCAGAGTTCCTCATTCTCTTCCTTGCCTTTCCATCTCCTCGCCCCCACGCTGAATTGCACACACTACTCTGCACTTGCAAACGGTGCTGTGCTAGGCCACCCTGCACCCCAGGATTCCCTTCCTTGCCTGTTGTCAGAAGCTGAGCTTCCTCACCAAACACATTACCTGAGCTATAAAGCTACATATGAATGTAGGAAACTTTCCAAAATCAGGCACTTTTTAAAACCCTTTGAATTTCATATGAGAATGAATCATATAAAGAGTAATTTTCTACTCGTGCTGAAGAGGAAACTGCATTACATTTGGGAAGGAATATTATTTGTAAAGAAACTTTGCTTGTTTCATGTTGAAACATCCACCCTAGGTTTTCTTAACTCCCTCTCTGTCCTTTTTTCGTAATTTTTAGAAACATTCTCTCTCTTGTCTGAGGGTCAAATTGGGCAGTTTAATCCTCTGTGAATTCTCCCTTGCCAGTGTTGAGTCATAGCAGAAAATGTGTATGTCACCCATAAACCAAATGAATCCAATATTCACACAGCTTGAGGCAAAGGCCTGCTTTGAGTCAAGGGCTGGAAAATGAACTTGGTGTTGCATTTGACTTTGCTGATACCCAGCAAGGGAGGATGTTTAAGTCAGCCACAGATTGGTGACATCCTCAAGTGTCCAGCCATGCATTGTAGTAGCACAAAGCTTGACAAGGTCACTTTAGGCACAGGCCTGGTGTAGCTGGTAATTCTGGAGAGTCTTTATTCACCACTACCCATGAAGTCCACTTCCATTTTCTCTGCATGGATGCAGTAGAACTACGAGTGTAGTGTTCTTTGCTGGAGGTGACCATCATTACCTTGGCAATGCTCCCACTAATTCTTGGAGCAAATGACCCAGTGCAGTTCAACTCAACCAGGCTCACCATTCAACAGCATGTTGTGTTCACTTATTAGGCTGGAGCCTGCTGCTTTACTTTCCAAGTTTTATTAATTTCAGTGTATATTGCTGATGGATGTGCTTCTCAAAAGCCTGGGGCACGGGTGTTGGGGGAGTTGGGGGTGTGTGCTGTAGGTAGAAAATAGGCACATTCAAGGAGCTTCCTCCAAATGCAGGCCTTGAGAATTTAGTGTGACCTTGTGTCATGCCACCAAGTGCAGGCAGCAATTTAAAAGCAGCTGCACCTCTGTTTACAGAGGTTACGTTCAAGGACTTTCCTTGAAGTGATGTGAAACAAAGTAGACTGGAAGGAAATCGTATTGCTCAAACATCATCTTGGTTCTGACATCCCCCACTGAGCAGAGGAGCATTTAGACCGTCTAATTGCCTTGATGGGCACTCACGAATGCATGAGATGTTTCACTGCCAGCAAAGCAGGAGGAATGTACTTAAGCAAATGCATTTGAGCATCCGAGGAGGGTGACAGGTGGCAAGGTGGGATTCCTCCAGCTCAGGGAGCCCTGTGATGAATGTTGTCAAAAAGAGCTTGGATGGCTTTATAAGGTCCCTGTAGCTTCACTCGCAGAATTTGTGGCTGTTCGTCTGTTCCCAGCCCTTTGAGAAAGGATTTCTTCCCTCTTCCCTCTGGCAGGAAGAGGTGGATTTCAGAATGCTCCTTGTTTTCACTGGGGTGCTTGCCTGTGCTGGGTCCTTGGTTGTGCTGGCCACCCTGTGATAGAGAAGTGGGGTCAGTTATTATCATACTTACACTACATAGCACTTTCTGAGTGAATATAAATATCAGTTAACCCTTAGAGCTCCTGAATGGTGTTATAAAGTGTGTATTTAACCAAGGAAAAAAGTATTCTCGTGGTTCTTTGGAGATAAGGGAGGACTGAGTACTGGAGGGCAGCATGATCAAAGGATGACTCATCCAAGCATATCTGAGAAGAAAGTGAGACAAATTGAACCTTTCCCTAGAGAATATTTTTTATACTTCTTGCTCCCTAGAAAAATTCTGCCTTCACAGCTTCTCTTTGGCCTTTCTTCACCTCTGGCATTTTTGTTTGTATTGTAGCTCTGGAAGACCCCATCCCCCTCCACATTTTTCACAAAGATGTCTGTTCTGAAGTTAGCCTGACTTTTTCACTGGAAGTGTGAAGGACCATCTCATGCCTTTCCTTGGCTCTAACCTCCAAGATCCTCCCTTGTCCCTTGCTCTGTCCCAGTGCTGTTTATGCACTCAGGTCCACAGTACACACATTGCTGGAGGAGAGTAAAATTTCTGTCAGCTCTTCCAGAGGTTCTGCAATGTACTGCACCTCCCCTCTTGTGATGAGGAATGTTGTGTGAGAATAATTTCTAGTGTTAGTGAGAGAGAAATAATTCTAGGGCGCAACATGAAGACAGATTAAGAGCATCTGCTTGAGATCTCCAGTGTACATCTTGCACTGCCTAAAAATTCAGGTTTACAAATCCAGAAGGGTAGTTAAGAGGTCAAAATAGGACCAGTGCAATTGGTGTGAAGGGTAACACAGTTCCAAAGGGTAACTCCAAAATTCCCAACACTGTCTAGGCAGCAACAGAGAACCAACCAGCAGGAGACATGAAGTCAAGTACCTTCTTCTACCCCTGCTCCCCACTAGTGTCTGAATCACAGCTGTGCCCTGGGTGCTCTTAATCCCTTCAGGAACCAGAGTATAGTGATCAACTTGGTGCTGAGTAAGCATGTGTTGCTGATTGGAAGATATTTTTTACCATGATAGTGCTATCCTCCACATTCAAAGAGTTTCTCCAGAAAAAGTCTTCTGGTCAGGGATACCCTCTCTGGTTGGCTACCAGTCTATCTTATTGCATAATCAGTTTTCTGGAGTTTTAGTTGGGGGTTTTAGTGATTTTTTTGTTTAGGGTTTTTCTTCTTTTCTTCCTTTTTTTTTTCTTCTTCCCTCTTCAGGACAGTCATGACTAAATGAAGGGAGAGGGGTGTCCTATCCTAGAGGGTTCAGCTGGGGAAGAATGGCCCTACGGGGTCTAGGGGATCTAACTGCATGCCTTCAGGCTAAGAAGGATGCTGAATAGAGATTTCCCATTTCCTATGTAAGTATTCTGCTCACTAGGCTAAGAACTGACCTTATTTATGAACATGCATTTGCAGCTTTGTTCCACATTTTATTGACTGCATACAGGAACACACAAAATTTATTCTTTTAGGAATGGGCAAAGGAATTGGAAATGGCATAGATATTGGTGAAAAAGTGCATATGACTGGTTATTCTAATTTTTAAAACATGCAGCTTGAAAACTCTTGTTGATCTGGGAACTAAAAATACTGTTTATCTTCAGTGACCAATCACACAGTCCAACTAGGGAGCAAGCAATAACTGCCACAGCATTCACAAGTAAGTACACAGTCTGCAAGATGTTCACATGCATAATTCATTGAATAATTCTAAATAATGAAAACACTGAAGTCTGTGTGTAGATGTAATATGAGGGACCCAGTTGAATGCATTGTTCAGCTGGAGAAGCTGACCCAGATCTACTGAAGAGCAGCAGATCTGTTCAGAAAACCTGTGGGTCTATGTAACTTGAACTTACTGTGCACTACCAAAAGTAATCCAAGTCCTACAGTCTGTGATGGATGGTAGCTATAATTCAAAGCTACAAAGCTGCTGCCAGACTACATAAGCTTCACTCAGAGGCTAAAAATTTACTGCAAATTCACATTCTGAGTCATTTTCCTTTTTCATGTTGAATCATCTAGAGCTGACTGCAGTTGGTTGAGAACCAACTGTGTGGCTGGGCACCACTTGCGAGGTGCCCGTCTCGGGTTTGCAATAATACATGGTGATCCCAGTTGCAGGTGATGAGTTGTGGGTAAATATGACTCTTGCCCATCCCTCCACTTCAGGTTGTATATGTGTCAAGACCTTTGTGTGTAGATTAGCCTTGAATTAAGGCAACATACAGATTATAATCTTAATCAATTCTTATAGGCAAGATAGGTACTTATTTATATTAACTTGGAGATTCTGTGGCTTTGCATGCACTTGATGATTATATTCTGAGCTGTAGCACATGATAGAGTGATAGCACAGGAACAGAATGACAAATTTTTCTTCTCTTAAGGTATCCATCAAAGTAATCATATGGGCAAAACCCTTTGAATCATTGAGATAAAAACAGCTCCAACACCTTTTTGGAATTTTATTTCCCATGTTATGATCTAGAGAAGAGGAGAAAAAGCTTATAGCTGTTGTAGCAAATTTCCTTATTGTCTTCAAACTGTTCCTACTAGATGCGAGGCAAAACCTTAGGGAAGTTACTGAAATGCAGTGGGGAATAACAGCAAATTTGTATTTAAACAAGAAAATACAGACTATGGTAATAAGTTTTGAGAAGATATAGTTTGTTGTAAAGCAAAACACAGGAAAGTAAGTCATGGTAAAATGTTGCACATGCTTTTATTGTTTTTTTATTTAATTTTTGATTTTGTCCATGCAGCCAATGTGTTACTGGCTTGCAATTAAGACCTGACAGTGGGAGAAAGAACAGTAACAAGAAATTGAACAAGTCATTCATTTGAAAGTTAGCGAACACCAACAGTATGGAGAGAAAGGAAGGAACTCGTGAAAAATCTACTTACTGTTCTATTTCCAGCATTCAGTTCCTTAGCTTTAAGAGCCCTTAAAATTCCAGTCACAAGTTGCAGCTGTGAATAAAATATGCAATGTTTTCTGATGATGAGTGGTTTATTCTAAAATCACCACAGGAGAATAATGTCTTGGGGCTTCAACAGTTTTCAAATATGTACAAGAAGTCAGAAAGGAATTGATCTAAAAGATGCAGTAAATGGATTTACAAGTCTTATTGACTATCCTGCTGAGTTACAGCCTCCAAAAAGGTCTGAAGTCCAAGTCTGTACTAAAGCCTTTCCTTTCAGATATTCAGGCTGCACAGTCTGCTAGCGTTTAGTATTGATACACAATTTTTATTGGAAAAATACAAGAGGTAGACTGATGAAGTTTTGCTTTTCTCAGGTTTTTGTGATCTGAAGCCCTTAAGTGTTTTTGAGTATTTGAGTTGCCTTTTTGCAAACCATCATACTTCTGGGATGCTGCGATGGAACATGAACTACACTTTATTTTGCTTTAGTCCTTACAGAGTTCTAAAGTACCATGGCTATATAGCTGCTATGTTTTCTGAAAACACTTCAGAAATCTGCATCAGTTTGTGTTTTCACTAGAAACACAAAGCTGTATGAGAAAGCCTGGCTGATTTTGCCTTCCTCCCTCAAACCTCTGACCTTGTACCTCTGCAAGGGAACATAGCAGATAGAGAGTTGAGGTTGTTTAGCCTGGAGTAGAGAAAACTTACAGCAGCCTTGCAGTACTTAAAGTGGAGGTTACGGGAGAGCTGGGGAAGGACTCTTTATCAAGAAATAACAGGATGAGGGGCAGTGGTTTTAAGTTGAAAGATGGTAGATTAGGATTAGGCAGTAGAAAGAAATTTTTTCCAGTGATGGTGGTGAGGCAAAGGCACAGGCTGCCCAGAGAAGTCACGGATCCCTGGAGGAGTTCAAGTCTGGATTGGATAGGACTTTGAGTACCTTAATCTAGTAAAAGACATCCCTGCTCATGGCAGAGGTTTTGGATCTAGATGATATTTAAGGTCCTGGCCAAGACAAACTATTCTATGACTCTTCTTTTTTCAAAAGCTTTTTATTAATCAAATATACATCAAAATGAGGCATATGAGGAACACAGAAATACCCATTTTCTAAAAGGCAAAATTTGCAGAGAGAAATTTTCTCCCATTTGTAGCTGCATTCTTATCTTCCAGTTCCAAATAACTATGAGATATCAGGAAAAAAGAGAAAACGTGGGTGAAACTTAAAGGATATGCAACATTTCCCTTTTTTAAAGAAACACATGAAGAAATCAAAACACTTTTTCGATTTTTTTTTTCTCAGCATCATCCTTTTTCTTACTATAAAAATATCTCAAATCTGGAACAGACTCTCCTCCTTCCTAGAGTAATTTATGCAATGCATCTCTATCTTTAAATATATCTGTTTGCTCTGACAAATTTAAATTAGATTGGATGAAGCAGGCAGACTGACCACAAAACCCAGAAGCTCTAACCAGGTTATCTGTGAGCCTCACCATTTAGCTGTGCCTGGGTCAGGCTTTCCGCCAATGTTGAGCTTCATATTATATAACATCTTGCCAGTTATACCCAACTTAAACTGATATCAAACTCTTTTACCTGCCTATGTCTCTATAAGCAGCAAGTCTCAGCACTGATCAAACAACAACATTCCCACAGTGCTGGCATGCTTCTAAGGCAGGATCTTTTCACTGCCACAATCCAGACCTGCAGCTTTGGGGTGAATATCTGTGAAACAGTTATTGCAGAGTACTAGTTTCCAAAGATTTGTTATCAGCAGTGTGGGAACAGCAGTTTGAGTAAAATTTAGAAAAATATTTCCTGTCTGTGAAAGTACAATATGTCAAGAGCCTGTGTTTCATCTCCAAAACGTAAGGAACAGCCCTGCAATGTCAAGGAAGGATGTAACTACTCTAAGTGAGTTGTCTTCATCTCTGCTTTTTAAAATCTGCATTGTATGTATTAAATATCTTTTGGCATACAGGGGTTCACATATTATAACTCTGCATGTGAATAGATCATGAAGGTAAGTGTGTTGATGCAAGCACACCTTCTTTTGAAAGGTGTACTAGAGACGCCCTTGCATGATAGATCATATGAGAGAAAGACCGGTGACATACATCTTCAGTCAGGAAGAAATGTTAATACTTTGACTTTCCATCTCTTCCTGCATGGGTCTGACATGTTGCCATTACTGCACTCACTTTCAGTGTGATTCTGAGAGGGAAATTAGAAAGACGATACAGTTTCATACTGGAAACAACAGCACACTGATGGGCCAGGCAGGGGGAAGGAGCAATAGGCAGGAAACAACTAAAAAAAAAGAAATTAAATCCCTTGTGGTTGCAGGGTAAAGCTCTGCCTGGAATACAGTTCCAGAACTAAGTTCTTGTCAAGTTATTTTGGGAATACAGATAGACCAAGTCAGCTCTTTCTTGATTACAGACTGTGAGTGTGCAGTTGCCAGTGCTGTATGTTGAGGAACACTTTCCCCTGAGAGACACTAGCTTACATCTGTCCTGGAGTAAGAACACCCCTGTGGGTGGCTACCCAGAGTAGCCAACAGGACTCTGTTTGTTCACATCTCACTTTAGCCTGTGGTAAACTGTTTCTGTACTGCATGCAGAAATCTTAAGAAGAAACTAGCCTGTTTAAGACTTAAATATCGGCTTTCTTTTTCTAAAGGAGAGAGGATTGGCTGGCATATTTTTATATGGAATCTATTTATAGTATGAGTATTTGAATGCAGTAGAAGTTATTAACACTGGCAATGAAAAACTCCATAGCTCTACAGCAGCATCATGGATGATGCTAGCAGGTTCTATGTCTTTACAGGATTAATATGAAATTCTCTGCTGCTGCAATATATCACTACAGTGTTTAACAGATATCTCTTTCTCAATGAATGCTGAAGGTGACCATAGGTATTTTATGCCAAATGGTAATTCACTGTTTCAGGCAAAAAATCCTCTGCTACAAACCACAATACACCATCACTCAAATTACCCACACATGGGAGGAGAAAAATATCCACAGAAAGAATATTTTTTCCTCTGCAACTCCTTCCTTCCAAGCATTGTAATTATAAGCAGGCAGATAATTTGGACATTGGGCCTTATGGAATACAGGGGTAGCCTATTTCATTTTTTATACCACTACTCTGCATTTATGATAGAAACAGTACGTTACTACACAGCAGCCTTTTTCTGAGCTGCATGGTGTTTTTCAGTTTTTCATGCTAAAAATGTATCAATGTGGTAAAGCTTTTGTCTACGTTTTTCTGTAAGTTTTTACTTCCAGAAGTTCATTTTGCCTGGTACTTGTCCCTTATATTTTGTGTTTTAGCATAGCTCAGCAGGCAGTTTTGTTAATTTTTATTTGAGTGCCATTATCTTTAGTATCATAGTACAATTTAGTACTAATGTACTAAATAGTACATAATGTACTAATAGTACATATTTCTTGAGGTATTTTCAGTGGCACATGAAAAAGAAACACAGCACGCTTCATGTCCTTTCTCGTCAAGTCATTTTTTGTGCCTGTGTACATGTACATGTGGATACAGAGACGATATATGCATTTTAGTAGTTAATTATAGACAAATAATTTTTGTCTGATAGAAACCTAAACTATTCTGTGAAGATAACCAATTTGTAGCAGAAGAAAATAATATGAGCACAGAACAAAGAATGCTGAGCAATTAAACCTTGAAAGCACGAATATCATTACTGAAATCTTTTTGTCTCAGACCTGCTATATACTGCTCTGCTGTTGATTACTGGGGTTCCCACTGACCCAGCTATCACACCATTATGAAAAACAGGACATGTTCAACAATAACAACAAGGACCCAGAAAGGAAATTACAGCATCATGACTATTTGCCACATATACAAAGGCTTGCTCCAAATGGACAGATGTATGGCTCAGGAATGTCTGGTGCTGTCGTGTGACTCAGAGAGGCCTGTTCTGTGCCTAGGAAGATTGGTCTGTCCCACAAACTGTGCTTTAAGCTAGGATTGAGGTGCAGAAAACTGACTCTGTTGGCATTACTAACTGAAGAGTGTGGCCTTCCATCATGAAGCTGCTCAGTGTATTGATTCCTCACCACAAGGCATAGTGAATACCAGGAATCCCACATTCTAAAATAGTTACCAGGCGCTGTGTGCTTGGATGTATCAGTCCAGACTCCAGTCTTGAAACAAGATCTGGAGGAAACATAACAGTCTGTTATTCAGAAGGGTAGTTAGTTAAACAAAAAAGGAAAAGGAGAATGAACTCTGTGTCATCACTGGGCTCTTTGGTCTAAACATCCCACTAAGAATAATAAAAAATCCCTGGATACCCAGTGCATGTCATCTTGAGTTTACACTGTACTCTTCATGAAAGGCTTTGGAAAAAAGTGGCTGAAGAAACAACCTTGTAACTTCAGCATTTTCATGTCAGTCACAGGTTTCCTTGAAGACCAAGTTCCTACTTAAAGTGTTTGATGAGAAAAAAGAGCTACATGTTATTAGGCAGGATTGCTTTTATACACAGGGAATTAGATCAATGTGACCCTGATTGTCTTCCTCCACTTTATTGTCCCACTACATCAAACAGCTGGCCCTTTGCATTATCTTGAGGAATGGGTTGGTTGAACTGTAGATCTGACACTTGTCAGTTTTGGATAATGCTTGCTTCAGTCAGTCATGTTCACACATAAATGAGCCATGACAGAGACAGCCTGGTGAATAAAAAAAAGCTGTTTTACTGCAGATAACCTTCTTGTATAAATGTAACAAATAATATAGTTATTTCTTGGGAAAGCTGCTCAAAATACGTAACAGAAACAGTCCAAAATATGTAAAATGCATATGTAACAATATATATTTTCCCTTTTGCAAGAATTGTCTGTTTTGAAGTGGGGACCTTGTGAGGAGAAGCAACAAAAGGGCTGTAATTATAAACTCTGCTTCAGAGAATGAAGGAGACTTCCCCATAAAAGGAAGAGTATGCTACCTACAGAGAATTGCAGCAGCAGCATTGTGACACCAATTCTTCCTCAGAGAAAAATGACGCACATCTTGTGTAGAATAGCAGAAACAGAAATCCCCTTTCTTTGCATTCTTCAGGTTTTCCTTTCTTTCTGCTTTCTGCTTTCTTTCTGCTTTTTTGTTATAGGTCGTCATTTCTCAGAAAACTCCTTCTGATTCTGTCTGTGGATAATTAAGGATATTTGATGTCCTTTGCTCTCCTGCTAGCACATCATTTAGTTTAAATAGAACCTCTCCTTTCACACTCTTTATAAGCTTGTCTAGAAATCAGTTGTCTCAAAAAAACTGCTTTTATTCAAGACAGAGAGTGAAAAGCTCAATTCAAGTGCAGAGCCTCCTAACTGGGAAAAAAAACCTCATTTCCATCCATGTGATGTCACTGCAACTCTGCTATGTACAGCAAGAATTTAACAATAAGGAGGAAGGAAATTTTAAGGAAGGGTTTTTCCCTAAAACAAATACAGCTTCAACACATTTTCAAAGCATTTTCTGTGTATGTCTCTCCCATGATTTTTTTTTATTTATGGCCTGTACATTTCTAATTAAATACTAATTAATACTATCACCAGAATTGTCTCCCAACCTCAGCTCTTCATAGCTTTGTCACTTTGATTAATGCATAGTCATTTATTAACTTATTTAACAAGCTAAGGTGCCTCATGACAAACTAGATTAAATTATCCCCATAACAGTCTCATTACTGCAAAAAAAAGGAGTTTTAAACTTAATGAAAATTATCCTCAATAATGTTGAAGTTTTTTCATTGCAACCTTATAAGATGGAAATAAGTTTTCAGCTTGATTTATGATATATGAAGTTGTAAGAAGCTTCCATTAATAAAATTTATATGTTATTTAAGCTCCATCATTATAACACTTGAGTGTTTATTATTTAACTTTTGCTGTATTTATGAAGATAATTAATGTTCTGACCAGACAGGGACTAAAACACCCACTAGAATGAGATAATTAGGTGCATAAATAACATTTAGGCCTTGCATTTTGCTTTTTTAATTATTTGTTTTGTTTTCCAGCTAAATGTGATAAAAAGAAAATCAGAGTTTACCTGGGGATTATGATGACTTTACCTGAAGCAGTTTGACAATGCCAGAGCTGGCTGAGAGGCTGTGCTGGCCACTGCTGGGCTTTTCCTGGTGGAGAGGGGTGCAACACCGTGGGACGCCATTGTCCCTATACCAACAGTGCTTATCATTCCCTGGGGAGCTCAAATCTCACCCTCTTCCCTGCCATTTCACTGGGAAAGCAGAGCCACCCCTCCTTAGCATCCAGTTTTTCTTTCTTTTCCTGTGCATTTCCCAACAGGGAGCAAAGACAACAGGTGCAGTCTCGGGCAGTGACAAGCACCATGGGACAAAGGGAAAGATGTATTTCCAAGCTGAGGAGATCTGGACAAGACACTCATTGTTCATTGTTGTGCCTGTGAGAAATCAAGCAAGTGATGCTTCAGGGGGCAAAAAACCCACCATGGCCTGATAAACTGAAGCTTTATTATCACAAGTTCCCAGTGACTGCATGCAAAGAGTAGCTGCACACCTAAATAGGTTTTGAGATCAGATATTAAACATTAATTTTACTGCCTATGATGTTAGTCCCTATTCAGGTAAATAAAAGTCTCCTTGATCTTTCTGTATAATTGCTCCAACTTGAAATAATTGGTTTTGTTTCCTCATTCTTCTTATGAGAAGGTTGTTTGAACACCTTGCTCCCCTGGGGAAGACTCCATACTATTTCCATGTTACAACAATTTTACATCATATATTCTTGCCCTAGCATTGCCCCTTTGCTTAAATAACACCTCCTTATCCCCCTTCTTGTAAACATGGATGACAATCTCCCATAGCCTTCATTTGTTCTGCTAAAGACTTTGAGCTGTCTTCTGCCACACTTAACAAAGGCATGCACTTTGCTGGTAGTTTAGATCCAACCCCTGTTTTTCCAATACCAAAGGACTTTTCTTTTTCCCTGGTGGTTTTTTTTCCAGTCAATATGACCTTTTGTTTTCCATTCAAAGTGCCGGTCAATGATGTCTCAGCCTTTATTCTGACTATAAATTTAATCCTAATTGTATTGTGGTCATTCCCAAGATCATCCAGTGCTTCTAAGATTACATTGTGATCCTTAGCTGTATAGATGAACTTCTCACCTTAGTGAGACTAGTGAATTAAATTAACACAACGATAAATTCTGTGTCATGTGTGTGCATGTGTGTCCATGCCTGTAGGCATGTAAGCAAGCCCAGTTTTCTTCATATATAAAAAAAATAAGAGAGGACTGTTTTTTAAATACAAGAATTTCCTGTGTAAAAAAAAAAAACAGAATAGGATTCCGCAGTAGTGTTCATAAATTAGATAGCTTAGTTCTATGGAATGCCATACCAAGGTGTCTGACTTCTTACTCTTTTAAAATTCTTAACCTTAAAGAGAAAAACTGAGGTAATTTCTTTTCTGTTTATAGGTGCAAGCCACTATTTGTAAGGTCTAAATTTGCCTGAACCAGTTTAGCTAATGGCATTTGGATCATTAAATAATATATTTCATCCTTAATAACTTTCTCATATTTTCTTGATAAAATTTCAAATTGCAAGGAAATGTACAGCATCTACCTGCTGAAAGCTGCATTCCTGCCAGTAAAACTGGCACAGGGTTACCTTGGTGAGCAGGGAACTGTTGTCACTTCTCACTTACTTGATGGATAAGATGTAAAGTTAAATTTCAAGGTGGAGAAGCACCCCAGAGGTTGCTCAGAATCCCTTAATACACAAGATGTGTTTGACACTACTGCATAGGCTCTTCTGTACATTTTATACAGAAGAGCTGATAAATGCATTAAATGCTTGAAATATTTATTGGTTCTGGGAGAGGATACAACTAGACGAGAAATGAGATCTTTCCCTACAATGCTACAACATATGAAAATTGAAACTGTATTTTTCCCCCACTCAGAAGCATTATGCAAGTGACATTTTTTCTTTGAAGAATTAAAGTGCAGAAATATGCTGGCAATTGATAGTTGCAGGTTTGCAGAATCCATTAATATTTATACTGTTTTTAAATAAGTCACTGTGCAAACTGAGGAAACAATATTGCTAGCCATTATCTCCTTAGTAGATTCCAATTTAATGTCAGCCGCTAGGTAAGATTTAACAAGATACGTCAATTTAAGTACATCAAACTACCTGACAAGAAACTTCCCTGTCAGGAGAGGAATGGAAGTTCTGTGTATGTGGCAAGGGGGTGGTGGAGTCATTCTCACTGCATGCTGTGTGTACTAACATGGTGTTTAATTATTTAAGTGAATTGAGGAAAGACAACATAGAGCTGTAAAGTTAGCAGAAGAGGAGGCACAAGCAGCCTCTGCCAGTGCAGCTTGAGTATGCTTACTTCAGTAGTGACCTGGGACACTCCTGGTGAGTGGTGGTTCAGTCTCCAAGTCTGCTTAGCCTTCCACCTCTGCTAACGTGTTGTGCCTAAGCTGGTACAGTTAGCACTTCTCATCAATGCACGTGTTTGTTGTCACCATATGCAGGCATCACATCCAACTCTAGCTCTGCTGCAATTGTAAAAGAGACATTACCTGCCTCCTGAGCTGTGACCTTCCCCATCCTGGACTGGCAGAAAGACACAGCCTCGTACCAGGGTTGTACAGTAGAGCCGCATCACGGAAGAAAAGGACCCACACCGGGTGGCAGAAAGTGAATGAATTAGACGTGAAAGCCACATCAGGTTGCCCTGGGCTTTAAACTCATCAAGAGACATGTATCAATTTTTCTAAAGTTTGCATCCGCACCAAACTGTAATTTAATTGAAGCAGCTTCATTTTTTGAGTGAAAAAATATCATAGTTTCTGTGTGTTTGTGTGTATGAATGCATAAACACAATCACAAAGGATCATCAGGGACTCCGGGAGGGTATAAATCAGAAAAAAAAATCACTGACACTTAAGCAGATTTTGTATTATGCTCTGTAACTCCACTAAAAAAAAATTCTAACTGGAAAATAGAAATTGCTTGCATTAGCCTGTAATACTTTATAGTTAGAAGTTGCTGTCTCCTGACTACAAGTATGTCAGTTAAGAACACAGAAATCTGACAGGACCTTGCTCTAAGCTCTGCTTCTCTGCCTCCTTCACAAGAGAAGATGGGAGGATGTACTGCACATCCTAGGACTCTGAACTTAGTCCTGTGGCCTTTCAAACATATCTCACACCAGCCTTTACAGGAATTTATCTTAATCCATCCTAGAGAGAGTTAGACTTCTTGCTCCCATTATTTCTAGTAGAAGTTTGTTATAGGTCGTCATTTCTCAGAAAACTCCTTCTGATTCTGTCTGTGGATAATTAAGGATATTTGATGTCCTTTGCTCTCCTGCTAGCACATCATTTAGTTTAAATAGAACCTCTCCTTTCACGCTATTTATAAGTGGCAGCTTTAGTCAATTTTAGCTTTTATTTTGTAGACTAGAGAAGCTGTAATTACCTCCACTCCCCAAAGCGTTTCCCATCCCCTAGCACTGCCAGTTTTCCTTCCTCTTATCTGCTTCTGTTTAACTAATGTTCTTTGAAACACAGGAGTCCAAACTCTGTGTGGATCTGTCTTTTCAAAACCTTGTCTCATAGCATTGTTGCTCCTTATACATTTTCAGTTTGCCTTTGCTTTTCTTACAGGGCCACATGGTAGTAGTAGCAGCGTATTGTCATCCTCAGAGAGAGCAAAGTGCCAAAGTCCTGTTACACCATTTGCAGCCGGTGAGCTGTCTGTTTATCTCAGAGATCTGTATAATTTTCAATTTCCTAGTCTTGCTTTTGGGTGTTTAAATTTAATCCTATTTTGTAGGCTCAATTCCAGTTTCTTTCAGTTTTATTCCTCTGTGATCCTCTGATTGACATTCATTCCACAGTCCTGGTTTCTATGCCATGGTAAGAGAACTGATTCATATCTACTCTGAAATCTGTTGATAACAGGTTGCATCGATAAATACCTGTGCCTGTAGAGAGGTAATTTTGAACATTCTTGTCATTCAAGACCTTATTCTCCTGTCCTCAGAAACAAAGTCTACATATACTGTTCTGCAGTCATGTAGTGTTACTTTAGCTGCCAGGTCTATTTTTGTCCCCTAATCTTCTTTCCCTTAGTCATCCTGTTCTTAACTCCCTACTCAATTTCTTCTTCCTATGGAAGTCACAGCAACCTAAATTTATAGTCATACTTGCCTGGTCTTTGCCTTCTCTAACTGCAGAGCAAGCCCAATATCCATCCTTTTTCCCTTGTCACTTTTCATAGTTTGCTCCTAATTTTCTTTATAAAGTGTCAATAAATCTGAATATCAAGCTCTAAGAAGTGTTTTTCCTAGCAGGGTTTTCCCCTCCTGCTCCTAATAGCTCTTTGAAAATGATAGCTTACCCAGTCATTTCTGAAGTCTTTCCAGAAGTTTTTTCTCTTTTCTCAGTTCCTACAGTTTTTGTATCCTTTACTTATGTGTGTTCCTGGATCCCACACATTCAATTTCTTCAGCGTTTCAGACTTTTATCAACAATTTGTTTGCTTTATTTTATAGTTTTCCTTTTAAAATAGACAATGTCCAAGATAGATTTTTGTTTATCTTTCCATTCCATTTAAACTAACTCTTATAAAGTTGTCAGTATGAGTTTACTTTCTATGATAGATTGTTTTATATTTTTCTGAGCAACTACCAAAACCGTACCTGGCAAAGTATTATCTCTAGTAGTTTTGGTGGTTATTTGGTGAGATATTTATCAACTATCATGCCCTAGGGTAGGTAGCTGTAGCATAGAAAATGTTGCATTTGCTTCTTAATCTGCATCTAAGAGTTCAATGACTCAACAGATGTACATCCCTGGCAGTAATAATTTTATAATAATTTTATAATAATTTTATAATAATTTTTATTGTTAATAATTTTAATACTTTCTAATATTTTTATAGGGATATTAATCCATTTCTAGATCTACCCTCTAGCTGACAAGAAGTACTGTTCTAGAAGTTTGGGATTTGATACTTTAATATAAATCAAAGTTTCACAAGCTGCTTGGTTGTTTCACAATGTCCACATCCAAGAGTTAAAACAAATTCAGGCCTCTCACTGACAAATAATGCCTCTCCAACCAATGTTTATGCTCTTACTTGTATATTTCTCCATACTATCCACCCTTTGAGGAGTCTTGACCTATTGCCACTTTTTTTGCCTGTTTTTCTGAACCCTCTGTATCAAAATCTCAGAGATAGTTGTCTCTCTGCTGCCTTTCTTCCATTAAAAATCTTTCAAATTTTCATTGCATGCTCAATATGGCAAGAACAGCTCAGCTTAATCTCATGGTCTTTTTCCTTACTTAAATGTCACACTATGACACTACTAAGGCAAAAAAAAAAAAAAGAAAAAAGGCATGAGAGAGAGGTGCTTATCATTATAAACATTAGACAGATTATAACATTTCTGTCTAAAATGTTGATGCAGAACATCAGCTCAGTCCACCCCAGAACAGACTGCCTTTATGTGCTACGTGGCATATTATATGAAATATATAGTCATCATTATACCATGCCATGTTCAAAAAACATTGTCATCAAAATGGCAAATAAATTATAATTTTACTATTTCAATGTACCAATTTTGCAGATAAAATATAACCTTTTCCATTTTCTAGTGATCTCTTTGACTTTTAAAATCACATAATTTTGACATAAATAATGGTTCATTATCCTTTAACAAAGGCACCTAGGAAATTAATCCACAGCATTAAAACTCTAAGAGACAAGCTCTACCAAGGTCTACAAAGTTACTGCCACAGTTGTCTGTCTTCCTTACTGGAAATTAGCTTCTCAGCAGCAGAGTAGAGAGGAAAGAATGTCCTCTTACCTTGAGAGTTCCAGGGCTTAACCTTGTATTTGTTTAAGTTGTTGAAAGGAGTGCATTAAGCCACAGTTTCTTTCTGCCAGTCTGCTATACAATGTGTGTCATTCAGCAGGGAGTGACAGCAAGGGCCAATGAGCTCATAACATCATTACCTGCTATATTTGTCAGCTGTGTGCCCATGTCAGAACCCTAACATCTTGCTAGACAAGAACTTTACATTTAAAGCATGGAAGTCTCAAAATATTTGCAATTTTCAGATTAGCTAGGTATGGTTTTGATTTTGGAGGCAGCTAGTGTTTGGTTTATTTATACAAATGGTTTAATTTCAGTTCTGATCCCGTTAAGACAGAATGTCTGTTTATTATTGATCCTCGTTTGGTTCGTTTCAAGATGACAGAAGGCTGAGTAGATGAAGCTATTATTTGCCCAATAGGATCTCAGACACAAAACCAGGAAACAGGCAGTCTTTGGGAAAGAGAGAGACAGCTCTTAAATACATCCCCCTATTTGTCTAGGAAAAATGTGTATGGAAAGATATGCCTGCATACCTGCCAAATCTCAGACGGCTGGTTTGGTTTGGGTTTTTTTTACATATAAAGTATTTTCTAACATTCAGTCCTAAAATTCACAGTTGTCATCCTCTGAATATATCCTGTCTCTCACCCCTTTCTGTATCTATTTCTGTTCAAATCCTGTATTGAGGATAAATGCTATTCTTCACCAACCACGTTATTTTGCTATGTACGCTGGTAGCAAGGAATGATAAAGTAGACCCTGTATAGCTTCTCATGGAAAATATTAATTTAGAAAAGGAACAACTTCTGCACCTTTATTTCTGGATGTGTACCTTTCTTTCCTATTAATTTTTGGGGTTGAAGCACTCACATGGATACCTTTATCAGGCTATTTTAATTAATTTGCTGGCAGCTACTAGCTTATCATTTTGTTGCAGGTATTACATGCCCCACCTAACTATTCTAACTTGCTGCTGAGAACACCTCTGTATGTTCGCCTGTACCTTAAAAAAACCCATACAGCTAAAGCAATCTCCAAGATCATCCCTCAGACTGGTACCTTGCTGGGCATTGGGACTGCATAGGAGCCTCCAGAAGATGAAAGTGGGAGAGCAGGCTACTCCCCTCATCTTGGGCTGTGGTCCCAGCTCTATTTGCACTGCTACAGCTGAGAGAAGAAGAGGGGCTTGCTTGCTCACCTTGTATATCTCCATGTACAAAGAAAGAAGTAGTATTTTGGGGTTGCAGCTTGAACCTGGACCAAGTATCTTCTGTTTGTAATTCTGATGTATAATTGTAGGTTAAACATTTTCAGTCTTTTTTAATGTCTCTACAGGGAAATGTGAGTAATGAGGGCAGAGATCTCCAGGTCAAATACACTGAATGCACCTCTGCTGCATTCCTCTCGTGGGGATCCAACAGATGATAGAGGAAAGCTTACTAAATTACCTGTAGCAAAACTCCTACTCACCCTCTGTATAACCATGCTGATGCCATGGCTCCCATGCTAATCTGACGTTACCACTTTGCTGCAGTGAAATTTTCTTCTCCACATGACTCATGAGACAGAGTTCTATATGTTGTGATGTAAAACCTTTTAAATGTGCTGTGCCAAAGTCACTCCAGAATTTAAGAACAGATTGAAATTAAGTGTATTCATTTGGCTCCCCTACATAATGAAGTTTACACAAACCATTGCTCATCACACAGTAGGCAATGCGCGGCATCAGGATAGATATCTTGCATGGTAGAATTAAAATGACTGTTAATGGAATAAGTGCCTTGCAACTGTGTATATAAAGACAAGACACTAGGTTCATTCTTCAAATATTCAGAAAGGTAGCAACTGATTTTCTAGGTCCCGTTGAATGTCAGATTCACAGAATCACAGAATCACAGAACAACCAGGTTGGAAGGGACCCATCGGATCTTCTAGTCCAACCATTCCTATCTAACACTAAACCAAGTCCCTCAATACCTCATCCACCTGTGCCTTAAACACCTCCAGGGAAGGTGAATCAACCACCTCCCTGGGCAGCCCATTCCAATGCCCAATAACCCTCTGTGTGAAAAACCTCCTCCTAATCTCCAACCTAAATCTCCCCTGGCGGAGCTTGAGGCCATTCCCTCTTGTCCTGTCCCCTGTCACTTGGGAGAAGAGCCCAGCTCCCTCCTCTCCACAACCACCTTTCAGGTACTTGTAGAGAGTAATGAGGTCTCCTCTCAGCCTTCTCTTCAGAGGGAACAGCTTTCTTTACAATTAAAGACTGAGGCAAAGAAGGCATTAAGTACCTCAGCCTTCTCCTCGTCCCCTGTCACTGCTGTTCCCTCTGTGTCCAAAAGGGACTGTATGGTCTCCCTTGTCCTCCTTTTACTGTTAATATACTTATAAAAAGATTTTTTATTGTCTTTTGCTGACTTAGCTAATCTGATCTCTAGCTCAGCCTTAGCCCCTCTGATTTTTTCCCTACATAGCCTCGCTTCCTTCCTGTAGTCCCTCCAAGAGGCCTGTCCCCCCTTCCAGAGCCTATAAATCTTCCTTTTTTTTCTAATTTGACTCAAGATTTCACAGAATCACAGAACAGAATCACAGAACAACCAGGTCGGAACGGACCCATCGGATCTTCTAGTCCAACCATTCCTATCCAACACTAAACCAAGTCCCTCAATACTTCATCCACCACTCTTTCATGAAGAGAAGCCTATTTCCCTACTTAACCAAGCTGGTTTTTTCCCCTGCCGGCCTTTTTTCCAGAACACGGGAATGGCTTCTCTCTTCTCAGTATCTCCTTACTCTAAATGAGAATAAGAAGGAGGAATATCAAATAAATACCTCTTGAAATGGAACACTAAGAAAAATTATGGCTTGAGCAGCTGGCATTTTAAAACACTATATCCTTCCTAACTCCTTCTGCAAGGTTTATGTTCTTTGCATCTTCTGTTAAAGACGAATACACCCACCCGTTAGGGCTTATATTCAGCACCCCACAGAATCTATTTTTAGTTGTAGTGATGCAAATTCTGTATCATATTTTTAACAAACACTTCAAATGTGGTATAAGCATTTAACCTGTGCCTGTAAATTCATGGGTGAAAGATGGATCAAGGTAAGCAAGGTTTTAACTGATAATTGATGTACACATATTGATGCATGATTAATGGTGTAGCTTTAAATGAGCTGATTAAGCTAATGCAGCTCTATGCAATATAAAAGTACATCGTTAGTCACAATTTCAAGACTGTACAGAGATGAAATCAGATAAAGAACAGATAAATTAAACATATTTGGGATTACAAAAAAACTTGCATGAACCAACTAGGAAATCTAAGTAATTGCAAAAGAAAAAACAATGTTCTGTCATGATTTAGAAAGTAGCAGAGTAAAGTTAGATAAAGTCATTGCCCAATATCAATGGAGCAAATAACAAGGATACTATGATTGGTTTCATTAATGACATATCTGGTTTTTTTCTGTGTACTGTAGTGATATTTTTGAGCCCTGCATTGGCAGAGATTATATCTGGATCAAAAAGCACTAAGATATTTCTGCAGAAAATTATTGCATTAATTTCCACTATTTTGGAAATTTATTTTTTTTTTCCCCAATCAGTCCCATTGTTGGGTGCAAGTCTGTCAAAAATCAAAACTTGAGCTAGAGCTGGAATGAGGAACTTGAGTACCAGATTTCATCTCTTATAGTATCTCTCTCCCTTCTGTATTTCTTTCTCTTTTTTTTTTCATTTTTCTGCTGAATATGGATGAATTAAAAGATACTTTTCCAAATAGGTCTTCCTTGCAAAACCCCAGCATGTTCTGTGTGTAGTAATCATGGATAACAATGAAGTAGAAGCTCTGTTAATCTGACTACCTCCTTCACTGCTGTGAATAGGACTGGGCCCCCACTAGTCTAACCTGAAACCCCAAACCACTAAATCACTCAATTCACCTCCTGACCTTGATGCAGGTTGAGCTGCTTTCTGCTTGTGGAGGAGGAGAAGAGGAAGAGATGGGGAGACACTATCTTGTTCCCTCATCCTCAAGTGTTGCTAATCTGGTCTTCCCCTACTCCTAACCCACAGCTGGCCCTGGGAGAGTGTATTTACAGTGTATAGTCAGTGCCACAGCATCGCCCATGTAGCAGGGAAGTGTGAGAGGTGGTTGCACCACTACGGCTTCATTGTTCTTCTGCTCATCAGGGACCTAAAGTGAGTGATAGTGACCCTGGGCTCCCCAAGATACAGAGTATTGTCTGAAGCAACACTGGAATACTGAGGGAAGTATAAGCATATAAATAACTCAGATAACCTGATTCTAGAAATGAACAAGTAACTTGTAATGAATAATGTATTGATGGCTTTAATCTCTTTCTGATTAGAAATTGTCCTTGAACAAGTCTCAGTTTATCAAATATATACTTTCCAAAATACCAGATTACTGTGAATAACTCATGAGGTACAACTTGTTCCCGTGTTATTGATTTTAAATATTTAATACTTAAAATATGAGTTGTTTTGCTTGCACATGTATGCTCTCTAGCACAGCTCTGTGCACCATCCCATGCACACAAGTCAGCTTTGCGGCAAGAATACTGATGGCAGCGCACTCTGGGAGTTTTCTGGAGGATTTTCTCTCTAGCATGTCCTCCAGTGCAGCAGCCTTCCAGCATGCATACAGTGATAAACACTAAGGAGATGGAAATAAAACAAGACAGCCAAGTCACAATGCAATACAAAGCAGCTTTAATCACCTTTCCTGACCTCACCCTTATAAAGTATTGTATTAGAGTTTTACACAGATGCTGGAATCCATCTGACCTGTCTCTCCTCTCCTTTTACCCCTGATAAAAATTCACATTCTCTTGGACCTTCACTCAGGAATCCCCAGGGATAACACCAATGACTCGGCCTGGTCAATGGGCACCTCAATCTTGAGTTGACTGTGCCATGTGAGTTGAAGACACTAAAATTTTTCTTGTATGCTGTAAACTTATCTGAGGCAGATGTTTTGCTCTTTTTCTTGCTAGTGTTATTTGTGCACTTTACCTGCTCACAGCTCTTTTTGTAAAGCTTTCACAGATCTCTGAAGCTGTATCACAACTGCAATTCTCTCAGTGTCTCATGCTGGAGCTGTTTCACTCCTATAAATAAGAAAAGGTTTACTGGAGCAGGACCTTGAAAAATTATCTGCTGAATGTCAGGCAACCATGCAAATCTGCATATTATGAGTTTGTATTTTTTTGGAGCATGGTCTAACTTTCATACTCGGTACTTCAGTTCATACAGCCTGGTTTCTGGAGAATACCATATGAGCTTTTTTGTCATTCTATCTAAAACAATTGAAAATTAATGCCCTCTCCACATAAGGCATTATCACAGGGTGGAAAAAAGGTACTGGAGAAGAAAGGACACCGAGGAGGCTAGTTCTACAAAAGCTAACCTAAATGTAGGCCTGTAGCATTAAATTATTTAGCAAGGAAGGAAGGTTTTTCAGAAAGTCTGTAACTGGATTTCTCAGCTGTGGGGGGAAGCAGTCCCAAAGATATCTTTTTTTTTCCTTCAGTTTTGGCGAATTTTGTCACATCTAGTGGGTTGTAGCACTGTGTCCTCCATATACTTCAGTGGAACATGTGAAAATGGACACATTCGTCTGGGTTCCATATGTGCACCCATCTTGATTTGTTGCACTGTGTAAGGATGAAGACTTATTCAAACCAGAGGATGAAAGAGTGCAGGAATTATCTGGTGAGCAATGTCAGCCTTTCAGGCTCATTAAAGGGTGCAGGAATGGGAAAGGCTTCCAGGTCAGTAAGTCTAGTTATTTTAGGAAATAATATTATAAAGTTTGTTTGCAGCTTCATAGAAGAATTAGTTAGGGAATTTACTTCTACTGTGCCTGCTGCACAGCAGTAAGTATTTCATATGTGCTCCTTGTTCCACAGATAGAAAGACCTAAGTATGCCCTTCCACACCAGCATATAAGTCCATACTCAAATTTCTGAATAAACAATATAATATTCAGAGATAGTCTGTATTTTTCAGATGCTACAGATTTAATATATGTTAAAAAGAAATGTATGACTGTCAGTCCCTGTGTTTAAAAGTGCTGATCATAGCCACCCTTCCCTTCTGACATACGAAGATTAACTTTCTGACATAAAGAGCTTGCTAAAAGCCATGAGGCCAGTTATAAGCAGAACTGAGTATAGAAAAGAGCCTCCCAGATAAATGCGTGATTGATCCAGTTTCATTTGGTGTTACATAAGGAAGCCAAGTGAGTTGTCACTGTCTTACTTAGCATTCTGCATTGCCAGGAATCATTGATCTCGTCAAAGATAACACAGAAAGTCTTGTATTTTTGACCTCAGCTTACAAATTTTCAAAAGTGAGCTAGAACTGTCTTCTGGGATAAAAAGGCAGTTCTTTTCTATTTTAGCATCGTCCCTGTTTTCATGTCTCTTCTTTACTGACACCTAAGACCTACAGATTCACCAGCTTCTTGTTTTGGAACTTCTTTTTCGCACTAATAGCAGTCTCTATTATGATCTAAAACTGCACAATTCGAGTGAGAACCAAATGGTTTGAGTTCTGTATTGTTTAGGATTTTAATTTATTTTTCCAGACAATCTAATAAAAAGCCAGTTGTTGCCACAGTTTTCATGCTGGTTTTGTCCTATATTTATCACTTTCACCATTTTAACTTTGTCTTGTAATTTCTGTACACAACTTTGCTAGCTTATACAATAAGGCAGGTTCTCAGTTCAACAATGTCTTCCCCTGTGTTATCAATCTGCTTCAAAGACATTTTTGTGTTTCAGGTGTGCATCTCACCTTCCCAGAGAAACTAATTTTAACCTAATCACTAAAATTTGCTTGTAAAGTACATATTACAATTAGGTTATCAAATATTGTCAGAGACAGAACACGTTTGGGTCTGGGGTTTGGGACACTTTAAAGACAGTAGAAAAAGAAAAGTCTTAATACTGATTTCCTCAGGGCAAAGAGTGAGGAAAGGCAGAGAAAGGAGGAAGATTCTTACATAAACTGAAAGGAGCAGGAGGGGGCTACTGCAATGTATTTTCAGTGAGGGACATTTCATGAGGCAGAAGCCATATGTGAACAACCCTTGTGGTAACAACTTTTATCTTGAAAAGTCAAACTTAACAGACTTGATTCAGTTCAGTCTCCTTACAGATAAGATGGTAAAAAATTAATCACACTTGTGATTAATTATTATAATTAATTATGCCATTCCTCGGCATATTTTCACATCAGCTGCCACACAAGTAGTCAGTCTTTCTCCTCCACTGTCCAAGAAGCAGGAACACCATAGCAAAACTGCAGCTAGGGGAAAAAGCTGGGATTTCAAATACTTTTGTTTGACTTGGCTTCAAAAATAAAATTTAAGACAGTGGAAAGAAGATTTTATTTCAATTTCATTCTATACTATTTTATCTCAATTTCATTCTATACTATTTTATCTCAATAAGGTCAAAACTGTTTCTATTTTGAAGATGTGAGAGTTTTCTTTTAGGGTTTGACTTTTGCCTTGTGTTGTCTCTTGGGTGGCACATGAACACAGAACTCTGCTGAGGACTTGGGATCCATCTACTCCGTGTTCTCCAATGAAAAGCATTTTGAACAAACTTCTCTACACAGGAATGAAGAAGGAAGAAATTATCTGTACAAGTTTCTATCCATAGCAGGAAATCCTCAGTTTAGATGAGTGATTCTAATGTTTAAGCTTATCAGGAATCTGTTACAAGCAAAGCATGTGGCATGAAAATCAATGGAAAGTGTGACTCCTGCCCATGGAGCTAACAGTGGGGAAACTACTCATTGGGTTTCAACCTGCCTCCTGACCAGCAGCAATGAGGACATTAAACTGTTAAAACTGACACTTTTGGGGAGACCAAGGCTGCAGAAGTTGGAAGAAACTGGGCATGAAGCTTTGAGAAACAGAAAAAAAATTACATTGTTGCACATGACAGGGTAAAACAAACCCTGTCCAGGAGAGTTCCCAGGTGCTGGGAAAGAATCATCTGCACTGCAAAGTCGTCATGAGGGCCCCAGCCTAGAGTGGCTGACAGGCACACAGCACCTAAGCCTAAGCTCAATGACCTTTCCCCGCTAGTAGTCTGTAGCCACTCAGTTATAGCGGGTGAGAGCATTTGCTCAGATAAGTGTAGGCTGCTGTGTGACTGTTGACTTCCATGTCGAGTTTGCTCCCTGATCGGAGCCCTTTCAAGAAACATCTAGGGTGCAGCATTGCTGTGGACACTTTCTGCAGTGCTGAAGGGAGCAGTGAGATATTCATGGGTTTGCCTTCTCTCAACAGATGGGTTTTCTGGTTGAACACTCTTCTGAGCTTCCACACAGAGGCTGTCAGTTCATCAACCTCTCATCTGCTTTAGGACACATATACTTCCAGGCTGGCACTGCTGATTTCTATCCTTCCTCTGCTACGAATCCTTAGGGTGGCTAATCCGTCTGCAGGTACCTATGTGTGGCGAGATTAGTGTCATCTTGTACCTCTGACCTCACAGAAACCTGTGCAGTGCACACATCTACTATTTAATAGAGAAGAGGGAAGAAAATGGCTACAGGAATTTTAATTTCTAAGAACAGAATGCTGTGTATACAATAGCTGTTACAATAACTTCCTTAAGTAAAGCAGTCCTCAGCACCCTAAAAACAGTTAACATGGAACTGATTAAAACCCTTTTTGAGTTAGCAAGGAAGTTTCAATTTGAAAGAGTCTGGATTGAGGTCACAAATGGGAACTACTGAATAAATGGACCAGAAAGAAAGCTTAGGATTGAAAAAAGATACATTCCTGATGAAAGAGAAAAGCATGGAGGGCTGCTCCAGAGCACCAACTCACCCAAGGTAGGAGGCTCACATTTGAAGTGTGAGAATGTAATAGCTTAGAAGGAACAGAGTGGAGAAACTGCAGGATCAGAGCTCTATCACATTGCTACATTGGAGATGGGAAGATCTTAATGAGACCAGCCTTGGGCTAGTGGGATCATTCACCACCTCCTTCCCAAAAAAAGGCCAATGACAATCTGGAGACCTTTGGTTCACAATCACTTCCCATCATATTCCTCTCATCCCATCTAACCTCCCTTAGTCGTGCATATAAGCTGGACCTGGGGAAGAAGGAAATCAGAACTTCTGGTAGCCTGTTTTTCCTGTATCTGTGTTGTTTTTCATAGGATGAGCAGTGCTCCATGCTCATATACCTTACTTGTGGTATCTTTACCAGAACACAGCTGCCCAACTGTATATCTCATGGTTTAGAGGAATTTAAGGGACTAAGTCATGATATTCATGCCCCAAATGGCTGCATGAGGTGGCTTGTCTGCAAATCAGTCTTTCACATATGCCTTCCTGCTTCTCTCACTTCCTTGAGTTGTACTTTAGATACGACGAAACAAACCTAGCCAGGAAATCTTACAGTTTGTACCTTGTACACTGACAGCAGATAATACTTTTTAATGGAGTCAATTTTCTTTCAGGGAAGGGTCAATTGTAAAAAAATTCACCTGGATCATGAATTATATATACAAACCTTTACTCTATCACGATTTGGTTAGAGCAGGATGCTGGACGCTGGGCAGAGAATTGTAAACTTGCCCTGCCTGAAGACACTGGATTTCTAACCAATAGGACAGCTGTCCCTAGAGCCTGCTTCTGCATACATGAGGGGAAATTACTTCCTTGTTTTAAGGAAAAAAGGATGAGGAATTAAAAAGATTAAATAATTGTCTGCCGAATCTTAAAAGAGGAGTGAGAAAGAAAAAGGCTGGTAGTGAAATTTTCGTTTTAAAGGGAGATGGGAGCTTCCTTGGACTCCTAACCCAAAATATTGACACTTCTGCTGGTAAAGGTGTTATCCACCTCTTTAATAGGACTGTGAACTCAGAAGAGCAGGTAATGGCTGCTTCTTTATGTGTACAGAACTATAATCCTTCTGAATTATCAAAGTCGTAAGTTACTATTATTTCCTTATCAAATCGAACATCTTTCTTAAACACGTGAAAGAAAAATTGTAGATTGTTTACTGAATTTTCCTCTTGGAAAAACTGCTTATTCTTACTACACAAGTTCAACGAAAGTTCAGAAATGTATCAGTGCAAAGACTGTATTCTAATAATTTATCTGCCAGGTTCTCATCTTCTATTTTGATGCTTTGAATTAACAGATATTTGTACTGCTTTCATGCAAAAGTAATCAAAAAGCACTTTTCACAGACCTATCACAATAACTATTGATCATAATTAAAGTTGATACACTGTTAGCATTAGAAGGTTCCTGAGTAGCATTATTTACCAGTCACCAGGGCAAACCAATGCTGGGGTATAAACTCTTCAGGAGGGATAGAAAGGGTAGGAGAGGGGGTGGAGTAGCCCTCTTTTTAAGGGAGGACTTGGACACCTCTGAGATGGACTGTGGTGATGAGGAGATTGAGTGCCTGTGGGTTAAGATCAAGGGAGCCCATAACAAGGGAGGTTTTGTGATGGGAGTCTGTTACAGGCCACCCAGCCAAGGAGAAGCAGCTGATGAGCTCTTCTTTAAACAGCTGGGGTCAATCTCCAAGTCAGTGCCTCTTGTCCTTGTGGGAGACTTCAATCTCCCTGATATTTGCTGGAAGTACAACACAGCAGAAACGAAGCAGTCTAGGAGGTTCCTGGAGTGCGTGGAAGACAACTTCCTTGCACAGCTGGTCAATGAACCTACAAGGGAAGGTGCTCTCCTGGACTTACTGTTTGTCAACAGAGAGGGGCTTGTGGGGGATGTGAGAGTAGGGGGTCGCCTAGGTCTTAGTGATCATGAGATGATAGGGTTTTCTGTCCTAGGTGAAGTGAAGAGGGTGCTAAGCAGGACGGTAGCACTAAATTTTCAGAGGGCAGACTTTGAACTTTTCAGAAGGTTGGTTGGCAAAGTCTCCTGGGAGACAGCACTTGAGGGCAAGGGAGCCCATGAGGGCTGGGAGCTCTTCAAAAAGGAGATCCTGTCAGCTCAGGAGAGAGCCATCCCTGTGTTCTGGAAAAAAAGACCGGCAGGTGAAAAAACCAGCTTGGTTAAGTAGGGAAATCTTGAGTCAAATTAGAAAAAAAAAGGAAGATTTATAGGCTCTGGAAGGGGGGACAGGCCTCTTGGAGGGACTACGGGAGGGAAGCGAGGCTATGTAGGGAAAAAATCAGAGGGGCTAAGGCTGAGCTAGAGATCAGATTAGCTAAGTCTGCAAAAGACAATAAAAAATCTTTCTATAAGTATATTAACAGTAAAAGGAGGACAAGGGAGACCAAACAGTCCCTTTTGGACTCAGAGGGAACAGCAGTGACAGGGGACGAGGAGAAGGCTGAGGTACTTAATGCCTTCTTTGCCTCAGTCTTTAATTGTAAAGAAAGCTGTTCCCTCTGTGTAGATACCCGGGAAACAGAGGAGCAATACGAGGCTCCCATAGTCCAAGAGGAGGTGGTCAGAGCCCTGCTTGGCCAACTGGACACCCACAAGTCTATGGGGTCAGATGGGATACATCCTAGGGTTTTGAGGGAGCTGGCAGATGTATTGGCCAAACCCCTTTCCATCATCTTCCAGCAGTCCTGGAAGACTGGGGAGGTACCTCTGGACTGGAGACTGGCTGATGTAGTTCCCATTTACAAGAAGGGTAGCAGGGAGGATCCCAGGAACTACAGGCCAGTCAGTCTGACCTCAGTGCCAGGGAAAGTCATGGAACAGGTGATCTTGAGTGCTATCATGGAGCACTTACAAGAGAACCAGGTGATCAGGCCCAGTCAACATGGGTTTACCAGAGGCAGGTCCTGCCAAACCAAGCTGATCGCCTTCTATGACAAAGTGACTCGGCTGCTGGATGAGGGAAAGGCTGTGGATGTGGTCTTTCTGGACTTCAGTAAAGCCTTTGACACAGTTTCTCACAGCATTCTGCTACGGAAACTGTCAGCCTCTGGCCTGGACAGACGCACACTCTCCTGGGTAGAGAACTAGCTGGATGGCCGGGCCCAGAGAGTGGTGGGAAATGGTGTTAAGTCCAGCTGGAGGCCAGTGACAAGTGGTGTTCCCCAGGGCTCAGTGCTAGGTCCAGTCCTGTTCAATGTCTTCATCAATGACCTGCATGAGGGCATTGAGTGTACCCTTAGCAAGTTTGCAGATGACACAAAGCTGTGTGCAAGTGTTGATCTGCTGGAGGGTAGGGAGGCTTTGCAAAGGGACCTGGACAGGCTGGACCACTGGGCAGTGTCCAACGGCATGAGGTTTAACATGACGAAATGCCGGGTCCTGCACTTGGGGCACAACAACCCTATGCAGAACTACAGACTGGGAGAAGCCTGGCTGGAAAACTACCAGGAGGAGAGGGACCTGGGGGTGTTGGTTGACAGCCGACTGAACATGAGCCAGCAGTGTGCCCAAGTGACCAAGAAGGCCAATGGCATCCTGGCTTGTATCAGAGAGGGTGTGACCAGCAGGTCCAGGGAGCTGATTCTCCCTCTGTATTCAGCACTGGTGAGGCTGCTCCTTGAATATTGTGTCCAGTTCTGGGCCCCTCAGCGCAAGAAAGATGTTGAGTCTCTGGAGCAAGTCCAGAGAAGAGCGACAAAGCTGGTGAAGGGGCTGGAGAACAGACCGTATGAGGAGCGGCTGAGAGAGCTGGGGTTGTTTATCCTGGAGAAGAGGTGGCTGAGAGGAGACCTCATTACTCTCTACAACTACCTGAAAGGAGGTTGTAGAGAGGAGGGATCTGGGCTCTTCTCCCAAGTGACAGGGGACAGGACGAGAGGGAATGGCCTCAAGCTCCGCCAGGGGAGATTTAGGCTGGAGATTAGGAGGAGGTTTTTCACGCAGAGGGTCATTGGGCATTGGAATAGGCTGCCCAGGGAGGTGGTTGATTCCCCTTCCCTGGAGGTGTTTAAGTCACGGGTGGATGAGGTATTGAGGGACTTGGTTTAGTGTTAGATAGGAATGGTTGGACTAGAAGATCCGATGGGTCCCTTCCAACCTGGTTGTTCTGTGATTCTGTGATTCTGTGAATGTCACAGGATGCTGTTTTCCTTCCAAACTTTACAAGGTATCACCCTATGAAGAGCTGCCACAAAGCTACGCTCAAGGAATTTTCAGGTAAATCAGACTTTTTTAAGGTAGATCAAATGTCATACTTTCTGGGCTTGGTGACCACGATTCACGGGTTAATACAAGGATTATTGGATGTAGTCCCAACCCTATTGACAGTAACATTAACATCCTGTTCTGGAAAAGTCTGATGTCAGATAGCAGGAAAGAACAAAGGGCCTATCTCTGTGGAGTAGCTCAGGATTGTGGAGCTCCCAGGTTATGCTTAGTTCCTGGAAAATGTTGAAATAATTTAGACAAACCAGTTTCAAATATCTTGGGGACATGAAGGTGAGAAGAAGCAAGCATAGATTTGCCAAGAATAAACAATACCAGCCAGTCTGACATGACTTGGTATATAGTTTTCAGGCAGAGAAACAGGAGTGATACAATATTTTGATTTTAGGGAGATTTTCATGCTATTTCATATGACTTTTCCTAACCTGACTAAGAATGGCCTGGATGGGGCAGCTGGTAAGATGA
Organism: Coccyzus lansbergi; assembly: GCA_033558105.1. Classification (NCBI taxonomy): domain Eukaryota; kingdom Metazoa; phylum Chordata; class Aves; order Cuculiformes; family Coccyzidae; genus Coccyzus; species Coccyzus lansbergi. The sequence goes on from JAUMJK010001049.1 coordinate 168,300, forward strand.
TGGCAATATTACCTGCCTTACAAGATACAGCCACAATGTACTGTCAAAACATGTTGTAGGTGATGAGGTTCTGCAGGAGTCAGTTCTTGGTCTTCAATACTTTGAATATCAAGCTATGGGGGTAAAATAATATAGACTTATTAGTATTTCAATAGGCACCTCATTGGGACGGACTACAGATTATTTCAAAGATAAAATTGAAATTAAAAATTATTCTGACAGCTGGGGAAGATGATCTGAAAAAAGAGAGTGTCAATAATGTAAAATATAATGTACTATTTGGGGGAAAGTTTCATCAAATAAGCAGGATGGAGAACAGTTGGCAGAATACAAGTTCTTCATTAAGCTTGTGGAAAACTGTTGTAAATTAAGAGCCAAGGAAGAGGAAATACTTGTAAAACAAGCAAATGTTGTAGTAGTATAAACAGAAACCTAAGATGTGAAAAATCCTTCTACTCTCTTCAGCCCAAGTGAGCCTGAATGACCTGCATGGCTGCAGGGCTGCATCCTGTGTTGGGCTATGTCTTTTGAAAAATGTGTATCCGCAACAGAAAGTCTAAAGGAGATCACAAAAACTGACCAAGAGTCTAGAAAGGAGATGATCAAACCATCTGGGGTTATTTTAGACTGTTACACAGGACAGAGGGAGGAATCAACCCTAACAAACTCAGCAGCACGAAACTGCAGAAGAGGGTGATTTGTTTTCCATGTCCATGGTGACCAAGACAAGTCTCAAGAGTAAGCTGGCACAACTTAAACTCAAGTGAGATGCTAGGAAAACCCTGCTACTGGAAAAGATAATGAGAGACTGGAACAGTGAGACTGAGGTATAAGGAAGATCATCCCAGAAAAAGATGCATGCCCGTGCACAGTTTTTTTCCCTATGGGCTGCTGGCTGGTAGACTTGTGTACTTAGAGAGATTAGAATGGTGTCACATGGTGATAGCAGTTACATAATAATAAAAAAAGCAGTACAATTTCCCTCTAAAGACTGATAATATTCCTTCCTCGCCTGGCCTTGACAGATTTTCTTAACTCCATGTCTAGCCTATCTACAACATCTGTGAAAAATCAGACACAATATCCTGAAACTGGTATTTTTTTACTAGATCTGATTGAAACCCACACCTAAAGAAGAGGTAAAAATGTATTAGATGAAACATTCACTGGACTTCTTGATCTTGACTCAATACCTAGGACCAAAGCTTATTTGCTTATAAGTTTTTTTTCACCAAAAAAGACATAGACGTGGGGATGATGATTACAGTGTGATGGATGGCTGAAGGAATCCTAAAAGTTTGGATATTGCTGGGGAGAGATTTCTCTTGTTTTGTTGGTTTTGAAGTAAACTTCTAGATTTTTATCCTGCAAAACCAAAATTTAAAGTATGAATTGTTCAGTCTGGAGGGACACCTGTAGTCCAAGGAGGAGTCTTTCCAAACTCTCACAAGATATTCTTTCACAGCTCATCTATAACTAACACCTTTTCTTAGGACAGTTGTCTTGAAAAGAACTAAGAAGACTCATGGTGCTCCAGACTTTGGGTGAGAAAGAGATGTGTGTCTTGCATTTCTTTCTCTGACTCATAAGTCAACAGAGAAGATTTTGATGTGCTTGCACTATATTGCTCTCTCAAATGGAGTGTGAATTGTATTACTTTCTATATGGCGACTATACTCTAGAACAGTCTTAAAAGTGACGATTATAACTTAAAGAGAAATGCATGTTTCTCACTTTGAAGTATGGTGACTAATCTCATTTCCAGACTAGTACTACAGATGTGAAGAAAGTACGCACAGTTCCCTGGTTCAGCACTGGTATATGGTGTAATAAGTAATGCCACATAGTTTGGAAAACAACCTCCTTTCATTTTTATCATATGCAGTAGCACAGAACAACACCATGTAGCAAGTTCATTGCCTCTGACCTCATGCTTGCTAAATGGCATCCATAAATACTGAACATGCCTGTGACATGTTTTTGGTATCTCAGATTACACATTTCTAGAGTTCAGGGAATACCTGACCAGGGGTGAACATTTTTGTCACATCATGTTTTTTTCCAGAACATATTGTTCTTGGATCTATCCCAAAACATACACAGGAATAGTGTAATGTTTCTGTGGACAGACATTTTTTCATTTTCTTAGGTAGCTTAGCTTTTATTTTAGAGGCAAACTAATCCTTAATGGTATCATCATATGAGACTGTATATTGTTTAGTGTTCACCTTTCAAGAAAATTATGTTCTAGAAAAATCCAATCAATTCTAGTAGAATCAACCAATATTAAACCCACCCATTTATTTTGGATACTTCTAATCCTTTCTAATCATTATTATTATTCAGACTTTTCAAGGAATGCCAAACCACACTTTAAATACTCCTTTTCTGTGTCCCTGACTAATTTATTACCAGCTTCTGAAGGCAGTGTCCTGTCATCCTTGAAGATAATGAAAACCTCCCCTTGGCCTCAATATCAACAGAAAATTACCATAAGTGAGCAGTTTTGTCAGTTGGCAGTTTATTTCTTAAAGGGCTTTTTCCTGTGAGTTACTGAATATCTGCTAACAAGACCTGGTGACACTTAGATGCCACTGATGTTTGCGGGGGCTGAGAGCACTCCATAACTTGCAGTACTCTATCAAAATTAACAGAGAGAAGTAATTTCAAGTAAAGTGTAAAACATGAAGTAGCACCCTCTCTAGCATCTGTATTTTTCTTTACAGTGAATGCTGTGAGGAAATTATATCTTTTCAGTTATAACAACTTTTTCCGAAGTTTAGACACATTCTTAGACTAAGAAATGTTTGCCACATTCTGTTCATGCTCATAAGGTTGTGACTAAGACAAATAGATTTTAGAGAAACAGTGGAGTAGGAGTAAGTGGGAGGAATTTCATATTACTACATGATTTTTTAGCGGATAGGATTTTAAAAGGTTTTTGAATTTTGTGCTAGATTCCATCAGAGGGGAATATGATAATGATTCCTATAGAATATATATCCTTATAGAATAGCAAAATTTAATTTTGGTGTGACGTGGAATATGTAATGGAAAACTACTGAATAATATCTGGGGAAAACAACTTTAAATCCTGACATTTAGAAGCATGACAAATGGATGTTGATGGTAACATAACTTTAATTAACTTTTAAATGGTGTAGACTTGGACCAGTTTCTCTCCAAGTTAGTCACAGGGCTCCCAGCTAGTGTTAATGAGAACTGTTCAGAACTCTGCCAGAGCAGTGACCTGGCCAGTCTGTACCTCCACTGAGACACTGCCACTCCCATCTACCTCTGCCAGGTTACTTCAGAGGCCTGTGTCTGAGCCAAAGCAAGACTATTTTATGTGTATTTCTGCTACAATAATAGATATCTTTTAGGGAAGGTGAAGAACATATTTGGAAGCCATGAGTAAGACCTTGTCCAGTGGGAATTTCACAGGAGAGAGGGTTGGGAGCAAATATGAAAACAGACCAGAAAGCAACAAGGCATACAGCTGATGAATTCAGCCCTTTTCTCCAAGTTTTATAAGTTATATAAGCAAAGTACAATCTATAGTCAAGCATATCTCTTGGTAACAGAGGGGCAAATGCAAGCATATGAACATAGTCCAAAGTTTAGGCTCTTGAGTTGCAGCAAGAGATGGATTTCAGCAAATGGCAGAGACAAACAGGACAGCCTTAGTGCAGGAGCCAATTTGCTATATCAGGGAGAAATCCCAGGCTGAGTAAGGCTGGAGGTGTTATCAACAGCCATGGAAGTCAGAGAATAAGAAATGGTTTAGCAAAGGAGATTAAGAGGTATCTTATGTCACCCTCCCCTGTTGGTTTGATCCTGCCTTCCCCACTCACTGCATCCTGTGGTGAAAAAGCAAAGCTAGATTTGGGACATGACTGTAATACTCAGTAGTCTTAACATTACAGCCACAAGATTATGACTTTGCAGGAGAAGGAACTCAGGAAGAAAGCTGTTACCCTAAATCAAATATCTATCTGAATCACAAAAGAAAACAAACTAATATTTTTAATGGATGATCAGTTTTGCAAGGACAATAGCTTTTCTAACCCTGTAAATTGTCTAAACTGGTTTCCTTAGGAGTCCTAGGGATCAAAAATCCAGTGCCAAAAAAAGACAAATCTTGTACTTTTTCTGTGGCTGCTAGTAGGTTTCATTGCATCCAAAGCCTGAGTGAGCTGCACTGGGCACTTAGCTTTATTTCTTGGTTGCTCTATCCTCTCAGTCCTGCACTTCCTTCCCATGTGGTTGATTACAGCTTCCAGCCTCTCTCAGCCTGAGACTTCTTGACTGCAGCAGTTGCAAAAGGGACACCTGAGATGGTCTTTCCCAGCCATCTGAAAAAGCTGGGATGAGGCTCACTGTGCTATACCCAGGGATGAGCTGTGCTGAGCAGCCCATTCACTGAGCCCCTAGACCACTAATGAGACTTGGGTGCTGTGGTTTGCACTGGCAAGCTGAGAAGAGGAGGTTTTTCAGTGGTGACTCTTCCAAGCACAATGCCTCATCCTTCTCTTCCCTCAGTCATGAGCAGGGCAAGCAGGACTGCAATGTTGGTTTATAGGTCCAGTGAATAAATTTAACAAAGGAAAAATGGAAAAATCTATTGCTACCGATGCGCCACTGCCAAGTCCTACATATCAGCTGTGGCTAAAGGTTTGCCCATGCAAGATGAAAATGCACCCAATCTGCATTTACTAAAAACCTGGAAGATGTTGAACCTTCTAATGCTGTTCCTGCTTTCAGCCTCCTATACCTTTAACAAAGATGCTTGTGTAAGATCATTGTCAAGAGGTAATGAATACTTGCCAAGTAACTATGTTAATCATCTCATTAAAGTCTGATTGTGTATTTACAGTAATCGGGTGCCTTGCTTGATATTCACGCAAAAAGTTGCATGCGCTGTGGGAATAACAGGAAAGTCACCCAGGACAGTGCACCATGACCCCCAGGAAGTGGTTTTCCTCTCTGGATGAGTCATGTCATGGTGTGTTGGCTTTGTTTGTTTAATAAGCCAGTTAGTATACCTTCGTGCTCATTGGTGGCTCAATTTAAAGGAAGGGGTGAAAACTCAGGAAAGGGATAGAATAAAGAAAATCCACAGTACCATGTTTGCTATGCTCTGTCTCCCTTGTGTCTCACCAGTTTTTTAATCCTCATTTTGAGATTTTCCATAACACGTTCATTTCAAATGCAGGCTCTGTGTTTTGAAGGGCATTTTGTAATGTTTTTTATCCAAATTCAGATTATTTGCAATCCAGAGGGAAAGAGTACATTCTTTGCAAGGCTAGTAGAAATCATATCTGAACACAAATCAAAAGAATGACTACAGCACGCACGCTGTATACCCATTACTGAATCCCCCAGGCTCTCCCTGTTTGTTTAGGTGGTTTTTTATTTCTGCCTCTGGTTGGGCTGCGTGTAAACTCAACAATGAATAAAAGTGGTAAAAAGGGATAGCAGAAAAAGATGTGACGTTCCTGAGAGATCCCATGTTTCAAACTCACATTCAAGTGAAAGCTGCCAAAGGAAAATTTCCCAGTGATCTCAAGTAGATCCTTCTCTAGCACATCAGAGGTTTATATATCCATTTGTCACAGGGTGCCCTTCTGATCCCTTTTCAATCCCAGAAAAGCTAAGATTCACTGCGTAAAGAAAAACAGCATTTGCACTAAGTAGAGAGAAAAAGAGTTGTTTCTACAGCACATTATGTTTTACACTGCTCATGAGACAGCATTTTATATCACATAAAAAAAATTATCTGTGACTTACTGTGCATGCTAGAAAAAGCAGCAATGTACCTTTAAAAGAGATGTCTCGTTTCTGGAAACACTTTATCTCTCACATTTCCCTACCCACAAAGTAACCTGTGTTTATAAGCAAATCCACTCAGCCCCCTACTAATGACCTAGAGTAAACATCTGACATGCAGCCTTTCAAGCTCCTCTTTGTTTAGGCATGAATTGTTCGTTTTTATGTCTTTTGTATACTCCCTAAAGGAAAGACAAATGATACAAGGGATGTTTTATATTATCAGTTGTGGCAGAGGTTGTGCCTGTGTTTCTCTGATCCTCTTCTATTGCATTACAAATGGTAAGATAAACTGCCAGGCATACAGTGGTAGTAAATATCAGAGCATATCTTCACATTAGATTTTTAATTCAAAGTGGATTATATGCAATACAGTCAATTGTCAAGGTTCCTAGTCATTTGCAAAACCTGTGGCAATCCCATGTAATAAAGAATTTCTTCCTAATACCAGTGCTCAAGTAATTTTAAAATATGAGCATCTACTCTGTTTGCATTAGGAAACTTCTATTTTCTTGACCTATCAGTTTCACAGTTCAGTCAGCTGTGGTAGATTCAGAGTGTCCCATCTCATTAAGCACACCCTCCACTGTGACCATCAGTGCCAAACAAAACAGCGGTATTGAAACCTGTTAAATGTGAGAATACACAGAGCAAGAGGGGGAATTAAAAAAGCCGTGGATATGTTCCTGAAAATACCTGTGTATCTGAGTGCACCCTGTGTGCTTGCTGCAATTTTCTGTATTGGGAGAGCTTAATAAATTCAATGCAGAACTTCAAAAACACACACACGTGCACACACACACACACGCACACACAAAACCCACAGGGAGAATGTGCTTTTTCTGTTATGAGCTTGAGATTTCTTTCCTACTTGACAGGACTCACTGTCGTATATACTGCTTGCTTTATTTGAAAGTGATTGAAGCTCCAAACATAAATCTATCAGTGTAGCAACATGCTGCCTTGCTTTTCAGCTCTGGATGTTGCAAACAACAGCCAGTTTTCAGAGTGTTCTGAGAAAAAAAATCTCTAGAAGAATGTTTATGATGGAGGTTGTGCATCTGCCAAGTATCTACCTGAGAACTGAAGCACCAGCACAGGTGAGGGGACTTAAAGTTTCCTTGTAAAGGTACCAGTTTTCAGACTCCAGTGGCTTTGCTGGCGTTTCTATGCTTCCTCTACCAGAAAGAAAGAAGTATTTTTCAAACTTTCAGCAAAAAACATTCGCTGAACTCCTAGAATAAGGCTAAATAACAAGGGGCAGGTTTTTTTAACAGCCCTGGGTTTTGTTTATTTCATACTTTTGATGGCCTCTTGTAGTCTGAAAATTGGCAATGGAGTTGTCCAGCGACTAGGCAGATGTCTTTTGTTGTCCTCATGGAAGACCATTAGGAAGTGGCTAAATTATAAAACTGTAGGCTGACCTGCCTCAAGCTAAAAGAATTAAGCGAGCTCTAGTTCAAATGCTTCCTCTTCCAGCCTTTGTTTTTTGAGAGTTGTTTATATATAACTGAGACACTTTAGGTAAATATGCCCTTCCAATCTAACACAGAGAGATGAGAAACATCTTTGTAGGATGCCTTCATGTGCTCATTTGTTTAGTTTTTGAAGATGCCCCTTTTGTCCAGCCAGGTATTTGCAATAATCTTGACCATTAAATTTCAAACCTGGCAAAACCTATGACAGTTCAGCATCTACAGGAGACAGCTTCCAAAGCTGAAGGAACATTTTTTAGCTTGGTATTGTGCAGCCATGTTCTGTGCACTCTGCATGGGGTTGAGGACATAGCAGAGGTCAGCTAGGGAAGCTTTAGAAAGATTTTTTTATTATATTTCACAGAATTGGTCAATGTAAGTTCTATTTGAGTTTTAGACCCTCTGATTTTCTCTCCACATGATCTCACTTCATCCCTGAGATGTCTGCCTGTCCTTCCAAAGCCCATAGACTTTGTCTTTTTTCTGAGGTCCACTCAGAGCTCTCTGCTCAACCACACAGGTTTTCTCCCCTGCCAGTTCATTTTCCAGCACATGGGGACAGCTTGCTCCTGTGCCACCAGGTTTTCCTTCTTAAGGAATAACATGCAGCCCTTATAAGTGCCTTTGCCCTTAAGGACAAGTCCCTGTGGAACTTGATCCAGACTTTGGAAATTGGTCCAAAGTCTAGCTGCCCTCCAGAAGGGAGGCTCCACTGCCCTCTGGAAGTTGATGGTGGCTATTTTCCTAGAACTGAGAATTCTATCATTTTGTGTTTACTATGCCCCAGGTGTCCTCCAACCATCGTATCTCCCACAAGTCCTCTTTTCACAAACAGCAGGACCAGCAGGGAACCTTCCCTCTTTGATTCACTCATCAGTTGTTTCAGTAAGATGTCTTCCACATGCTTCAGGAACCTCCTAAACTGTTTCCTCTCTGCTGTATTATACTTCCAGCAGAAGTCTCCCACAAAGGCAAGGGCTAGTGATCATGAGACTTCTCCTAACTGCTTGTTGAGTAACTCATCAACCTCTTCTTGTACTTTGCATGGTCTATATCCAACTCCCACCACAATAACTTCCCTGTTAGGTGCTCTGCATATTTTGATGCATAAGCACTCAACACTATCGTTACTATCATTTTGCTCAGGGCTATCAAAACACTCTCTAACATAGAGGGTTACTTCGCCAACTCTGCTTCCTCACCTATCCCACCTGAAGACTTTATAGCCAGCCATAGCAGCTCTCCAGTTATGCGAGTCATCCCAGCACATTTCTGTGATGACAATTATACTGTAGTCTTCTTGCCCTATGATTACTTCTAATTCCTCTTGTTTATTGCCCATGCTGCGTGCTTTGGTGTAGACTGAGTTAGCACCAACTAGATGTTACATGGCACTTGCATTCCAACATGGTACTCCTGTACCACAACTGCCTGTCTGGGAATTCACAATGATCATGATGGCAGCGTAATCACAGCAGCATGAAGCACAGTGCCTGCCAGCTGCTCAGATATTTGACTTGAGGACAAAGGCTTGTAGTGATAAGATGAGGGACAATGGCTACAAACTGCAGAGGGGCAGATTTAGACTAGACGTAAGGAAAAATTTCTTCACTATGAGGCTGGTGAGGTGCTGGCACAGGTTGCCCAGGGAAGTTGTGGCTGCCCCATACTTGGAGGTGTTCAAGGCCAGGTTGGATGGGGCCTTGGGCAGCCCAATCTAGTGGGATGTGTCCCTGCCCATGGCAGGGGAGGATTGGAATTGGATGATCTTTAAGGTCCTTTCCAGCCCAAAGTATACTATGATTCTATGACTTGCTGCCTGGACCTGTTCAGCATTCCATACTGAATTTTATGCTGTCCCATCTTGACTTTCTCAGTACCTGACTGGACTTGCTGGGAGAGAGTTTGGATGTGCCTGAGCCACACCTCAGACCCAATACCAGTGTAGCCACTGCACACATTGTTTGCCTTGAGTGGAAAATCTGGGGCAAACCCAAGGGAAAGATATATCTAAAATAAGGTTACTACTGAAGCCGTTTCCTGCAGCTCTTGACCACCATACTGTCCTTAGGCTCCAAAGGTTTCATCATGAACTGAAGAATACCTGCCAATATAACCTCTTCCTCAGAAAGTGCTCTAACTGGGAGAGGAGTTCTGCTGAATTCAGTTAGCAGTATTACTTCATTGGGCCCCTCAGCTGCAGGTGGTGCAGTGGCAGGTGAGCCGGTATTACCTTTATCAGGCATCAAGAAAGTGGCAGTTTCCCATTGGGAAAACCACACTCCTTCCCTGAACATTAAGGTGAAACTTTAGTTTTGGATATTGACTCACACCAAACAACTGCTCTTCTTTTCAAATCAAAATTGAGCAAATATTTGGTGGTGAGTAATGTATTTGATCACTATTTCTTTCTTCCCTCCCATCTCAACGTGAGTCCTGTTATTGCTAGCAAAGTATTCCAGTGTCCTGCAATAGAAAGCAAAAAGAAAAGATGTTAAGTTGTAGAGGTGATACTGAAAATATCAGCAAATGAAAATCTCTAAGACTAATTTTGGAGCTTTAGGAAGCAAGCACCCTTTATCAAGCCTAGGAAACCTGCAAGTGATCTCCATCCATCATGTGAATAGGTGATCTTGAGTGCTATCATGAAGCACATGCAAGAGAACTGGGTGATCAGGCCCAGTCAACATGGGTTCACAAAAGGCAGGTCTTGCCAAACTAACCTTGGTTGCTGGTTGATAGTCCACTGAACACAAGCCAGCAGTATACCCAGGTGGCCAAGAAGGCCAATGGCATTCCTGTTTGTAGCAGAAACGGTGTGACCAGCAGGTCCAGGGATGTTACTCTCCCTCTGTACTCATCACTGGTGAAGCAGCAACTTGAATACTGTGTTCATTTGTGGGCCCCTCAGCACAAGAAGGATGTTGAGGCTCTGGAGCAAGTCGAGAGAAGAGCAATGAAGCTGGTGAAGGGGTTGGAAAACAGACCTTATGAGGAACGGCTGAGAGAGCTGGGGTTGTTTAACCTGGAGAAGAGGAGGCTGAGAGGAGACCTCATTACTCTCTACAAGTACCTGAAAGGTGGTTGTGGAAAGGAGGGAGCTGGCCTCTTCTCCCAAGTGACAGGGGACAGGACAAGAGGGAATGGCCCCAAGCTCCACCAGGGGAGATTTAGGCTAGACATTAGGAAAAAAGTTTTCACAGAAAGGGTCATTGGGCATTGGAACAGGCTGGGCAGGGATGTAGTTGTATCACTTTCCCTGGAGGTGTTTAGGGCACGGGTGGATGAGGTACTGAGGGACATGGTTTAGTGTTTTAGGAATGGTTGGACTCGATGATCCAGTGGGTCTCTTCCAACCTGGTTATTCTGTGATTCTACGTGCAATGAGACAAAGGCTAGTTAAAGAATATACTTCCCACTCACATGCATACGTAAACATTTTCCCAGAAATCTTATATATATTCTATTACTTTCCAAGGTTTAATTGTAGTGCTATGAAATCTTGCAACAGTCAAAACCCTTGTTAATTTGGAGCTGGCTCTAGCTGTATTCTTGACCTTGGCTTAAGTTACGATATACTGCAAACAGTATCACCTCTGCAAACAGAGGTGATTACAGAAGAAGACACATCTGTTCAGCACGATCATACTTCACACAAGGCATTTTCATCTTCAAAAAACTATATCTGGAAAATCTCATTTTGCTATCAGAAGGTCATTCTGTCTCACTTTCAAAAAAAACCCCACAACTTCTTACAAGAAACTTAGCTGTACTTCACCTTAAATAAAAATATTTCTCGTTGAAATATTCCATTTAGCAATGTTTCAAAATATTCCACATATTGTATCAGAGGCAGATCCCCTGTCTTCTTCCAGAAGTGAGTCACAACATGTTTGTTTGCAGATTACTGTTGATTCAGGTGACTGAACTTGAGTGTTCTTGGTAGCGAAAAGTAGTCTTCTCCACATACACCTTCCGTCTCTCTTCCTCCCCAGCTGCTGTTTCTAGATGAACCAGGTGCTCTTTGGTTTTTGTCCCTGAAGGCTGGATTTTAATGTTCTACATCACTGCTGCATTCATTGCAAAGGTGACTGTGATTTAGTACAAGGAATCCACGCATGCATAGACTTGGTGTGTCAATGTGGTTTTATAAAGAAAGCTGAAGTCCTTTGGGATTTGGGAGGAAAGGTATCATGGAAATGTAAGATCATAATCATTATCACCATTAAACACACAAGCAGGGAAACTGATACTTCCCCTCATAGAATAACATCACTCTTTCATAGTGTAGTGTTGCAGTATATCTCACAAAGATCATTGCACTAATCAGTTTATTAGACAATCACAGGAGCAAGCGGGTAGCAAAAAGGCAGAAGGAGAGAACTTCTTTTGTCTCTTCCTTTGTTAGGAGGAAGGAAAGGTGAAGGGGAAAGGGAGATAAGAAAGACCTATCCTTTTACTGCAATAGGTCTCCATTTATTAAAGAGGAAACCATCTACAATTTGTGGTGAGCAGGTGCCTGTGAAAATATTCATTCTTATGTACAGGGGGCCTGAGTGTAGCTGCCTTCTGTGTTTTCCCAGGGCAATAAAAGAGACCAAGTTTTCTCCTAGGTACCATCATTAACTAGCAAAGCACAGGAAAGTGGGAACATAGAGGAGAGGAGCATTGGCTTCTCTGGCTGATACTCTCCCAGCCATGCACACAGCAACATGGGAGCTGAGGGAATTGGACTCTATTTGCCAGTTTCAGCAGGCTTTGTGGCAGGCTCCTATAAAAACACTTCAGAGCACAAGATCTTAATTGTCTTGGGTCATATTGGGCAAATGGAAAGCTATAAGTAAAAAAATACAAAAGAAAAAGAAAAAATGAGTCTCTTCTTTCCACTTTCAAATTCCTGAACTTGAACTTTTCTGTTACCTTGTATTGTAAATTATGACTGACAACACAATGCAAAAACACGAGGAAAATAAATAAAAAATAAAATATCACATTAACATCAACTCGCTGATAAAACAGCGTTTTAAAAATCTTTTTTTCATGTGTATGGATTAACACACCAATGAAATGTGTGACTAGGTAGATGTTGAGTCACATCTGAAGGAATTGCTGACCAGTAACATGGAAAAAAAGCCTAGAAATTGTTCTAGTAGTCTCTCGTATAGATAAAAACTACATAACTGGAAGCTATCCATGGTTGTTCTCAATACATATTCCTTGAGTTTTCCATTTTATGTTGTCTATAACAGTAACCTAGAAGGGGTTTAAGTTGGGTGAGCTAGTCTCTAGGTAAAGGGTGCTTCAGTAATTCTTGTTACACTGAAATAAACTCTAAATACTTCTCGTGAAGACAAGAGAATAGGCTTGATGCCCTGGATTACTAAGGTGTAGTTTTACCCAAGGCTGCATAAAAGCCAGGGGATTTGGTCTGCACAAAGAGCCAGTATAACTTCAGATGTACCTAATTTGTACACATCCTTTCAATATTGTGCAGTATTACTATTTACAGCCTTTCCTGCTAAGCTTGTTTAGGTTGTTCATTCATGAAGTGATTGTCATGATACAAGGCGTGCAATTCTGCAGTCACTATTACCTTCCTCTCAGAGTCCTGTCAGTTTGTAGATCAGGCAGATGGGTAGATATAAATCCTCAAGGTGACAGTGTGGAGACCAGAAACTCTGCCAGTTTCCTGAATATCACATCTATCCCTCAACCAAAGTAATTGCCTCATGATGTGTCCAGGACCCAGTAAAATCTCCCTGGCAGAAATATGGAAGGATCTATCTCAAAAAAGAATGAAAACCAGGTATGTCTTTCCTTTAATTCAACAGTTTCAGTATTTGTGACGCTCAACAGACAAATGTAGACGAAGAACAGGAGAAGGGTAAAAAGTTGTTTTGTTTTGTTTTGTTTTGTTTTTAAGAAAGAGAAGGAGTAATAAGTCAGAGTGACAGTGGATGCCATTTCTCTGCTTCTGTTGAGGGCAGGACTTCTATCCAATCTTTTGCTTCTACTCAGCTGGTGGTAAGCTTTGAAGGAGATTGCCAAAACTCCTTCCCACTGTTCCTCATAGACACCTGCATGAGAGAGATCTGCTCCTGCCCCTGTTATATACCATCTTATTTACTGTAAGTGTAAGTGTGTTTACTGCTGTGTAATTGGTGTCCAACTGACATCAGGACCTTAAGTCATGGGTCATCCTATCTTTAAAGCCTTTTTCAGGGTTGTAGCAGCTGCTGATTTGCTATGAGTACTTCTATGCTGTTAAAAAGCCTTACCAGGCAAGATGACAGAAGAGCTCAGTCTTTGTATGCTATCCGATAGTACCTGATATCTGGATAGGTAATTTTGGACTATCAAATTTTCTTTATTCCATCTTCCACCGAAACAATTTTTAAGAAAATCATGGTTTTTTGCTTTGAAAACATACTTGATGTTAAAAATGAGGTGCTGTTGGAAGTAGAGGTGTCCCAGAAAACTTTATGCTGAAACAAAGTAATAAATAGTAAAAGAGGAACCCATTTGGTTCAGTAGAAGGCACCTAGCAGCACCAGTAGGCTTGAAGATTAAATGGCTGAGTTAAAGCAAACACAATCTCACTGAAATTGAAATATTTATCTAAAAATTTATTTGCAGAAAATGCTGTATTTACCTTCAAAACCAGATGATCTGGAAAATCATGCTAGTTTTTTCATTGCTGGGATTATAATTAAAAAATTTAAAAAGTATTAAAGATTGCAAAGGAGTCTAATTAGCACAGTTTCTTGGAAGGAAAAAAGTGGCTCTATAACCTCCTAGAATGTACTAATAAACAAACAGAGGATAAAAATTATTTGGACTTCTGATAGCTTTTAGCGTAGCCCACCAAGAAAAGGTACAGAAGAAACTAGATACCCAACTACACAGAAAATCCTCTCCTGCTTTGAAACTGGCTAAGGGACACAAAAGAAGAATAGGCTGTTAATTGCTGAAATGACAAGGGTTAACTGTGGGAAATTCTGAGTGTATTTTTTAATAGAACAAGTTTCTGCTTTAAAAAAAAAGCATGATTATTTAAAACCCATTGTCTCTTAGGAATGTGTTAATTTCAATGAAATTTGCAATGGAAAAGGTAGCAATGAATCATCTGAACTTTACAGTCTTAATTATGTTGCTACATGTCATTACAGTTAGAATTTCATTTCATGACATGAACAATTAAGGTTACTGTTCCATTATATTTACAATTTACTGTTAAAGAGAGAATGCCAAAGCAAAAATATTTGTGCAAAGTTGAAATTAAACATATTAAAATTGCAGAGAAAAAAATCTTAGCTGTCTTACCTTGTTTTATCCCTCCCAAGCTGTAAGGGGAGGAATAGTCTGTCCTGCACATACATTACTTTTCAGATGCTAAGGGCATGTCTACAGGGCACATTCAAAATGAGTTTACTGATGCAGTGCCCAACAGAGCTCATTTGGTGTGCTCACAAATGGTGCTGTGTGGAGACATCAGTAATTAAGTGTCGATATTCAAAAAATACACTCAGAGTATAATTTTACAAAGCTTGTAGAAGTCACCTAGGAGTCATTGCTGTGGACAAAGGGATGAAGACTTTAGCTCAACAACAGCAACAGTCAGTAACCCTACCAGAGCATAAGGATTCATCATGTATGGCTTCACGAATAACACACAAGAGACCACAATGCAATTATATAAATCAAGCGTGTGCTCTCACCTGGAGGGGTGTTTGCAGTTCTCGATGCTCTGTCCCATGGATGTGACAGAAATGGTTGAAACACAAAGACAATTTCAAAGACAAGGATTTAGGGATATGGAAGCTGTGGAAAAGACCAGCATCATGCATCTGTATGCTTTCCTCTGCAAGAACCATCCCAAGGTTAATAGGATGATGAACTCTATCTGCTGAATGAGCACTAGCATTGATATTCATGTGAATACAAGCTTGTGTATATCAAATGGTACAGATAAGGTGCATTAAAGTTTAATAAAGCTCTATTTAATTAAGATAAAACTGTCATATTAAATTTGCTTTTCCACACAGTACATAAGCCAGATTACAGAACTTGTTGAACATGCAGAACTGAATCAGATTCAGCAGAAGTCAGAATAGAATTAGGAGCAGAGTTAGAGCGCAGGAACATTGAGCGGTAAAGTGATAGTTTTCAGCAGCACTCTGAAATCATTAGAAGGTTTTAATTCAGGTATAGTCTTTCTGTAATTGGGGCTGGACAGAAAAATTAAGTCAATTATCTTTAAGATGGAGGTTTGGGTTTTATTATGTAGTACTGAAAGTTTTTGGACTTCATGGAATTCTGCAAATGGTGGCAAACACATTGTCCATAGAGAATATTATACCCAATGTATAACTATTACATCAATTTAGGGAATACCCTGGAGAGAATGAAAGCAGACTTTAAATTATATTATAGAGCTTTGTTATTATTGTCATTTTCTATTTGGGCACAGTAAGCAAGGATAAGAATAAAGAACTGATCTGACTGATACAAGCACTGCATAGACAGGGCTTTTTCCAGTCTACAGGTTCAGTGGGCAAGTTCCTTGTCCAAGATGGTAGTAGGAAGGCCTCCTAAAGACTTTGGATTTTGCTAAGGATGTTTTCCCTGTAGAAGTATGAGGAAATTTTGTTCGAGCACAGCTGCAGAAGTCATGAGTAGGCAGCAGCCCATGGAAGCATGGGCCTCTCTGAGTTGGAACAAGAGGTGGTCCGAGCCCAGCCCATACTTGGTAGTTGGAGGGGCTGTCCCCATCCTGTTGGCCCAGGTATGTGCCATGAAACTTCATCCTCTAGCTTTTTGCCCCGACTTCTAGACAAGCTTTGAGGGGAGCTTTCTCATGCTTGTGAAGCTTATCTTATTGCTTTTCTCTCTAAGTGTGTTTTAAAAAAAATCTTTTGCATGACTTGAAATGACCACCAAAATCACAGTGATTTTCTGCAACTAAACCAAGCAACTTCAAGCCAAGTTGAAAGGATCTGTGGGCAGCTGGTAGGTTTCTTGTCCAATTCAGTGACATTACATTTAGATTCATTTTTGATATAATGCCTGGGCAGTTCTACTTTTTATTTTTGTTTTCTTTTTGTTCAAAAGAAACACCCTTCTGCTTCATGATCTTTTTAGGTGGTTGAAAGTGTTCCCATGTTTGTTTAGGTGACATCAGCTGGACCGCTAGTAACTGTATGCCTTTTGCAAATTTAGACTGCTTTCTGGCTTACAGATATTCCAAGACACTGCTTAACTATTTCTGTTTTTCCTTATGGTTTATAAAAACTCCATAGCATCTTGCTAAGAAAAAAAACAAACAACAACAAACAAAACTATAGAATTTCTTCTGTATTGCTGCATACTTTGGCTTTTTTTGAGCATATACTACCTATCCATGTGATTTAAGGGAAGCTACCTTTTTTTAACACACCGTGGAATCTATTTGAATATAAATACATTCTGTGTGGCACTTTGTGACAGTATCTGGAAAATATTGTAATAATTACTGTGGATTCACAGCAGAAAACCTCTTAATTCTGTGCTTCTGTCTTCCCATTCCCCAGTATCACAAATGATACAGAACAGGTCACATCTGCAGCATTATGTAGGGCTTTGATATACAGTATGGCGTCATATACATATTCAAAACTGTAATAACAATAAAGAATGAAATGGTTTACTCCTGAAAATATTCATGGCAGGATATAGATACAGCCTCTTGCTCCTGAGCCAGCATATACATCTGGATCAATGACCAGAACTGTCAGGGGTCTGCTGGAAGGAATCCTTTACCAGTATCTGCCATGCTGCAGTTTAGTGCAGAGAAGCTGAACAGTGGGATAGGAGAAATCAAAATACATACTCCATAAATCACCAGTAAAATTTTGCTGTGCTCAGTTCCCATAATATTTTTCCTCTATCGTCATCTTCTATTACAATCAAATTTTTATCTAGCAGAATGACAAGGAAAATCTTTTGCCAGAGCCCGGGTCTTTTCTATTATGCCACTGCCTTTAGAATCAATTTCTTCATTCTTAGCCTGACCTTAATATCCATTTTCCTTAGTATTCTATTCAACTGTAAAATCTTGAACTTCAGGTCTTTCCCATCCCCCAGATACCCAGTGCAAGGGACATTTGTATAAGGAAGCTGGAGACTGAAAGCCTCCTGTAAAGAAAAATCATAACTAGATAAACAGATCTGAATGCATTCAATGTAATGTGTGCCTCATTTACACAAAACACCATTAGCCCAATCTTGTTTGCTCAGAATACAGCAGAGGCAACCTAGCTTGCATGTCTGAGTAGGGTGCTTTAGATAATACCATGTGTCTTTAGACATGCAAGAATTATTTCCACAATATATAAGGAAAAATATGTTGTATTTAATCCATCACCAGTGGGTTCAAGGAGCATAAGGACTGGAATTTTTTTTCCCTATTCTCACCTGCATTAATATTAGGCTGGTATTTAAGTGAAAATTAAGTGCCAATTTCAGCATACAAGCTAGGGAAGACAAACAATAAATAAAACAGAAAAGAAAGCATTTTACTAGCCAAAGAAATAATCTGCATTGCAGAAACTCTTGCTGCCTCGCTGTGCTCCATGTGAGCCCTGCTGGGAGCCACGGATGAGGAGCAACCTGCTGCACCTCATGGTATGGGTCTTTGGCAGAGGAGAGTGAGGAGGGCCAGCCTGAGTTGCTGCAGGGAGACCAACACACCCCAGTGGAAGGATATGTGGCAAAGATAGAGCAGCCAACAGAGATGGGTACTGCCCATGAGCTGAGCATTGCAAGTCCTTTGCAAAAAGGTCTTCACCCAGCAAATGGTGTGGGTCCCAGAGTATCTACACAGGCCAGGAGCTGAGCAAAATGAGGAAAAAAACCAACTAGTCATGGAAGAAGTCTAGAGAAGTTGCTGGTCCTTTGCCGGCTCTCCTCTTCCACTCTGCTGGTCTTCAAACATCCTCCTGGGCAGGTTTCTGTTGCAATGCATCCCATGAGATGAAGAAGGCACTTGGGACCCCTGTCTGTAAAGAAGTTGAATACAAGTAAATGACATCTAGTTGCAGGACTGAAAAGTTTCTTACATGTGTATTTGGGCCTCAGCAACACCACCACCTACTTTTGTCCAGTATACTTTCTTTTCTCCACAGCCTCAAGTCCAGGCTGACTGGCTTCCACTGACACAGAGATGGCTTCCCTGATTCTGGAGCAACCACTGGGGAACAAAAGAAGTAATCAGCCTGTTGAAGTGCTACCAGCTGTACCTGCATAACACTTTGAAATAAAAGTTATATCCCTGATGTGAGAGGAAGTGTGGTTGTACTAGTGATGTAGAGAAGCCCACATCTGACCAGGGCTTGCAGAAAACAGATCTGCTGAATATTTCATTCTTGCTATCACAGACAAGCAAATCACTAACAAATTTATTGTGCTTTAGCTAACAACTAAAACAAACTTTGCAGAGGGGATGTTTTGGCTTACAAGCCACTTACCCCTGTGCTCTGTGGCACTGAGGGCTCTGCTGAGGTAGCCCTGGTGTCTCAAAGGTGTCCTGCTCTGTGCCTGCAGGACTGAGTTTGCATTCCTCTGGGAGATGGTGGCTTTGGGGCCAGGGACAAAGTGTGGTCACTTTGGGGCTGCCAGGCTGCCCTCTGCCCACCATGGCTGTCCATGTCCAATTGCTACCCTCAACTGAAGGTGGAATTAATAACCAGGAAAAGAGACAGAAATAGTGTTCTGAGGAGTCTCAGTGTTTGAATGTCACTATGGGCACATGGCAACAGGGTACTAAGGATTTCTTTCAATTGCTGTGTTTACTGCTGTCTGCACACTGACTTGTTTCCTGACACATGAGCCATGGCTTGAAAGAAATTCAGACTCCAGCAAATTTTGCATCGCACTTCAACGTGGCCTCTGGGATTGGTTAAGGGCAAATCTATTACATTGTTGCCATGGCAACCCTGGCACAGCCGTGATGAGAAGTGCCGATGCCAATGGCCTGGCGTGGGGCACTGGCAGCTTTGCTGGACACGGGGACACCCCAAGGGGCACAACGCCTGCACTCCCCAACTCGCCCATGCCTGGCAAGGACACACATTGGACCTGGCCACAGCAGGCAGGCAGAGCATCAGAAGGCACTGAGTCCACTTGCAGGACACAGCAAGATCAGTCCTTAATTTATCTTGAGGGGAATCAGGCTCCTGTGGTAAAAGTGAGAAAGGTGCTTCTTTGCTTCAGTTCTTACAGGCAAAATGTATCTCAGCATCTGGCTATTCAGGAAGCAATGGTGAGCCTGTGAAGACAGCTTGTGCTTACTAAGGGCAGCAATGATGGGTTTTAATCATTAAAATTATTTTATAACAAAGAAATAAAGGAAGTTGGTCTTTCTTTTCTTCTCCTTCATCTTATGAGTAGTCTCTGTTTTGCAGATATTTATTCTTCTTGCTCAGATAGGCATTAGTTTCTATCATAGACATGGATATTTAGTTTTGGTAAATTCTATTTTAATCTTTTTTGTCTTCATCTTTTTGCTATCTGAATGGTCAGTGATGGAAGTTCAGATTTGCCCTTTTTAGCTCAAGCATCACCGATACTGTTTGTTGTAAGCTGCAATCACAACAACAGTTTGATTCAAAACGTCTTGGTTTCAGCACACAGAAACTAAGTCCAGGACTGAAAAGCCCTAACAATGAGAGACAAAAACCTGTCTCTGACACTTGAGGAGATTATTATTATTATAGAGAGCAAAAAGCTTTTGCTTTCTTTTCTGCTGGTTTGCAGACCTCATAAGGCCTTGTTCAGATTTCTGCATAGTTAATTTGTCAGTTTATAAATTACCACATTACGTTAATGCTGAATGCTTCAAAACACAAGTATATGCACAAAGGCCTTGAGTATTTGAAGTGTTTTAGTACTGTAGGGAAATAATTTTGTTGTCAAGCTGTGGCAGATACAGAAGTGCTAGGGGATACATGACCATTTCATCAGGACGGTGTCGACGACAGCCTATGAACATCCAAGGGGGGAAATCATCTTTTATCACTATTGTGTACCGTGCAGGTCCAGATGGAGGATAAAACATGCATGAGTCGCCTGCAGCTCTGAAAATAATTATACTCGTTTGCCAGAAATGTAGAAAGTGCATCCAACCAAGTTACCACCCATCATAGTGACACTCGGCTTGCATACTGATGAAGCTTAAAGCCAGAGACAATGGTGTTGATATCAATAGCAGAGGGGGCTGGGAATCACCAGTGCTATAGGATTAATAGCACCATCATTTTCTATTACGCAGCATTTCACTTATGCTACATATCAAAAGACTGCTGCCGCTGATGCTCACCTAGCTGTTTATAAGGTTGGTTCTGTTTAAGACTTCTAACATTGTGAGAAATTCTGAAGAGTGGGGAATAAATACTATTATGTCCAATCCCTGCGAAGGACTTCTCAGCAATTATGTGCAACACACTATTAATGTATAAGCAGATACATTTGTGCGGCATGTGTATGGAAGGGGAGTCACACATTACACATACTTGCAGTCTCGCTTTGTTTCCAGCAGACTGCACTGGAATATGACTGAAAGATAATATGCACATGCTAAGCTCTGGTGCTGCTGCAGAGTAATAGATGAATGGGGTTTTAAAGTGTAGAATGAGAATGAATACAAGTAGGACCCAAGAGAATAATTCTTTATATTGCAATCAGTATTGCTTATAGGTAGTTGGTTTAATAGTAGGAATCAGCAATAAAGAATACAGACTTTGTTACTTAATCCTTATAATCTGAAAAATAAAATTATTTTGGAATACTCCTGCCACAATTATTTTAAAATTTAACTATTTGGAGGCATAATTCTGCTCCAAATGATGGAAAGGTAAAATAACCAGTCAATACTATTGTGAAGTGAGATTATTTCTGTAATTTCTTCAAATTATTAATTCAAGTTTTATATACATATACTGACACTATGATGTATGTATCATATGCATATAGGCAATTTTGGCTATTCCAGTACTCATTGCATTCCTTAAAATATTTGTGATAAAGTGCTGTCTCAATATGCTTTAACTTACGTGCTTGTTATCACATTTCTAGTTAAAGTATGCCTTTGAAAATAAAATAAATTAAACTCTGAAGTGATTATTTTATTTATTGATTTATATAGGGCCTTTTCCTATTCTAGTTCTTTAGGTAGAGTTGCAAGTATACTGGCAAATATTATGAAAAGAATGTAAACTTAAGACATAGTCAAGCATAGGCAGAAGAACATCTTATGTATCTAAAAATCCACAAGCTACAGGATATAGCTAATAAAAACGGAGAAAGTAGTTATGGTTTGCAAAAACATGGTTTAAGCTTCCAATTTTATTTTCGTTTCAGCAACACTAGTACGTAATCACCATAATGACATAAGGCCCTGAGATGACCTCTGACGTAATTCCATATATCTTTTATGTGACAGGAGCAATGAATCAGGCCCATGTGTTTTATCATTTGATAGAATCTCAACAGTTTGTTACTTTATGCTTTCAAAGCTTTAATAAATATCTTCACAAGAAAAATGGATGATGGAGTAATGAAAGTGTGCTTGTTCAATGTTGTAGTGGATTGATCTGGATCTAAGTATATCAATTGGCAAAATTAACCTTTTCTCTTGTTTAAACAAAAAAGAGCAGAGGAATTGTGGACTTTACAGTCTCTGTGCTTGTGGGCCCATTTCCTTTTCCTGGTGACACTTTTCACTTAGCCATAATGCAATTTTTATAAAGTCTAGCTGTCATCAGTGGCTGCAGGACACTGTACAAGAATGTTGCCACTAGTGTACACTGTCTTATCAGCATGCACTGTATGCTGGAATAGGAAGACTCCTGGCATTCAGCTGGATAATGAATCAGAAGAAATATCTTGCAGTTATTTGTCCAGCAAAAAGCAAATACAGTGATTTGCTTTTGAAGTAAAAGTCTAAGAACTCAGAGCAGACCTGTGGAGTAAATTCCAGGGCCAAAAGGATTTCAAATACACTTGGTTGAACTAAGAACAGCGTAAAGCAATACAAACTTCATTATGAACAGACATTTCTACCAGAAAAGACAAAGAAGAACACAAGATTTATTTTCACACCTAATTTGACAACATAATACAGCATCTAAATGGAAAAATGCACAGACTCTGCAATAAAAAAAAATAAGTTTGTCACCTCAAACGTGAAAGATGATTTTACACAGCATTTCTATAGCCATAATAAGGGAGGTACTCAGATGAGTAACTAAGCATGAGGATAGGTAGAGGTAATTGAAGCCAGGTGTCACAAGGGGACTTTCTAAAGCTTAGAGGATGCGTAAGTCTCATCCCTGGAGCTTTCCTTCTTGCCTCAGGAGCCTGGCTGTCAGTGGACCCTGCCAGTTGTTAGCTTTTTCCTAACCTCCTTTACTTGAGAAAAGTCATTGTGGAATTGGAGAAAGGGCAAGCTCATCTACCATCTGACTGGCTGGGATATTTCCCTGTGGGAAGCAGTACCTCCAAGGAGCTCTAAAATGCACCAGCGGGACCAGCTCCTACATCATACACTGGGTCCACTGAAGCAGAAGTCTGTAGATGATTCTTAACAGCTGCTGAACAATACCTGCCACTACCTATAAAACAAACATTAAAAAAAATCCTGAGTGTCAGAAGGGAGCAGTCTAAAACAACGTCATGAAATTGTTAATGTGGGGAGGACAGTGGAAATGGTTTCATAGGACTTTCCCCTGTCTGAGCAAGCTGGTAGCACAAACAAGGGAGCAGAGGAGCTTTAGTTCTGGCAGTCAGAGAATCTCAGACTCTTGATATTCTTACTATTTTTCAGATAACTCGCGCAGAGAGGTCTGACTATGAAACTTTCATACACAAATTCAAGGAATCTTGTGCTCTATATAAGTAAATGTATTTGATTTCAGAAGACTCTTCAGCACTTTTTTTATATGTTTTTAAGTAAAGACAAGAGAAAGAAAGGGAGAAAACAGAACTCTTCTGAATGAATGTACCCTGAGGGGGCAATCTTGCTGTTGCTCGTGAAGGTTTAACCACACCCTTGAATAGGGGTGATGTTCTTGTGCCAGAAACTCTGAAGAACAACCAGATGACCCAGAAATAACTTTTGACAAGACAGTCAGGATTTTCCACGCAAATCTAGTTGGTTGCCTGAAGCTGAAGGAAAGCAGATAGTGCTGTATACTTAGAATGCTGGGGCATTCAAAATGGCATGAAAGTAGACAAATGTCAGGAAGAGTCACCAGGCTTAAAGCTAGAATCAATGAAAAAATAGCACCAACCTGAATGTACTAAGGCAAAGCACACAAGTCAAGGTAATGCCCAACTTTTAAAAAATGTGGTATTCCCAACTTAAAAATTTTCCAAGGATTTGCATAGTACTCATCTTAGAAAGAATAAAAACTGCACAGACAGATCACAGGAAATACTCTGTAAAGCATTCTCCACTATCATGACTCAAAATGAGTAACCATTAACTTTTACTAGACATACAGAAATGCTGACTGCGAGGAGGCATTCAATCCAGCTTTCTGTTCAAAGAAGGACTCTCATCAGCACCAGATCAGGTTTGTCATGTCTTTGCCTACACTAGTCTTGAAAATCTACTAGCATTCAGTAACTTGTGCCAGCGCTGCACTGCCTGCCTAATCAAGCTGATATCAGAGAACAATTTAGTAATAACAGAATGAGAACATGTGCCCACAGTGCTAGAAAATGACAGAAAAAGATGACTAAAAACCTTGAAACTTGTAGATGAGTCTTTCTTTTCTAAAGAAGGATTTTTTTGATCAAGGATATCAAAGGAACATGAAGATAAATCTTAAAAAGTGTTTTGCAACACTGAGATAATTATTGAGGTCTCCTTCTTAGCTAAAGTATGTCATATCCACAGTTGCTTTCTACTGGTGTTGTGCTCACACACACCAGGACGGGAAGGGAGTGGAGGAAAGGGGAGTTACAACTACACAGTGGCTCACATTTCTAGTTATTTCAGTTAATATATGGGTTATAGGATTATTAAAGTTTTGTGTGAATGCTTGTTAACTATTGTTAATTATGTGTTTAATCAAGTACGGGGACTTGATTCTTGAAAGGCTCCAATAGTATCTGATTGAGACAGAGGAAGGAAGCATTTGCATAAAACAGATTCAATGAACCAGGGCTGAGACAGTGAGTGTGGACAAGCTTTTGTCAGGCTCTTGATCCTAAGCAGTTAATGAATTATCCAGCCATCTAAATACTGGATAGATAACAGTTGAGTTTCCTGGCAGTTCTGATACTTCTGACTAAGGGATGACATGGCTATTTTCTCCCCGGAGTTTACAATCAGGAACACGGACTGGTGCCAGTCAGTGTAGCTCAAGTCCCACATCTCTGTCCAAAGGCACACTTTACCTCTGGTTCTTACAACTAATCAAAAAGATCATGTTTTTGTACTGCCCCGTTTTGTCCTGCTCAGAAATAGCAGTGAAACCATGGGAATGCAAAGCCTAAATATAATTTATTTGGAGAAACAAACATAAAAGACTTAACCAACTATGTCTCATATAGCAAAATCACAAGATCAGTGAATAGTGATACAGTGAGGCAATACATCAGTGAAAAGCACTGTGTTGCTTTTGGAGGGGTAAAATATTGTAATCTCCTAATCTAAAGGAAGTATAAATGAATTATAACATAATCTAAAAGTATTATCAGATGAGGTAAAATAGATACCAGTGTCACAAGTTACTTATCTCTAAGAATGATGAGAAAAGGGTTGAAAGTTGAGGCTGACTATAAATGAAGGAGTTGTCTTTAGGTGGGATTGCAGGAGTGGAGTTCTTTTTGTCTTTCCCACTCAGTAACAGTGGAGTGGGATGCCTGTTGTAGTAATGGGGATATTAAGTATATTTCAGTTTTTATTATTCCATTTTGAGTAAATAAATCACTACGCCACTGAAAAGCCCAAACCTCCGGACTAGCATTTTTTAGACGTACAGTTTTTCAATATGCATGCAGTGAATTGAAAACCAAAGAAATTAGAAAAATCTTAAGACACACTACAATGTAAACAGTATAAACAATGTCCAGACCTTAGTCCAGCTTTTGCACACAGTTCTGTGTATGCAGATGAACTGATCACCTGAAAAATATTCACTCAAATATGGCACACAGTGAGAAAATGAGACCCAAATTTTAAATCATTGCTTCCCAGCTCATGTCAGCCCAATTTACTTTAAGGAGTCTCCAAACAAGTCTGCACACATGCAAAAAAAATCATACCCACCTGTGCAAACTTCGTTCGTCTCAACAACTTGATCATCCATTTCAAGCATTTACAAACACTTTTCAAACATTATTCAACTGTCTATAGCCACCAGATATTCAGCAGCCAGACAACAGAAATTGATAGAAATGGTTGGACTTGATGACCTGATGGTTCTTTTCCGACCTGATGTTTCTTTTCCAACCTGGAGATTCTATGATTCTATGAAACAGAGCCCCATATGAAAGTTGAAAGAGCATGAGGAGAAGGGTATGCCAACCCCACCAACAGTCTCATCAGTGACCCCATACGTATGCCAAGGAAGCCATAGCTTCCAGTGACCCTGGTATGGCGAAACGCCTGGGGAATGATATCAAAAGATGCAAATCAATATTGCTGCCAGGTATCAATATAACTTCACAGAACAGAATCACAGAATCACAGAACAACCAAGTTGGAAGGGACCCATCGGATCTTCTAGTCCAACCATTCCTATCTAACACTAAACCAAGTCCCTCAAGACCTCATCCACCCGTGCCTTAAACACCTCCAGGGAAGGTGAATCAACCACCTCCCTGGGCAGCCTATTCCAATGCCCAATGACCCTCGGCGTGAAAAACCTCCTCCTAATCTCCAACCTAAATCTCCCCTGGCGGAGCTTGAGGCCATTCCCTCTCGTCCTGTCCCCTGTCACTTGGGAGAAGAGACCAGCTCCCTCCTCTCTACAACCACCTTTCAGGTAATTGTAGAGAGTAATGAGGTCTCCTCTCAACCTCCTCTTCTCCAGGCTAAACAACCCCAGCTCTCTCAGCCGCTCCTCATAGGGTCTGTTCTCCAGCCCCTTCACCAGCCTCGTTGCTCTTCTCTGGACTTGCTCCAGAGACTCAACACCCTTCTTGTGGTAAGGGGCCCAGAATTGGACACAATATTCAAGGAGCAGCCTCACCAGTGCTGAGTACAGAGGGAGAATCACCTCCCTGGACCTGCTGGTCACACCCTTTCTGATCCAAGCCAGGATGCCATTGGCCTTCTTGGCCACCTGGGCACACTGTTGGCTCATGTTCAGTCGGCTGTCAACCAACACCCCCAGGTCCCTCTCCTCCTGGCAGTTTTCCAGCCAGGCTTCTCCCAGTCTGTAGCTCTGCATAGGGTTGTTGTGCCCCAGGTGCAGGACCTGACATTTGGCCGTGTTAAACCTCATGCTGTTGGACATTGCCCAGAGGTCCAGCCTGTCCAGGTCCCTTTGCAGAGCCTCCCTACCCTCCAGCAGATCCACACTTGCACACAGCTTTGTGTCATCTGCAAACTTGCTAAGGGTACCCTCAATGCCCTCATCCAGGTCATTGATGAAGACATTGAACAGGACTGGACCTAGCACTGAGCCCTGGGGAACCCCACTTGTCACTGACCTCCAGCTGGACTTAACACCATTTACCACCACTCTCTGGGCCCGGCCATCCAGTCAGTTTTCTACCCAGGAGAGTGTGCGTCTGTCCAGGTCAGAGGCTGACAGTTTCCGTAGCAGAATGCTGTGAGAAACTGTGTCAAAGGCTTTGCTGAAGTCCAGAAAGACCACATCCACAGCCTTTCCCTCATCCAGCAGCCGAGTGACTTTGTCATAGAAGGCGATCAGGTTGGTTTGGTAGGACCTGCTGCCTCTGGTAAACCCATGTTGACTGGGCCTGATCACCCGGTTCTCTTTTAAGTGCTTCATGATAGCACTCAAGATCACCTGTTCCATGACTTTCCCTGGCACTGAGGTCAGACTGACTGGCCTGTAGTTCCTGGGATCCTCCCTGCTACCCTTCTTGTAAATGGGAACTACATCAGCCAGTCTCCAGTCCAGAGGTACCTCCCCAGTCTTCCACGACTGCTGGAAGATGATGGAAATGGGTTTGGCCAATACATCCGCTAGCTCCCTCAAAACCCTAGGATGTATCCCATCTGGTCCCATGGACTTGTGTGTGTCCAGTTGGCCAAGCAGGGCTCTGACCACCTCCTCTTGGACTATGGGAGCCTCGTATTGCTCCTCTGTTTCCCGGGTATCTACACAGAGGGAACAACTTTCTTTACAATTAAAGACTGAGGCAAAGAAGGCATTAAGTACCTCAGCCTTCTCCTCGTCCCCTGTCACTGCTGTTCCCTCTGAGTCCAAAAGGGACTGTATGGTCTCCCTTGTCCTCCTTTTACTGTTAATATACTTATAGAAAGATTTTTTATTGTCTTTTGCTGACTTAGCTAATCTGATCTCTAGCTCAGCCTTAGCCCCTCTGATTTTTTCCCTACATAGCCTCGCTTCCCTCCTGTAGTCCCTCCAAGAGGCCTGTCCCCCCTTCCAGAGCCTATAAATCTTCCTTTTTTTCTAATTTGACTCAAGATTTCCCTACTTAACCAAGCTGTTTTTTTCCCCTGCCGGCCTTTTTTCCAGAACACGGGGATGGCTTTCTCCTGAGCTGCCAGGATCTCCTTTTTGAAGAACTCCCAGCCCTCATGGGCTCCCTTGCCCTCAAGTGCTGTCTCCCAGGAGACTTTGCCAACCAACCTTCTGAAAAGTTCAAAGTCTGCCCTCTGAAAATTTAGTGCAACCGTCCTGCTTAGCACCCTCTTCACTTCACCTAGGACAGAAAACCCTATCATCTCATGATCATTAAGACCTAGGTGACCCCCTACTCTCACATGCCCCACAAGCCCCTCTCTGTTGACAAACAGTAAGTCCAGGAGGGCACCTTCCCTTGTAGGTTCGTTGACCAGCTGTGCAAGGAAGTTGTCTTCCACGTACTCCAGGAACCTCCTAGACTGCTTCCTTTCTGCTGTGTTGTACTTCCAGCAGATATCAGGGAGATTGAAGTCTCCCACAAGGACAAGAGGCACTGACTTGGAGATTGACCCCAGCTGTTTAAAGAAGAGCTCATCAGCTGCTTCTCCTTGGCTGGGTGGCCTGTAACAGACTCCCATCACAAAATCTCCCTTGTTATGGGCTCCCTTGATCTTAACCCACAGGCACTCAATCTCCTCATCGCCACAGTCCATCTCAGAGGTGTCCAAGTCCTCCCTTACAAAGAGGGCTACTCCACCCCCTCTCCTACCCTTTCTATCCCTCCTGAAGTGTTTATACCCCACCATACCCGAACTCCAGTTATAAGAGTCATCCCACCACGTTTCTGTGATGGCAACGACATCAAAGGCACCTTGCCCTACAATGGCTTCCAGCTCTTCCATCTTGTTCCCGAGGCTGCGTGCATTGGTGTAAATGCACTTCAGCTGAGTAGCTGAGCCTTCAACCCTGCTAGAGGGGACTACTCCTCCTGGGGTAGTTGATGCCAGAATATCTATATCTCCCTTGTTGAGCGAGGCTGCATTCTGCCCCACTACCTGTATGGTGACGCGCTGGCGGTCCTCACCAGCACGCCCCCTCCTAAACTCCAGTGGCCTACATCCAGGCACGCAGTTGTCTAGCCTGGACTGGATCCCCTCCCCCTTCACACCTAGTTTAAAGCTCGATTTATGAGCTTAGCTAGGTTTTTAGCAAGGACCTTAGCCTCACTAGGAGACCCACATGTCCCAACCTTTGCACCCATGTCAGAGGGTGCACGAACCACTCCATGGTCAAAGAACCCAAAGCCCTTGCAGCAATTCTTTCACTGGATGAGATGTAAGTAATTGTGGTTCTCTCTACAGTGACAGATCAGCCCACACTCAGATGCTGAAGAGTATCTTAGAGAACCTTCTGTCCACATCTTTAAGCTCCTGGTTTAATTTCATGGCTCTGTCACTCTAAGTGCAAAGAGCAAGCAATCAAGAGCAGGCGCTCTGGTAGTCCATATTGTAACAGAAGGGTGTGAGAGGTAGCCAGAATTTAAGTCTTCCAAAGAAATATCTCCTAACTATGCAAAGCTCATGTGAACATCTAGTCCAGTAGACAGATAATTCACTTCCTCCATCAGTTCCCCTTCATGTTGCTACTTTGCCCAGACATCGAGAAGTGCTTTTTGTTCTGCTTACCTCTACTTTCATGTCTACTGGAATTTTTTTTTCTCAGCTATCTATTTAAAACACAACATAAAAATGGGAAAGGATACACCAAAACTTCATTAGGAAATAGCAGATTTTTGTGTGGTCCTGGTACACTGGCCTTTAGGAAACCTTTATTCCAGGGGAGCCCTCTGAGATATATATGCTTTCCAGTATCTCTGAGCGGTAATAGGAGAAACTTATGATGAGGGGGTCAAGTGGAAGGATTCCTTCATGTTGATTTAGTCCAACAGTCTTCTGAATCATCAATTGCATGAAGCAGCTGATCGAGTAACAGTTGGAAATACACTTCCTTTTATCTTGATGGAAACTGTTGATTAGGCTTTGGTATAGCACTGCACATGTCAACAACCTACAATGTTGTTATTGGCACTAGTGAAATCTCTTGCCATGTGTTTTGGCTTATCATAGAAAGAACCATATGGTCTGGACATCAGTTTAGCATATTTTTTAAAATAAAAACTTAAAAAATGATGGGCAGAAACTATACAGCATATCCAGATAGACATACCTAGCATCAATGCTGTGAAACACAAACCTAACAGACACCCTAGCAAATAGGTATTTCTGACAAAATATCTTCAAAAAACAAAGGATCACTAGACCTTGAAAGATCTACTATTGTAACTCTGCTATCCCCTTAAATTCTTCTCCTTGCTATGACCAGCAGTCTATATAAAATTTTAGGAAGAGAAAAAAAAAGCAAATGTAATACAGTTACTTATTCCTGAGCAGACACTAAAGAGAGACATGTGGAACTGAAATATCTCTGTGAAACAGAATGTTATGGAAAACCACACAAAACTGCAGTTTGTCTTTTATCTAGGTTCTCAGCAGAAACAAGTAGAAGTAAAGCCTCTAGCAATTGCCTTGCATAGAAGAAAGCAGCAAGGCAGCATAAAGTTGCAAGGGGATGGTGTTGCAGTAATGACTGTTATTCACATCACCAGTAAATCACAGGTGTGATTATAGTATACTAACTTGTTGTGATCATGTTAAAAGGATTATATCACTGTTGTTTTACTCCATTCTTTGTTTATGAGTTCAGGCTATTTGGAGCCTTTTGTTTTACCTCTAACTAGAGAAATATGGATAAATAATTTTAAATTGGTTAGCTCTGCCCGGGACTGTCCTCTCAGGTTGCTGAGCTCAGTGGTTTTTTATAGCATTTTCTTTTTTCCTCCCTTCTTTCTTTCTTTTTTTTTTTTTTTTTCCTAATCCACTTCTGACATATAGACAATTTGTATAAAAAGGCTGTAATGCCACACATTCTGAGTCCTCTGCTATTTGCTTTTCATGGCTGATAGATCAGTAAGCATTTGCTCTGTGTTATTTCTGTTTAATATTTTTTTCCTTTAATTTGCAAATTGAGATCTTCCTGGGTTTTGTTTCTCTCAAAAGTATAAAAAGTATAGCAAGATTGATAAGACCATTCTTTACTTCACAGGAGCCTTCTTGTGCCAGAACACTGGAGAGTATTTGTGGCTCCAGCAGCCTGTCCTGTTTTGCATAGGGTGAAGGTGTAGGCTGACAGGGACACCCTAGATGCTGTGTCCTGCTGACCTCCTTGTCCCAACCTGCTGCCAACCTGCTCAGCTGCCCTGGATCTTATACTCATTTGGTCCCTGTTTAAGCCCTTGGTAGGTATGGCTGCTTCTTATTTTCTCATGATTACCAGATTTTCGAATCACATATCAGAAGAATCATGAAAAGGTCCATCAGAAGGACCATCAAGTAGCACAGGATTGGGTGATCTACTGCTTTGGGGGTTCTGTGTGAATTTGGACAGTTGTCATCTCTTGTATGTAGTCCCATATGGTTGTAAGAATGAATCCTCGCCTGACTGAATTAGCCATCTAAAAATGGAGAACAGAAAAAGGGAAAAAAGATGGGCAGTGTCATCAAGGTGACGTTTTCTGTTAATGGCTGATCTAAAATAAGAGCCCAGATTGGTTGCTCTTCAATCTCCATATTGCCACTCACGCTAAGTCTTTTCTATGCATACAGCATGGTTTGAGTCACTACCATGGAGCTACTGAGGAGATCTGTAGCCATCATGCTAGTTAATTTCTGGATCGTGCTTGTTCCTAGTGTGATTGGACTGATTTAAATGAAACTTCAGGTATAACAGTGCAGCTAGGAACTTGGCTCATTGTGTCATGGATGTTGTTCCATTTGTTAGAAGATTTAGTTTGGATCATGTGTTTTTTCACTTTCTAGCAGTGGCAGTATTAGCCCAGTCAGGCTTGGAGCCTACTTCAGGTGGTGAGTCCACTTGTACTTGGCTCTGCACTAGCACAAAATGAAAAAACACTGTTATGAATGGAGTGGTAGACGGATGCACTTCACTTGTAAGAGAGAATCAGCAATATGTTTACTGATATAACCCAGAAATTTAACAAAATTTGCTAATAAATGCAACAATGGCTTAAGAAGATTCAGTACCAAGGTAAAATGGATTATTTACTACATAGAGGACAGTGTCCGACAATTCCGTCAGGGACACCTACCCACTGAGTCACAAGTTCCAGAAAGACCCCCTTGCTTTCTAAACTTCTTCTCAGAGAGGAGTGTAGGTGCAGCTGGATCCAGATTTAGATAAATTTTGTCAATCATTTATGTCTAAAAGTCTATATATGCACAATTAGTACTGCACAGCACTTAACTAAGACTTCAAAGTTTCAGTGTACTTTGTCTCAATTTACTTACAGTGGTTCCCTTGTGGCAAGGATTCTCTCAGCCTTGAGGAGTAACCTTGAGAGGAGATAAGAACACCTATGCTCTTTGAAGAAGCCGATATTCAGCTAAAGAGAAGGTAGAAATGGGACTAAAGGAAACCTCTGAGGACAGTAGTTCTAAAAGGATCAGTGCTTCAGTGTATATCAAGAATTTCTTTGGATAATATAATTATCTAAAATGCTAGGAGAAAACATCTTGAAATGGTCACAATCCAGTAGAAATGTGCTTGTAATGACAACTTTGTAGACATTAGTGCATTGGAGGAATGGTGGTAGGTGAAATGAACTTATGCTCAACATTGTGTAGCAGCCTTGGTTTCCCAGGTAGACAGGGCTTTCTTGGCTTTGTTTCAAGTTCTTGGCCTTTTTTGGTTTCCATATTTCATTGACTTGCCATGGTATAAGTGATATGTTCCAAGGAGAATTTATTTCCTTTCCCAGTATTAGAGGAGGTAAAGAGTTACAATCTTTAATTTTAACAGGGAGACTCTTTCATGTTTCTTTTTTATTTGATTACCCCACTTGGTTTTTCTGAGTACTGCTTTTCTGTAGTGACTGACCCCAATGGCAATAAATTTATCCCAGTCAAAACAAAATCTGGACAAAATATAATAAAAAAATAATAGTAACAACAATGATAATGATGATAACTATAGTAATGCCTTAACTTTGAAACTAGAGACAAACACATAATTTTGACACAAAATGATACAAATACATTCAAAGTGGCTCAGAAGTTTGTATAGAGCTGGATTTTACAACCAGTACTCAAGAATTCATGAGGGTTTTAAATCACAAATAATGTTCAGAGGACCACGGATGACTGGAGAACAACAACTGCAGTGAAATCATTAGACTGCCATTTTGGACTTATGGTCATTAGTATACCAGAGCTATTAAACCAGTTTTAACGAAGGAGAAGCCCGTCAAGGTGTCCATATTTAAATTTGCAGATACAGTATGTATGGTTGGATTGAAGGAATTTTCTCTGAACAGTATGTATAGATCCACACTTCCTACATTCATTAGTGGAAATGTCATTTATTTGTTGAAGTTAATTATAGAAGTCTAACACTTTCTTCATTTTTACCTCCAATGCAAATGATCATGTAATCTCCAACTGCATGCAACACTTTACTTCATATACTAGATATGATTAATTTTCCTGCAGTAGAATTAGAGCATGTGATTATCTGAGCTTAGGTAAAATCAATGTCTCCTGGTGTTATTTCAAAGGAGTTTTTTGACATAGTATCCTTAATAAACAGGATTTCAGAAATGCATGCTGCAAAAAAAGTTAGATAAATAAGCTCTAGAGGTTGTGGCCAAAACAGTGGCAACCCATAAATCCCCAGCATCTTCATATGTGATCAGACAGACATTACAACACACACTTGCAAGAAAAGATGGATACAGCTGCTTCTGAAAGGTTATTCCATGTGGTTTGAAAGCACTTCCATATTGCTCCATCCAGCTTCAGCTGAAGTGAATGGTTTCAACAATCTTAATGGGTACCAGATAAAGACTAGAAAGTATATATGTGTATACATTCAGTCAATATTCTATATTTGCCTAAGAGAGAATTTCTCAAAAACCAGACAGACATCACCTAATTTTCTGCAAGTTAGACATCTAAGCTCAAAGCACAAATGTGTGCATGCTCACGGCATATATTAATTTTCCTACATTTTGGTTGTCAATCAAATGCTTGTATACGAAGGTGACAGAGCATACATCTACCATTCAAGAGTGAAAACCAGACGTAATTTTTAACACATGTTTCTAGCTGTTGGATCTTTTGCTTGCAGACATGGCAGACAAACACTGAAGCCATAAAAAAAAATTCACAATTGAATGACTTTAAAATATACCCTCTGTAGGAGTGAATTCAGAGTAACTAGCTGACTCTTTTAGTTAGCAGTGATATTGATGGAAGGAATGTTATTTCAGAGGGGCTCGAAGAACAGTAGAGTTAAAATAAGTCAAAGGTTATATTTTAATCTTAAAATATTAAGTTGTGGATGGGTATTTTGGACCTGGTTATTTTACTAGACAATGGATGTAATAACCTGTGAGAGGTGGTATGCAAGCAAGGAGGAACTTGTCCCATGGGCTGGAGTTACACCTAGTCTCTAGCCAACAGCACAAGTCTCAGGTGAGCAGGAAAGGACCTGGGGTTAGTGCAGTGGTTGGGGTGCTTGGCTGGCAGGGAAACACTGAGGCATCATCTCTGTCTCTCTGGAAGAGAAATAAAGCTTACCTTAGTTTTTTACTGAAATTTTACCAAATGAGTCCTAACTATCTTAACGGGAGTATCAAAACATGTGCAAAATATCTTGGGGAGATATCCCAACTTCTCTGCAGTGCTGTGCTTATAGATTTAGTATAGATTGTATGGAAAATACAATAAGGCATACTAGGACTGCAAAATAATGTGTCACCAGCCTATGGTTGTATGCCAACTGCCTTGGCAAAGTTTGTGTTAATATGCCATCCTCAGAAATTCACTGCACCTTCTTCATGTGGAGTGAAAGTAGAGGTCTTTGATTGTGCTTGGTGAAAGAGTCTGAGCAATTACTGAAATATAAGCACAGCAAGTTCTCACAAGCAAACATTTTGTATAAGCAAAGGTGATCACAAAGCTTATTCTTTCCTTATTCAAGAAAGGCAGGGTAACTTAAGAGTGACCATTCAAAACAGACTAAAACAAATACTTCTAATCTGTGCCTTTTAGGCATCACCTAACAATTTTTGGCTTCTTTATCAAGCCAGGAAGTTCAACTCAAGTAGGGGAACATGGTGTGCCTATTTGCTGGTGATGGAACAGTGGTTTGTACCTGAAGCATTATGTAAATGAAGTTGATTATCTGTGCTTATCCCCTAGCATACCTGAAGTGTCCTGTTGCTGTTCAGATTGGTCCTGAGAAGGGCACTGTTGACTGTCCACACTCTTGAAACACTGAAAATTCTGAGCAAAAGAATTTTATCCCATGACAGCTTTATAGATAAATATATTTCTTGCAGATAGTAGGCATCTGACTGGAACACCAGGTACATCCCTCATTGTAGAGGACATCCTCCACAAGTAAAAAGAAGATTTCTGATTTTAGGTCTCCACGTTATCTCTGTAATGTGATCTACAGGACATCAAATTCACTTTCTCTTTTTTCTTTTCTTCGGGGAAAGATGCTACAACTTCCACTTGCACCCTGTCATTTTGGACACTGCTGCAATGCCAATGTCTGAGATAACTGATGAATGGGCAGGGTATATTCCTGACACATCAAAAGGGGTGTTGATGCTAACTCTGTGTTCCATGAAAAGCTGGACTTGAGTCCCAGATTCTAATGTCATGGATAGTTACTGTTTTGGTATTTCTAGTGGTCAAAGTAGACTACCTATATTAAGCTCCTGTGTGAACAGATTACAGTTTTCTCCTTACAGATGAACTCCTTGTCTTAAACTTTGACAAGTATTTCAGTCTCATCACCAGTAATATTTTGTTGATGGTTAGTTAAAGGACACCTGTAGCAGGCAGTGACTTTTCCCAATTATTTGAATGACTGCTGAGATGCTTTAATCTATGACCCTTCATTTAAACATTCAATACTGAAAGTCATAGAATCACTCATTTTGCAGCTCCTGAAGCAGTAGGCACTGGGAGGGGTTTTGCTCTAAACCTTTACATCATGTTCCATGACCAGATTTAATTGCCTTTTTGACAAAATTAAAGCTATGTTGTCAAGCATCAACATGTATTCTTTGCCACAAATCCTTTACCTGCTTTCTCAGTTCTCTCAGGAACTTTGCAGTCTCTCATGTATTAGGTTCAGACTTCCAGAAATTTAACTAGATCATTCTCACTAG
Source organism: Coccyzus lansbergi (assembly GCA_033558105.1). Classification (NCBI taxonomy): domain Eukaryota; kingdom Metazoa; phylum Chordata; class Aves; order Cuculiformes; family Coccyzidae; genus Coccyzus; species Coccyzus lansbergi. The sequence continues at coordinate 204,533 of JAUMJK010001049.1, forward strand.
GTCTTTTTATTTTTTTTTAAATGACATCATTCTTCCCTTGTCCTTTTCTTTCTACTTCTCAGATGTTAGTTAGACTTTTTCTGAAATATGTATATACATGCACATATATGTGGTAATAACTATGCTCTTAGAGCAGGATTTTAATACAGTAAATATCTGGGTAGAAACAGAAGTCACTTCTCAATTATGTATGTTAGGAGTGAAACAGTCTGCTATATTGGAAGTCCCACAGAACTGAGAAGTAACCTGAGGCTAGGTCCTTAATTTGTATGTGGTTTTAATTATTATAAAGAAATTAACCTTAGAATCTCAGCATCTCTGTACATTTGGGAAGATAAGATCCAGATATACCCTCTGTAAAGGTCTCTACAGTATTGGCAAAGAATATATGTTTTTCTAAGGTACTCAAGGTCTGTACTAATTACCTCTGCACTTTCAGTCTATGTGATGTGTATTCAGAGGGCTGAGCTTCACTCTTAATCTGCAGATTTATAAAAGCAGAGAAGCTAAAAGATGAGGCCAAACTGCCATGGTCAGGTGGTTTCGTATGAACCTTATGAAGCCTAGAATTTTGTCTGTTTTTTGCAGAGACTCACAGATCTGCCCATGTTTACTTGGAAAGGCAGTGGACTGCCATTGAACTGGAGAATAACCCTGCGCAGCATGTGAAGTGTGTAAAAAAACTTGAGCTCAGGAGAGCAAGAGAATTAAGGTGGAAATGCTGCAGCACATACAACATACTCCTTGTCAGGTAGGACTCAGGGGAATGTATCAGGGGTACTTGTCTTAGTGCAAAAGGTTAAGTTACAAAATTATGATCCTGAGAATGGCGTTAACATCCTGTGTAGGATGGCTCCAGGTCTAAAGCCCAGGGTCAGAGATTTGTTTAGGAGGCACTGCATGGGAAACAAAGAGGTATCATTTCTGGACCTCTTTGTACAGCCTGGAACTGGAGAAGGGATGTCCAGATAAAAAGAAATACAGAAAAAAGGCAATGATGCAAGAACAAGAGAAAAAAACCCATGAACTCTTTCCAGCTTAATTTTAAAATCAACTGGGAGCTGCCATTTTGTATAAACATAAGGCAAAACCATCTCTCTGATGACTTTGTCCTTTATGCTCCCCAAGAAGCTGTCTCTAGTAAATTGCCAGGATTGGAGTGTCAGATCCTATTCTTATTTCTGTTCTTATTTGACTGTGCTGATGGTTATAAAGAAAAATTTTGAGCTCTCTGTGACTGTCTCAGTGCTCCTGCGCCCTGTCTACTACTTGATTATTATTGCACTCTCTGCTAAAGACACACAGGGATTCTCATGGGCTTAGAAACATTTCAGTACTAACAGGAGTAAAGTGCTGCCCTGAGTAAAGCTCTGTGCAGCATCCTGTAATATTGCATATTATACAATTTGGAAGAGGAAAGGTAACCCAGAATACCAGGTGACAATGTCATTTCCGTTATTGCTGGTGGACTCCGTGTTTGGAATGATAACCATCCAACAACGTGGTGGATTTTTTGACATAACACAGATTATTTTATTTTTACTTGTTACCTAATAATTGCAGAGAAAGCTGTGATGGAGGGACCCCCAGCCTGTGGAGCATATCTCTATGCAGATTTTCTGATGTATTGTGAAAACAAATCCAGCCCAGCTTTGCATCATGGTGCTGATCTCTGGGCAGCTGTAGCAAAGCCCAGGAGAGTCACATTACTATTGGGTGATCCCTGAGGCAGTATGGTGATGGACTTTCATCTTTTCTTTCCTCCTTGAGTGTTCAGTGGAAGAATTGACTAAAGCAATAGGGCTACAGCTGTGGTTACTTTCTGTAGCTGCTTTTGCCCATCCTCATTTCTCATATTCATTCTGGCATGTTGGAATCTGTAATAAAAACAGTCCTTTACCTACCAGCTCACATGTTCAGTGTATCAACCTTCTCCCACAATGCACTGTCAGGAAGCTGCAGTTATTGACACACTTAGTTTCATAAGTAAATTTCAGAGGCAACACCATGTCAGCATCTCCTTGATTTATGCAACCATCCCTTCCAGAGCTCTTGACTGAATCTAAAGGAAAATTGCAATGATTCTAACAACTTATTGAGCTATTGAGGTGGGCTAGCTAACAGTAAAAGAAACAAGAATCTTTGAAAACATAAAAAAACTCCACTCTCTGAGACAAACTGTAGTAAAATCTTGTTTCCACTGAAATCAGAGAGAATCGTCTACCACTAAATTAATGAAGAAATGGTATAACAAGAAGATAGGTATGTCAGTCCATCTTGTCTCAGTGCCTGCTGGACCCCAGGACCTATCTGTCACTGAATAATATCTTACACCTTGCAAGGTCTGTACCCAGCAATACAGACAGTGGGGCAGCAGTGGTAAGTCTTTTTGGTACAAACCAGCCCATCTCTGCCAATAGGAAAGTTTTTGAGCAAATCTGCTTTCATCTAACTACCTTCCAGCAACAGTAACCACTTTCTCATTCTATAATTAAGCAGCAATTAAACTCCAGATAGGGAGTTCAAATGGAGTTAATTTCTGAGGTGCCTTATTTGTAAAATCAGAGTGCCTCCAGTATTATTCATAAATTAGTATTAATCTTAAATTCCTTGGAAGGTGTGAGGCACGCCTGTTACCCATTTATTGCTCACTGCTTGCCAGTTCATCAAATGTCATTGGAAAGGCAAATTGTTTTCAATATTCTCTCCTGTAATGCAGGTATACTGGTTTTTATTTCTTTCCAAAAAATCTGCAATATTGATCCCCGTTCCCAGATGCGTCACATCTGCTTGAACATCTGTATTAGCCCAGTGCTGATTAGAAGACATGAATCTTAATACTGAATTTTGCTGACCTATCTGACTTGATCCAGGTAGATACTTAGCAAAATCACTTAATGGTTTGTGCACATATAGACAAATTGCACAAACAAATCTTTCTAGAAAGACTTTTTTATTTTCTAGTTAGATAATAATTCAATTTAAAGAGGTTTGGGTTTAGCAAAACAACTTGCTTGAACTCAGGACCAAAAAGTACATCTTGAAAAGTGAAAACTCTTGTTTCTTTTCTAACTTGAAAAAATAATGACATGCAGAGCATTTAAGAAAAATGAAGCGTTGAGGAGATTGACATATTCTTTATATTATACTGGAAAAAGAATTAACGTTATCTGTCTGGCTCTGATCAACATTTATTTCCACTCCCCAGAAACATTTCAACCAGTAAAAATAAGAAGATGATAAAAGAAAATACGTCACAATGTGAAGTAAAATCAAGTGAAGAGCCTTATAACTGTTAGGTTTGTCAGTTTTATTTTTTCATAGTGGTAAACATCATAGTATTTCCCTGAACCATAGAGCTGTTGCCCTGAGGATTAAGAATTGCAGATTATTTTGTTGGGTTGAGTTTTATAGTTCATGCTTCTACCCATGTAGTGGAAGGCTTCCAGTGTCTTCAACTCTGTTGGTTTTGGCCTGGTTACTGGTTGAGGATCTTTCTGGAAAGGCTTTTTTCCCTCCTTAAATACCTATTTTTAAAGTTTGATTACTGTTTGCACTTTTAAATACACAAAAAATGCCTAAACTGTAAGCATTTTAGTAAGCACAGAGATATATATCTGTGTAATAGTATCTATGTTTATCTGTTACCTAAGGCTGTGCTTATGTATGTTCTGCTCAACTGTTCTTCTGCTCCTGAACTGTCCCTTATTTGTTCCAGGAGAAAGTCTGTTGGTGATAGCTTTCAGTTGTAACTCCTGAACTAGAAAACAAACCAACATAGAAAGGGAGTTTTGTCTTTGTGGAGCTTTTAGAAGAGGAGAAAAGAGGGTAAGTGTGGCCAACAAGTGACCCACTCAGGACTTGTGCTGCTTGGAGGACTTAGTAACTTGCAGGAGATAGGAAGTAGATGTGGTATCAACTTGATGTGCCCATCTGACCTCCAACAACTCCCCAACTCTAGATCTGAACTGAGACTGACTGTCCCTATGCATTACCTTTGAAGAACAGTAATTATAAGCAACATGGGTTAAAACAGACTCTCTTTTTTGCATTATGGTGTTTATTTTCTCAGTTGGATTATAATCTACCAGCTGCTGGTACTGCACTCTGAAAAGTACATGAGATTGAAATGACAGAAGAGTAAAGAGAGAAACTAATCACAGTGGTATAAAAGCAGTTTCCTGTAAATTTAGGATAAAATGTTAACTGAGCAAGTTAAAAATCTTTATATAGAAAAGAGGCATCACTTTAAGATCAGTTTATGGCCTTATTTATATCACCAGCATCCCTTCACAGGTTTTGGCTTTCTGGGACTTGTACTGTTTCCGGGAGAACGAATTCTTCTGCACATGTGCTGAGCAACTGGTCACAAGGTCCTTTGATGGCAAAAATGGCCTGCTGCTGGCCCTGTGGCTCACAGCTGGACCACACAGGGACACACACAACTTTGTAGGCACATCAGCTTTCACCCCCTCCATGATGGCTGTTTGTGGCTGTCTGGACCAATGGCTTTGATAGATCCATCACTTCAAAAAGTGTTTAAAACCCACATGCTCCACTTTTTGTGTGGTTGGTTCTGGATGTTGGCCAACAACATAGATATCTTTACACCAGAGCCTGCAAGTTAAGAAACACATGGGTGTTTTGAAAATTGACTGATCTAACCACCCACGTGTCAGGAGACCCACTTGTGATGTGCTTTTCTACCTCCCTTTTGGACTCAGAGGGAACAGCAGTGACAGGGGACGAGGAGAAGGCTGAGGTACTTAATGCCTTCTTTGCCTCAGTCTTTAATTGTAAAGAAAGCTCTTCCCTCTGTGTAGATACCCGGGAAACAGAGGAGCAATACGAGGCTCCCATAGTCCAAGAGGAAGTGGTCAGAGCCCTGCTTGGCCAACTGGACACCCACAAGTCTATGGGACCAGATGGGATACATCCTAGGGTTTTGAGGGAGCTGGCGGATGTATTGGCCAAACCCCTTTCCATCATCTTCCAGCAGTCCTGGAAGACTGGGGAGGTACCTCTGGACTGGAGACTGGCTGATGTAGTTCCCATTTACAAGAAGGGTAGCAGGGAGGATCCCAGGAACTACAGGCCAGTCAGTCTGACCTCAGTGCCAGGGAAAGTCATGGAACAGGTGATCTTGAGTGCTATCATGAAGCACTTAAAAGAGAACCAGGTGATCAGGCCCAGTCAACATGGATTTACCAGAGGCAGGTCCTGCCAAACCAACCTGATCGCCTTCTATCACAAAGTGACTCGGCTGTTGGATGAGGGAAAGGCTGTGGATGTGGTCTTTCTGGACTTGAGTAAAGCCTTTGACACAGTTTCTCACAGCATTCTGCTATGGAAACTGTCAGCCTCTGGCCTGGACAGACGCACACTCTCCTGAGTAGAGAACTGGCTGGATGGCCGGGCCCAGAGAGTGGTGGTAAGTGGAGTTAAGTCCAGCTGGAGGCCAGTGACAAGTGGGGTTCCCCAGGGCTAAGTGCTAGGTCCAGTCCTGTTCAATGTCTTCATCAATGACCTGGATGAGGGCATTGAGGGTACCCTTAGCAAGTTTGCAGATGACACAAAGCTGTGTGCAAGTGTTGATCTGCTGGAGGGTAGGGAGGCTTTGCAAAGGGACCAAACAGGCTCGACCGCTGGGCAGTGTCCAACGGCATGAGGTTTAACACGGCCAAATGCCAGGTCCTGCACTTGGGGCACAACAACCCTATGCAGAGCTACAGACTGGGAGAAGCCTGGCTGGAAAACTGCCAGGAGGAGAGGGACCTGGAGGTGTTGGTCGACAGCCGACTGAACATGAGCCAGCAGTGTGCCCAGGTGGCCAAGAAGGCCAATGGCATTCCTGTTTGTATCAGAAAGGGTGTGACCAGCAGGTCCAGGGAGGTGATTCTCCCTCTGTATTCAGCACTGGTGAGGCCACTCCTTGAATCCTGTGTCCAGTTCTGGGCCCCTCAGCACAAGAAGTATGTTGAGGCTCTGGAGCAAGTCCAGAGAAGAGCAACAAGGCTGGTGAAGGGGCTGGAGAACAGACCGTAAGAGGAGCGTCTGAGAGAGCTGGGGTTGTTCAGCCTGGAGAAGAGGAGGCTGAGAGGAGACCTCATTACTCTCTAGAAGTACCTGAAAGGAGGTTGTAGAGAGGAGGGAGCTGGCCTCTGCTCCCAAGTGACAGGGGACAGGACGAGAGGGAATGGCCTCAAGCTCCGCCAGGGGAGATTTAGGTTGGAGATTAGGAGGAGGTTTTTCACACAGAGGGTCATTGGGCATTGGAACAGGATGCCCAGGGAGGTGGTTGATTCCCCTTCCCTGGAGGTGTTTAAGGCACAGGTGGATGAGGCATTGAGGAACTTGGTTTAGTGTTAGATAGGAATGGTTGGACTAGAAGATCCGATGGGTCCCTTCCAACCTGGTTGTTCTGTGATTCTGTGATTCTGTGATTCATTTTCCTTACCACCAACCCTACCTGTCGGCAGTGTCCTTTCCCCAACATAAACCAGACTCCCCTGATTGCACCTACTGTTACCCTCCTTTGTCCAAACAGTTGCTTACCCAGGATTTTTTCAAACCATCTTATACAGTTTTGCTTGACATGGTGACACTGATGTCACCAGAGATAGATTTCCACTGCAAAATTCTGACATCCACTTGAGTTTAAAATTACTTCTTCCTCTGCTGCTGTCTCAGTGACTGGGTAAGTTGTGACAGAAGCAATTATTGACAGGATTCAACAAGTGCAGCTTTTAAGTAACTGTTGAGGACATTGATGCCCAGAATAACTATATAAAATAGTACATATATAATAGTTTGAAAAGGAATCAAATGAGTCACATCTATCTTTTATAGGAAGAGATAAAAACTGTCAATTTTTGCAGACTTTTTCCATCTTACAGAGAGGGAACATGGAGATCTTTGCATGCCATATTCTGCCATCATTTAGGGAAATCAGCCATCTTCAGTTGAGGATATGTGGGTATAACTGAGGGCAGTATTTAGGCCTATATCTCAAATCTCAATGAAAAATGTATTAATTTAAAAATAAAACAAGGCTCTGGGAATTTTTTGGGATAATATTAATAAATTTCAAAAAGTTACATTAGTCTGATGAAAGAAAGGCCATACAATAATCATCTGCCAGCTGGTGACTCATGAATTTGAAGTAGATTTAGGGACACAGTTTCAGTCTCAGGCTTCTTTGGTTTACTGAGCAAACAGAGAGACTCTATTGGTCTCCAAAAACCCTCACACGTGTTGGATCAGATGTCCTCCACCAGTTTCCCACTCCTGTCCTCACCTTTCAATGGAAAATCACACCACCTCTCCCTGGTGGGTACTCCAGCACTGGATCAGCATAGCAAAACACTTATTCTAGGTAAGTCCATAGTCTGCTGTGGACTACATTGTGCTGGTTTCCCCAGAAGCAGTCAGTCATGGGGAGAGAGGACTATGAGCTCTTCTGTGTCTGCTTAGCTGCCCAGAACACAACTTTAATTTGGCTAGGGACTGAATCCTGCAACAATTTCATACAAAGTGACACCCTGAGAATAGCTTGATGGCTGCCACACTTGTCACATCCCACTGGCTCCTAGATGCAGTTTTCTCAGTGTACAGATAAAACCCTGTTTCCCCTCACTCCTGGTCTTGAAGACTCATGAATTTGATAGCCAGTCTGGTAATGCCATGTGAAAGTGGAAACTGAAGAGTTTTCACAGAAATGTTCTTTTATATTTTACTTTTCTTCTTTGTTCAGAGACATAGCCAAACGTGGGAGTTTACTGAGAAGCTGACTGCACACTGAGAGTCACCAGAACCAGGGACCAGGACTTTGTAGATGCATGAACAAAAAATGACAGAGCTGTGACCAATGCATCTTGAAACCAATAGCCAAATCACTTCTGTGCCAGGACTAGAACTGGTAGAAGAATGGGACACCTGGTGTGGGGATCTGAGTTGTCCTGAAGCTGGCAGAAGGATATAAGAAATGAATCAGCAAAAGGTAGTAGTAGAAAAGCACAGGGACTGCTCATGACTGTATAAAGAAAGGACCCCAGCCACTGTGTGGGACCTTAGCATTACAGAGTCATACAAAATGTTTGGTTTAGAAGTGACTTTTCATGGTCATCTAGTCCATGCCACTGCTATGAGCAGAGACATCTTTGATTAGACAAGGCTATTCAGAGCCTCATCCAACCTGACGGCCAACTTTTCCATTTCTGGGGCATCTACCACTTCTCTGGGAAACTTGTGTCAGTGTTTCACCACCCTTTTAATAAAAAATGTCTTCCTTATAGCCAATCTGAATCTACTCTCTTTTAATTTAAAATCCTTGTCCTGTCTCTTGGCAACTACATCCTCTCAGAACTTCAGGATACATCTCACCGGGTCCTGTAGACTTACATATGTTCATGTTCCTCCAGTGGTCACAAACCTGATCATCTCTTACCCTTGTCTCCCTACAGTTCCAATCTTGTGGTCCATCCACCTTGGAGGTGAGGGAAGACATTGCCACTGAAGGCCGCAGCATAAAACTCGTTGAGTACCTCAGCCTTTTCCTTATCATAGAATCATAGCATAGTTTGGTTTGGAAAGGACCTTAAAGATCACCTAGTTCCAACCCCTCTGCCGTGGGCAAGGACATCTCCCACTAGATAAGGTAGCCAAGGCCCATCCAACCTGTCTTTAAACACCTCCAGGGACAGGACATCCACAACTTCCCTTGGCAACCTGAACCAGTGTCTCACCACTCTCATGGTGAAGAAGTTCTCCATGATAAATAGAAATTCTCTGACAAATTAGCCTTTGTCACCAGTTCACCAGTCACGTTCATCATAGAGATACACTTTCTTTGACCTGCATTTTCTGGCTGGAATACCTGCAGAAGTCCTTCTTACTGTATCACTTGCCAAGTTCAGCTCCAGACCCATCTTGGCCTTCCTGATCCCACCCCTACACAACCAGGCAATGTCCCTGTACTCTACCCAGAATACCATTCCCTGTTACCACAGCCTGTACATTTTCCTCTTGCCCTTTAATGTGACCAGGAGATCTTGGCTGAGCCATGATGGACTCTTGTTACCCTTTCCTGATTTCTTCAACCCAAGAATTGAGAGCTCTTGCACTCCATGGAAAGTGTCCTTAAAGATCTGACTTCTCTATTCTGCTTCCTTTTCCCCAAGGGCAGTTTCCCAGGGGTTCCTATTGATTAATTCTTTGCACAGCTGAAAGCTTGCTTTCCTAAAATGTAGAGTCTTAATTTTACTCTTCACTTGATCCATATCTTTCAGAACTATGAAAGTGGTATAATCACTGCAGCCTGGCTTGCCTCCAGTCTTGGTGTAACTGATTAGCTAACTTGCATTGGTGACAGTTAGGCCCAGCAACCCAACCCCTTGGTAGGACTGCCTATTACCTCACTTAAGAAGTTGTCCTCAATTATTTCCATGAGTCTCCTGGATTGCATACACGTTGCCATACTACTTTTCCAGCAGATATCAGGGTGGTTGAAGTCCCTCAGCAGGATGAGATCCTCTGAGCGCTATGCCCCTCATGGCTGAAGTAAGAAGTCTTCATCACTAGGCTTTCCTTGATAAGGCAGCCTGTTGTTGGTACCAGCCACAAAGTTCTTGTTTCTTCAGTCTCTAAATCTTAATAATAAGATTTCAACCTGCTCTTGGTTATTCTTCAAAGACAACTCTTCACACTCTGTGCATTGTTTGATGTAAAATGCGGTGCCTCCACTGCTCCTTCATCACCTGTCCCTTCTGAACAGCCTGTAGCCATTGATAGCCAGACTCAGTCATGGGATTTGTCCCACCAAGTTTCAGTAATGGCAGCCAGATTGTGGGTTGTCCTTCTAGCAATGTGGTGTCTCCCAGCTTTTCCTGTTTGTTGCCTGTGCTGCTTGCTTTGATGTGAAAGCACTTCAGCTGGGCTGTTGGCTGTGTCACCATCTTAGAGGAACACTTTTTAATTAGAATCATAGAATCATTAAGGCTGGAAAAGACTGCTAAGTTCATCCAGTCCAATTGTCAATTCCTTTGACAGTTCCTTTGGTGAGTTACTTCACCACTGTTCCCCTGTTGGCTCCTATTGCCTCAGAACCCACTGGTTCATCTCTGTAAGACTATTTAATTCTAAAATATGACATCTTTACCCAAGTGTCAGTGTTATCTATGGTATATCAGATACAAACTGGCAAATCTTTGCAATTAAGATGAGTCGTCCCCTTAAAAATTAAGAATGGCTTAGATGTATTTCAGCTTTCCATACAAAGAGAATTTCTGGCCGTCAGCCATGAACTGGCAGTATTTACCTCTGGGTACAGGAATTTGCTGCCTATGGCGTGCCCACTTAGTTTAATGAGTTATACAGAGGGCACAGAGTCAGTTCAGTGACACATCACCACTGCGCAGTATATATATATATATATAAAATATATTTTCTTCACATTTATCTTTAAAATTCTCACTTAATCAATGACAATGAACATAGTGACTACCTAAAGAGCTACCATAGAGTTCATTCATTTTAATGCTTGTCAGTTAACTCTGAAACAGTATCACCAAAACCAATTCATCAGCTATATGACTATATATCGCTTAGGCAGCTTGATAAGAGGTTGGCCAGGACAGAAAGAGGTACACCAATTTCGCTAAGTGAGACCCATTAAATAATGAAGATACCTGGTGTACTACTCTTTTCATCTTAGAAATTCCAGAGAAGGTATGTCATTGCCTTCCAAGACAACATTGCCCCATTAAAATCAACATGTCCTTATTTCCTACATCAGACATTAGTATCTGGACACTTTAAGTTATACGCCTCTCTTGAAATCAGTGAAGGTACAAGGACACTGGAAGAGAATTACCACTCTAAAATGGCTGCAGTTGTAGAACAGATAAGGGAGATCCTGGAGTGGAAAGTACAACTCAAAAAGATTTCACCTTACTGCTTTCTGGATTGACCCGTCTCTTTTCCTCACCCTTCTGCCATTTCCCTGCACAGAAATCTCTTAGAACCACAGGAACCTTTGTTAAACATCAGAGTTAGAAGTGATTAGTACAGAGGACAAGGGGCTTCTGAAGAAGACAATTAGCTCCAGCTGCCTCATATCAAAACCTTTTAAATCTACAGCTCTCCACATCTTCCTTCTTCAGTGATGACTAATGGTAATAACTAATAAAAAAACTCATGGGCAATGTCTCATTTCAGACACTTACCAATCAACCATTTCCCCCTGATTTGTGATGTGCCCTGCACAGGTGCATTGATGTGCAATGGTGGAGTGCTGGGTGCAGCCACCTGCTCTGCCATTGCTGCTGCTTGCCTGAGGCCTTCTGAATCCCTTGTCTCTTTGGGGACATGAACTTGCAGCTAAGTTTGGTGCAATGTGTTTCCTTTGGATTGATAAATTCATCTTGACTACAGGACTACCTCTTCCACTACTACTGGTGACTGCAAATATTGTTTCCTGTTCAAGACGCTGACAGAGTAATTTCAGAAGGTGGAGAAAAAATATCATATTCTCCATGTGCATGTTGAGCCTTTTAATGTCATCTTAAATACTTGCTAGTTCCCATAGATTCTCACTTAAGTTTCAAAGCATGCTGGCATTCCAGCTTTGTGCGCTCAGTGGGAATGAAATGCTGGCACATGACATCCATGCTTCATTACTCACATCCAGTCAGTGATACATGCAGACTAGACTCCAGCTCTACACAATCCATTGGAGAGCCCTGGGGGTGGGAGTCCCATTTTCCCTGGGGCTGAAGTCATTGTAGAGTTCCTCCAATGGCTTCCCTGTGCCCTGAATTTACCTCATCCTCTAAGCACTTCTGGGCACTTAGGAGGATTTCTTCCCTCTGGGACAGAGCTTAGAGCCATAAACAGAAAGTGTAGGGAAAGCTCCTGCTGCGTTCAGTTAAATTAGACAATTAAAATACAGAAAGCCAAGGAATTTCTTGATTATTTGGTTAATTCAAAGATCTGTGCATCTGGGGATTTTCTTACCCTGAAAAAAATGTAGCCTGTTCTTAAACATTTCTATTTCCTTTGCACACTTAGGGAAGCAGCATCTAGACAGAAGAGTTACTAGGGAGGGACAATTGTTCCTTTTAAATATCATTCCTAATCAGACACAAGAAAGTTTCATCCCTCTGCTTGTTTAGTTTGTTTCCTTGGTTTCAGTATTATTAATTACATGAGATATTGCATACCAGTTTAGGGGCAAATCTTTCTCCTTGATTTCGTTGGTTAACTCTTTTATCTGCAGTTTCCCACTGGAGATCAGAAATCAATTCACTGATTTTGAAAGCAAATAGTCACTACAGATGGTTTCTTCAAGCCAGAATAAAGGTCTTAGAAGAAACTAGTGACTTCATTTTGATCTGCTTTCTTGAAAGGAAATTGGAAGACATTTAAGGTTGCATTTACTCAATCACACCTAAAGCTAAGATTTTGACTTGTGCATATTGCATAGAAAATAAAAAGGTTAACTAAGTCTTCTAATTGATTGTTTTAAGCCTAATTATTTTACATATCTTCATTTCATTAATGAATTGCAGCCTTTTATATGCATCTCCTTCCCCATTGCTTTTGTTTAAACCTCCTGGTGGGAACGGATAGATTAATTTTGTTGTTCCTTAATGAAACTGTATGCTACATTAGATTTAACCATTTGGCATGCACTGCCAACATCACCATTAAGCATAATGAATTACTTTTTGTGAGTCCCAAACTAACACAGACCTTCGATGCTTTTCTGTAGATACTGCAACAACAAAGCTGGAGGGCATAGTGAGTTTAATCACTACCTTGAACTTGAGTGGAAACCTATAACTTACACAAAGATGCAGCTTTTGAAAATTTGTAATAAATACATGAGAAGTTGCCTTAAGAAATACAAGTGCTTTCAAGAGAAGAGGTAGAAAGCTTGTTATGTTTTATTGTTATCTACCATTAACTATGTTTGCCATGCATATATGTGTAGGTGGTTGTCTACACTGTGTCTGCAGCCATGTGCAGAACTCCCAAAGAAGCAGCATGTGCTTCACACTGGAACCAACTGACCTTCCTGACCTCTGTGAAGTTTGCCTATATGTACTCATGTAGTGCAGATTAACATCTGTTGCAGCTGGTGAAGTTTTTAACATGTGAACTCTTAGCCTCAGAAGCAAATTTGCTGACTCTGACAATATTATTCTTGCCCACTTTGCTGCTAGTAAAGTCACACAGGGAAATAATTGGTGAAACATAAAAAGCTTCCTTCTCCCAGGTCCAGCATCCTTTGGTTTCTTTGTTGGCTCTTTATCAAAGGTGCTCAGCTTGTTCATCATCAGGATACCATATGCAGTCCTTCAGCTGTCAGACACTTGGCTCCTTTCATCACTTCTCACCAGACACCTGACAACACCTTAGAACACTGGGGTCCCAGGTGTGACCTGCAGTGGCAGGATTCTCTCCCAGGAGCATGAAAATCAAGTTATACAAAGAGGGGAGAACTAAATGTTGCCCCATGCACCTACTACTGATCCTGTGCCAGGGCCAGTTAACGTCCGGCCATTGCAGCTCAATCTCCATCACTACATCACACACTGTCATCCCATACATGAGGGACATCTCATTATTAGAAAAATTACAGAAGTTATTTGTCAGGGCATAACAGAAATTTGAACAGAAGTTTGAAGGGACTAAAAAGACAAACCCCAGCATGTGTTTGCTAATTACTGATTGGCTGATATGAACTGGGGAGCCTTTACTGGTCACAACTGCCTCACTGTCTCATTTTCCTCCATGACCACCCAGTTTCAATGTTCATGTCCCTGGGTCTGAGCACTCAACGCTATAACTTTCACATGTGCTCTCTGTGAGTTTTGGTCACCACCCTGTGTTTAGTGGACAAACTCCAAAGTAACTCTGAACCAGCAGCAACTCTGTGGGGTATATTTTATTAGATGTATTTTTGTTTAACTCATGAATTGCTTAGTGTGCCTGTGAGGAGAGTTCACATGCCTGAGAAGGATAAGCAGTATTCGGGCCAGTTTTTCTGAAGCAGACTGAGAGTAAGAATGATAATAATGCATATATAATACAAAGAGATTTTCTTTTCTCCTGGTAACAGAAGGTGCTTTAAGATTCACCTCAGCGATTATTATCCCAATCTGCATTTTTTTAAACTTTAAAATCTTCCTGGAAGATCTGCATCTGCAGCAAATCATCTGTATTTTGACATAATTCAGTTAGCTGAATCTAACACTGAAGCTCACCTTGCTGTGATCAAGGCCATGGTGGTTTCCAGAGAATCCTTTCTGTTGCGCAGCCCCTGTGACCTCCAGGGATAATATCCAGTGGGTTTTCTCAAAAATTCTGACCCAAACCTGTAGAAGTGGTTTCCATGTGCACATAAAGGCTGCTTCAGCTGGATAAAACTGTTGGAGGAACTGTTTTTCAATCTTCTCTCTTCTAGCAAAGTAAATAGTTCTTTCCTCAAGACTCAGTTATTTCCCCTTCTACCTTAAAGGATTAATTTCCTTTTGAGCAGTGAGCCTTACCTCACGGCCTAGGCTTTTTTCGGCCGGATGTTAAGGAGAGGAGGTCATCAGGTTACCATAAAGGACAATTACAGGCAAGGTACACATTTCATAAGAACGCTTTGCATTCTACTCCCTCTTTTATGACTATTTACACATTTTATGTAGCCAGTGTGTAACACGCATAAACAACCTTAGAAGAGGACTGGGCATCAGCCTCCTCCTTCTCTCCCAGACTCCTACCCGTGTCACCCATTCAGCCCGTAGAGCTTAGAGGCTGCTTACTCCCTTTGTCCTGCCAACCATGCTGAACCTCACCAGGGCTACCTGCTTCTCCCCACGGCCTATTGTAGACAGGTATGTGCCTGTTCCAGCTGCTAGGTCCTCAAAACAAAGAAGATACTTCCCTTTTCTGTGTCAAAAAAGTATTTTTTAAAAATACAACTTCATATATTTAAATATGTACACTTTAATATATAAAGATGCATGTAAGAGTATGAGTGTGTGTTTATGTATGTGTACATATGTAAGGGTATATATGTGTGAATGTACCTGTACACAGCATTTCCAAAGTTTTTCCCTTGTAACCAATAATGGTGCCCTTCTAATTGGGGGATATTTTTCTCTTTTCTAAGCAAATATATACTGGTTCAGTCTTGCAGTTGCCATCCATTGCTTCTGGATGTGTGTGTGGGAGATAGGCTTTTTAGTCTTCTCCAGTAATCAGCTCCCAGGAGTCCAAAATTTGAATTTGTGAGAGGTACAAATATTGTACACTGAACCAGCACAGACACAGGACTCTGAAACACTGCCTGTGTCTTGACTGTACCAATACAGCTGTTATAAACACCAATGTGTGTGATTAGCTGAATGAGGTTCTCAGACAAATTCCGTGAGCCCATTACTGATTAGAGTTTAGAACTCATCAATGAAAATTAGAAGCTGATAATCCTGCATATATTCCCTGCAATTTTTAATTACAGACATTGAAATTAATAGGTACAGAGGAAGAAGACAAGCAGGGACACTAGCTAGAAAATTAAATTTGCAGAGCCATATTTTCGTTTGTTCAAATGTCCTTGAAAAATGCAAACAAAAATGTTTGACAACAGTGAGGCAGATTAAACATTTTCCTCAGCTGTCAAGGTTCTCTTCTAAGAAATCCTTCTTTGTTTTCCAATAGATTATATTAATGACAAGGAGTAGACCTGAGGGGAATTAATGCACAAAAAAGGCATTAAAGTTACATTAAGGGGTACATTGTAAAGTCTGATTTACTTTAAATCTATGAAAGCAAGGAGATTTATTGTCAAAGCTGAGCCTCTTGGCTGACACTCTCTATTTAACTCACACTGGATTGCTCTGTCACTGAAGATTTGGGGATATGCAGTTTCAGACCCTTCCCTCAGTATCTTATGATGCTCAGGCCTAAGCAAGTAGCTATCTGCTTCCTCCGCTGAGCTGAAAGGAGGTCTGCCAACCCTCCTGCGCGACCAAGCATGGTATCTAGTACAAATGACTCAGGAAGCTATCTCGTGTCTGCAGAAACTTTGCATCACAGTTGCATGTCCTGGGGTTGGGTTTTTTTGGGAGGGTAAGGATAACTTCGTTTTTCACCTTCAGCTTTAAGAAATAGTTGGTGCCAGATGAAGAACAGTGAGAGGAATGAACCTCTGTGACCCCATTGCCAGCAGGAAGGCTCAACAGAGCACCCTGCTTAGCACCCATAAACCTGAGAAGCTGAAGGAGAAGCTGAAAAAGAAACTGGTGAGCATCTAGTGACTGCTAACTATCTATGTCGATGCGTCAATTCAAGGAGATTTGAGTGCAAGATGTTAATTTAACAGTTGTGCTGAACAAAATTCTCCATCTAAATTCAGAAATTTAGATGTTTTTATCCAAGTTAGGGACTATTCCTGTGGGGAAGAAAAGCAGTAGCCTAATTTCCAAGGCCTATGAGATTCTGCTCCATCTGATGGGAGTAATGAACTTGGATCCTTCAGAAACTCTGTAGATACCACACAGAGGAGTGCCTCAGTGGTTATGCAGCATGCATAGCAGTCCTTGGAAACTCACAGAACGTATGCTGCATCCTTGAAGTAAATCAGCTGTGAGGGAGCTGCTTGTAATGTTGAGTGTCAGGATTACACAGTTATATTCTCAATCTAGGGATTTTAGTTGGATTTGCAGATCATGTAAAAAAATTTCTACTTGGCATGTAGAGGAAATTGTCTTAGATATGTCACTTTAGAGACTAAGGTTCTCTTCCCTGGCAGAAGAACTTAAAGCCTAATTTAGTAGTGACAGTAGTGCCTTCTGGAAATATTAGCCATAGTGGGAAATACACTCCTAGAAATTCTGGTTTTCAGGTCAACACAACTTTACTTTTGTCACACAATGGCTTAAACAGGGAAGTTTTCCTCTCACATTTTGCCTTATGTGCAACAGGCACAGGAGGAGGTGTAGCATTTGGCTATCCATGAAGTTAAGGGCTTGCACTGTCTTGAGGTGAGGTTGCTGTTTCATGGATTTTAGACCTCCTTACAGCATAGACATCACTCAGGCCAACATTTTGTATAGTGTGGTTCCTATAGCAAATCCCACTCTCAGGTCAATGAGGAAATATTAGAGGGGCTGACTGCCAACATCACTGGTTTCTACAAATAGGACTGGAATGATTTGTTGTGAGGTCCTGTGTTTCTAGTCAGGCAATTATCACTGATCATAAGCACTTACGTTCTTGAGAGAGATGAAGTGAAACTGCTAGAAATTTGGGTAATCCAAATCTGGATGCCTGTAGGAAAAAAAATCCCAGGGAAAGGGCTCTTACAGACCTCATTCATCGGCCTTTCGCAACAGCTCTATTTATTTGCCAACAACTTGATGGACAGATGGGCACAACCTGGTGCCCAAGCAGCACAGGACCCCTAAGCCAGCCTCCTAGACCATGCCACCTCTCAGCTTCTTCACGGACTTCAGTATCAGTGTGCAGAGCGAGCTTGAGAGAGCGAGTCTGCCCCATTAAAGCAGACTTGTTTTAGCCACTGTGCTACTCACATAGTCTGGCTGACCCCAGGCTGTTTCTCCACAACTCTATAACGGTGATTTCCCTTCTGCTTTATATCACAGGACCATGGGCCACTGTCATATCTGACTTCAATCAAAAGCCAGTAATGAGTGGAATGAACACACTCTGTTTAGATGTTTGTGTTAGGCTGCTAATCTACAAACTGGTATTGAATTTAAATTTCAATGGATAAAGATAGTTGATAGCGAAATGCAGATGGTGAATCACCAGTGTGGAGAGGACATTTGCCCTTTGTTCTAAGGTGCTCTAAGGATTGTCATCAGTAGGAGCATCAACTATCTCTTTTATTTCATTTTCCAGCATCACCTTTTTCAAATTCCTGCCGATCTAGGAATTGGAAATAAAAGGCTTTATTGGAATCTTACATGAGCTGACTTGAGTTAGTATAACTTTTGCATGGCTGGTTAACATCAAGCTATTCCTGCTTGCCATTCCTGTGGCAAATCTGAATGAATGCAGTAAGTGCAGGAGGTAGTCCATTGTGCCTTCCCTGCTTCTGCCATGTGCTCTCACTGCCCTTCTTGCATGAGATCATTATTGAGAAATGTGTCAGACCAGCCCAATGACTGAGTGGAGACACAGTTATCAGAATAAAAAGATGAGTTTCCCTCTAAATGTACTATCTTGGGTAAAAAATTGTCAATCTTACATCAGTGCTGCACAGCCTCACCAAGGACCATGAAAGTATCCTGACTACATCCAAACTGGTGGTCTGTTCCATCCCCAGGATACATGGAGCAGACCAGCAGAATACTAAGAAGGACTCAATTAATGCCTGGCTCCAAACCTGGTGCGAGGAAAAGGGCTTTGGGTTCTTTGACCATGGAGTGGTTCGTGCACCCCCTGACATGGGTGCAAAGGTTGGGACACGTGGGTTTCCTAGTGGTGCTAAGGCCCTTGCTAAAAACCTAGCTAAGCTCATAAATCGAGCTTTAAACTAGGTGTGAAGGGGGAGGGGATCCAGTCCAAGCTAGACAACTGCGTGCCTGGATGTAGGCCACTGGAGTTTAGGCGGGGGCGTGTTGGTGAGGACCACCAGCGCGTCACCATACAGGTAGTGGGGGAGAATGCAGCCTTGCTCAACAAGGGAGATATAGATATTCTGGCATCAACTACTCCAGGAGGAGTAGTCCCCTCTAGCAGGGCTGAAGGCTCAGCTACTCGGCTGAAGTGCATTTACACCAATGCGTGCAGCATGGGGAATAAGATGGAAGAGTTGGAAGCCGTTGGTGCCTTTGATGTCGTTGCCATCACGGAAACGTGGTGGGATGACTCTTATAACTGGAGTTCGGGTATGGTGGGGTATAAACTCTTGAGGAGGGATAGAAAGGGTAGGAGAGGGGGTGGAGTAGCCCTCTTTGTAAGGGAGGACTTGGACACCTCCGAGATGGACTGTGGCGATGAGGAGATTGAGTGCCTGTGGGTTAAGATCAAGGGAGCCCATAAGAAGGGAGACTTTGTGATGGGAGTCTGTTACAGGCCACCCAGCCAAGGAGAAGCAGCTGATGAGCTCTTCTTTAAACAGCTGGGGTCAATCTCCAAGTCAGTGCCTCTTGTCCTTGTGGGAGACTTCAATCTCCCTGATATCTGCTGGAAGTACAACACAGCAGAAAGGAAGCAGTCTAGGAGGTTCCTGGAGTGTGTGGAAGACAACTTTCTTGCACAGCTGGTTAGTGACCCTACGAGGGAAGGTGCCCTCCTGGACTTACTGTTTGTCAACAGAGAGGGGCTTGTGGGGGATGTGAGAGTAGGGGGTCGCCTAGGTCTTAGTGATCATGAGATGATAGGGTTTTCTGTCCTAGGTGAAGTGAAGAGGGTGCTAAGCAGGACGGTCGCACTAAATTTTCAGAGGGTAGACTTTGAACTTTTCAGAAGGTTGGTTGGCAAAGTCTCCTGGGAGACAGCACTTGAGGGTAAGGGAGCCCATGAGGGCTGGGAGCTCTTCAAAAAGGAGATCCTGGCAGCTCAGGAGAAAACCATCCCCGTGTTCTGGAAAAAAGGCCGGCAGGGGAAAAAACCAGCTTGGTTAAGTAGGGAAATCTTGAGTGAAATTAGAAAAAAAAGGAAGATTTATAGGCTCTAGAAGGGGGGACAGGCCTCTTGGAGGGACTACAGGAGGGAAGCGAGGCTATGTAGGGAAAAAATCAGAGGGGCTAAGGCTGAGCTAGAGATGTATATTAACAGTAAAAGGAGGACAAGGGAGACCATACAGTCCCTTTTGGACTCAGAGGGAACAGCAGTGACAGGGGACGAGGAGAAGGCTGAGGTACTTAATGCCTTCTTTGCCTCAGTCTTTAATTGTAAAGAAAGCTCTTCCCTCTGTGTAGATACCCGGGAAACAGAGGAGCAATACAAGGCTCCCATAGTCCAAGAGGAGGTAGTCAGAGCCCTGCTTGGCCAACTGGACACCCACAAGTCCATGGGACCAGATGGGATACATCCTAGGGTTTTGAGGGAGCTGGCAGATATATAGGCCAAACCCATTTCCATCATCTTCCAGCAGTCCTGGAAGACTGGGGAGGTACCTCTGGACTGGAGACTGGCTGATGTAGTTCCCATTTACAAGAAGGGTAGCAGGGAGGATCCCAGGAACTACAGGCCAGTCAGTCTGACCTCAGTGCCAGGGAAAGTCATGGAACAGATGATCTTGAGTGCTATCATGAAGCACTTACAAGAGAACCAGGTGATCAGGCCCAGTCAACATGGGTTTACCAGAGGCAGGTCCTGCCAAACCAACCTGATCGCCTTCTATCACAAAGTGACTCGGCTGCTGGATGAGGGAAAGGCTGTGGATGTGGTCTTTCTGGACTTCAGCAAAGCCTTTGACACAGTTTCTCACAGCATTCTGCTACGGAAACTGTCAGCCTCTGGCCTGGACAGACGCACACTCTCCTGGGTAGAGAACTGGCTGGATGGCCGGGCCCAGAGAGTGGTGGGAAATGGTGTTAAGTCCAGCTGGAGGCCAGTGACAAGTGGTGTTCCCCGGGGCTCAGTGCTAGGTCCAGTCCTGTTCAATGTCTTCATCAATGACCTGGATGAGGGCATTGAGGGTACCCTTAGCAAGTTTGCAGATGACACAAAGCTGTGTGCAAGTGTCGATCTGCTGGAGGGTAGGGAGGCTTTGCAGGGGGACCTGGACAGGCTGGACCGTTGGGCAGTGTCCAACGGCATGAGGTTTAACACGGCCAAATGCCAGGTCCTGCACTTGGGGCACAACAATCCTATGCAGAACTACAGACTGGGAGAAGCCTGGCTGGAAAACTACCAGGAGGAGAGGGACCTGGAGGTGTTGGTCGACAGCCGACTGAACATGAGCCAGCAGTGTCCTGAGGTGGCCAAGAAGGCCAATGGCATCCTGACTTGTATCAGAAATGGTGTGACCAGCAGGTCCAGGGAGGTGATTCTCCCTCTGTATTCAGCACTGGTGAGGCCACTCCTTGAATATTGTGTCCAATTCTGGGCCCCTCACCACAAGAAGGGTGTTGAGGCTCTGGAGCAAGTCCAGAGAAGAGCAACAAGGCTGGTGAAGGGGCTGGAGAACAGACCGTATGAGGAGCGGCTGAGAGAGCTGGGGTTGTTTAGCCTGGAGAAGAGGAGGCTGAGAAGAGACCTCATTACTCTCTACAACTACCTGAAGGGAGGTTGTAGAGAGGAGGGAGCTGGGCTCTTCTCCCAGGTGACAGGGGACAGGACGAGAGGGAATGGCCTCAAGCTCTGCCAGGGTAGATTTAGGCTGGAGATTAGGAGGAGGTTTTTCACACAGAGGGTCATTGGGCATTGGAATAGGCTGCCCAGGGAGGTGGTTGATTCCCCTTCCCTGGAGGTGTTTAAGACACGGGTGGATGAGGTCTTGAGGGACTTGGTTTAGTGTTAGATAGGAATGGTTGGACTAGAAGACCTGATGGGTCCCTTCCAACCTGGTTGTCCTGTGATTCTGTGTAAAGCAGAAGCTTCAGAGACTCACAGAACTTTCCCCAGATCATCAAACCACAGGAATATTTTAAAGTTTCTTGGTTTAATGGTGTGAACAGATTTTTAAAACTTGTACTTTACAGATATGGAAGAATTTTTTTGTAGTGTAATATTCGGTGGGTCTCTTCCAGCCTGGTTGTTCTATGATTCTATGATTCCTCTTAAGCAGCATAAAATATATCAGAGGGCTAGAATAAATCTCTTTCAAATACGTACAAACATTGACACTTCTTTATACGGCAAGAGTTGTACTTTTATAGTGACACAAGTCAAGTTTCTAAATACAGTAGATAATTCTTAAAACTCTTAAAATGCTCTAAATAGCATGTAATGTTTTTTTTCCTCATGTTCGATACACAAATGCAGTAGACACTAAGAAGTAGTTCCACAAATGACAAAAAATCCCTCCCCGAAGTGAGCCAGTACCAGGGGTACAAGGTGCATGTGCAAAGGGCCATCTGCACTGATAGGCCTGGGCCTTCCTCTGTGCACCTCCATTCCTTCCAAAGGAAACAAAAAAGCATTGTCAGTGTAGTCCATCAGTGGCTGCTTCCAGACAAACTAATTTCATTGCCATTTCAGATTATTATACCTATCAACTGATGTAAGAGATGCTGAATATCATCTTCTTTCACACACTACAGTTAAGTTTTGATGGGGCTGTAATTGCCCATCAAGAGAGGAAGAGCTCCAGACAAAGTCCTCCCAGCTCCAAACTGAGAGTGGAAATTGGGAGTGCTCAGCTCAGCCTAAAATACTGAGACCCCAAAGCTTCATGTACAAAACTTTATAGAAAGATGCGAAATCACCACTGTGTGGTTTTCTACTTCTTTGCATTCAGGTCTAACTTGATTCCTACCAAAACCAGTATGAATTTGAGTTTAATTTCACTAGACTCTTACCTGAATCTTGCCTGGTCCTTGCTGGGATGAAATGCAGAAACACTGAAGCAAAATGTCATGCTGCAAACAGGAAGGTGTGAAGGAAGAGAAGAAAAAGAGCCTTGTTCTGCTGAGCACTAGGTCCTAGATGTTCCCTTTGGTCCATACACCTCCCCAGTATTTGTTCTGATGTGACCTTGCACATTTAATCAAGCAGTACTACAACCAAAACCCTTTGCATATTTTCATGCTGGGGTGTATTTTGATGTAGGAGCTGGTGCACACCTATTGCTAACAGCCTCTTACCATGGCAAAGAGAGGAAAGAAAAAGAAACCTTGAACCAATTCTTTGCTTGCTGTCACAACCTGGACCCAGGAGCCACATGCTCGTGCCCAGCCCTGACCGGGGAGGAAGTGGATTCGTTTGTCTGTGTGGCTATCTGGAGGCCAATAAGGTCACTCCCAGGGTGAATATCAAAACAGTATTTATTACTGGCTCCAGCAAACCTAAACACACCAAGATACCAGGGTGCACAACAAAGACATGGGGAGGTGCAACCACCCAAAGTTACAGATATGAATCCACGAAAACAACCCAAGTGCCTAGGATCCAGCCCAACATATACACCATGAGGTAATGGGGAGGAGAGAGAGAGAAAGAGGGAGGGAAAGAAATCACCACATCAGAGGCAGCAGACGATCTTGGGAACATGTGGTCCAGGCCATGTGGTCTAGACCACGGTGGGCAGCATCAATGGCTGCATCCCCTCCCCACCCCAAAACGAGCTCTGGGGCCTGACTTCACTCCAATGGAGGAGAGCTGTGCCTTCTCCTGCACTGCCCCCAGCCGAACCATGGCACCAGAGCCATGCTGGTGCCACAAGTGGGTAGTCCTCCAACAAAATATTTAAGGCAAATAGATAAACAAAGTCTGACTTGACACTTGCATTCAGTGTCTGCCACACAAATTGGCAGTGCATATATTTTTTAATCAAAACATGCCCCTAGGTCAACTACATAGTGCAAATACAGTTCATGAAGCTGCTCCTGTAAACTCTCACAACTTCCTATCCACCACAGAAAACACAGTGGACAAGACATTTCCTCCAATTTTTTTTTCTGTAATTCTTGTTTTCCAGGTTTTTTCTCTATATTTCTTGCTGATCTTCATGAACACTGCCAGGTTAATCTCTGGGACTGGCCAACCTGAAATCCGCTGATATGTATGTGGGTATATGTATTACTTATAAAATATACATATATCATAGAACCATAGAACAACTTAGGTTGGAAGTGACCATCTAGTTCCAACTCCCCTGGGATGGGCAGGGACATCTCTCACTAGATGAGGTCCACCTGGGGCATCTATATCTTCCCTGGGCAACCTATGCCAGTGCCTGGCCGCTCCCATAATGAAGAAGCTCTGCCTTATGTCTCCTCTTATTTCTAAATAAAAATTATTTAAGATATATTAGTTTGATTTTTTTAACATAACTAATATTAAAAACAAATGAGGAATCAGTATTTCATCAGAACTGAAATATTTGCAAATAAGCTTGATTTTTTCCCGTATTTTTTTTATTTTTCCATGCTTACTGTTATATTTCAGATCACAAGAATCACTTTGTGACAAGTATGTTTGTGTTCTATATTTGCACTATGATTATTGCAAGAAAGATATTTCTTTGAGCATGTAGGTAGCCTTTAGACAGCCATTTCAAGTTTTTATGGCAAGAAATGGACTTTTCTAATACATGCTTTTTATTTCATAGTTGATAGAAAATGTGTTCCCTGACAACTTAGGTATTTTGTAGTATCTTATCCAAAGAATATATTTAGGGACTTTTTATAGTCACAGACCTCCTTGGGATATTATGGTCATTGAGCACCTATTTACTTTGTGCAATACGTGAAAAGATTTGTGTAAAGTTTGTACAAGTTGAAAGAATTTTGAAGTGTATTAGGTTCATGCTAGCAACTGTTTATGAACTCCAAAGCCAGCAATTAAAGCATATGTATAAGATTAAAAGTGGGAATGAAAATTAATCACAAGCCTTTTCTGATGTGGAGGACAGCAATCATTTAGATGAGCAACTTCCTGAGTGGATCAAAATTTTCCCATTAGCCTTAATCTGGCGCTGACCCAACTGGTTTAAAATATATTTTCTTTTCCTGTGATTCTGTGCTTTAACTAATTCTGCTTCTATTCTGTGGTAAGATAATTAAAAAACCCAACTCAACTTATTTCTCTTCCACAGTAGTGCAATGCCATTGATGCAATTCTTCACAGTCGAAAGTAAAGTGGGACCTATTAACTTAATATTTAGTCATTTTTCAAAGTTTTATTAGATGTTTTGAAGATTTTGGTATACTTACTCAGGAAGTTTTTATATGGTCCCTCTGCTGAAGCACAGTACATACTAGAATGGCCTTTGATAATAATTGTATTGTATAACAACCCTTAAAAATAAAGGTTAGTAGCCATCTGGTATGACACAAAAGACATCATTCCGCATGAAAATACTAGTCCTCATCCATGTCAGACTCTTGGAGCAACATTCTCACTTATATCTGTGCATTTTTAATATGATTTCTTTCACCAGCTAGGATGTAAAATAATTCATTTTCAGAAAATACTTCTAATTTTTGCTTTCGAAAGCGTAGTACAATAGTTATGCACTTTGTGACTCTTACCATCTGGTGAGAGCCTGTCCCAATCACCTGTTGTTTTATTGCTGATTTTGCTGGGTGTGAAACTGTGCTGTTCGCTTTGAGTACTGTGGGTACAGCTCATTGTGGCTGCACTTTGCCTTTGCCCTCGCTGGGGGGATCCTTAGGAGGAAACGGCATGGTTGTGATGTGGGACAGGTATTACACACCATGCTCCTGCAGAGACAGAGTGGTATCGCCTGTGATTCCAAAACCTGGCATTGCCATCCAAGCACTTACTTTCCCATAGTAAATGCCTTATTCCATATTAAACTGAGAGATCACGAGGGTTGCGCTCTCTTCTGCAATGGCTGATGACCAGTGAAAACTTTGTCTGTCTGGTTCCTCCTGATTCCAGATCCATGTCTTCCTGAATCCCATTCCTCAGTCCTGAGTCCAACTCCCTCATAGCTCTAGATCCATTCCCTCATGTCTGCACTGCAGCATTTCTCATGATGTATAGTCATTGAAGGGTGGTCTGAAGGCATTACTTCATATATTTTTGTATATATTGTTACTTTCTAATAATTTTCATTATTATCATTATAATTTCATTAAAGTCATAGTTTTAGCTTCCAGCCCATAAATTCTTTTTTCTCTCATATCCCTCCCTTCTTTCCCTGTGGGGCATGTTGGGGCAAGGGATTTTGAAGGCTTAGCTGCTTGGTTTTAGCTGCTGAATTTGGCCAAGTGGGGCTAAACTGTTACACCAGTTATACCCTCACCTTACAACCACTCCAGTTTGACATATGGGAGCAGGAAAGAAATTCAGGGAGAGGGTTTCTGGAAGATAGCCTCTGATTCTTCCCTTCTCTCCATTACAGAAGTCCTAATTGACACGTTTTTTATATTTTCAGCTCTAAATTCTTAAAACATATTCTGTGGGAAATCTGTATAATCAGAGGACACATTCCTTCTACTCTTCAAAGTCAGAAAAACAAACAAACAAACTTGGAGGAAGAGATACAATGAAGTATACTACTTTTACAGCATCTTGTTAAACTGTTACATTATTAACTAGAACAGAAATTGGAAAGTAGTAGCTTAAAAAATGGCTCTGGTGTGTTAAAATAATGGGAACTATAATTTTGAGTTCTGTGTACAGTACAGTATGTACAGAAAAGTAATAATTCTCACCATTAATTTCTAAATCATTCACATTCCTTAGTCAAGGTGTTGTTCTTCAGGTACTATCCTTTGTATGGACTCTATAATATTACCTGCTGTGCAAAAGAAAGATGTGAAAAAAGACAGAAATAAAGTCAATAGGGACCAGCTCATGCTCCCACAAAATTAATGGAATATTGTTCCATTGTCTTAAATGGAAGGAAAATTAATAATTTTTCCCTGCAGTAATTATTGAGAAACCTAGGAATTACACATGGGTTGGGGATGAGAGGCTTCCTGCTCATATCTGTACTCATATAAATTTTCTTTAAGAAGTGTGTTTCAAAACAGTAGATAGCAATGTACTGATCATTTCCCTTTCTGTCAGTAATGGAATAGTCCACTGAAAATAGAATTGACATAGCAAGTTCCATGTAAAACTTAAAGTTCCTGAATTCAAGCTTTCTGGAGTGATAAAAGTGAGGAGGGGGGAAAGATGTATTTTACCAATGAGAAATATTCTGTATTAAACATTTTGTTTATTTGTACTGAAATACCTTATTTTGCTAATACTAAACCTTTAAGGACCTAGTTCACAATAGAAAAGTTCCTCCTCCATTTTTGTCACAAATGCTAATGATTAAAAAGCACACATCTGAACACATTTGCAAAGTAGGAGGCATAGGGGATCTTTTAATTGACTTTGGTAGACTTTGTAGCAAATATCAGACTAAAACTATGACTTCCAAACCCCTAGAAAACTCTCTTGTCACCATCCCAGTGGCTTTGAGTGTATTGCTTTTACAACATAAATTAAGCTGAATGTGACTGTGTTATAGTTTCTGCTGCCTAGAGCTGCTGCAGTGATTGTGTTATGGTGACAACTGCTCAGCATAGCCTCCTCCTCTCCCAGACCAAAACTCATTGACTGGGCTGTGGATCTCTGTAGAAGTACTATGCGTGCATGCTGGAGTTCTAATCCAAGCAAGTTAAAGAGGGGATACTGAGTGAACCACATTTGATACATCCTTAAAACCTGTCAACACTAGAAGCTGAACCAATTCCATTCAAAAATGATCAAACCTGCAGCAGACTTATCACCAGCTGATAGTGAAACTCCCAATGATTAGAAACCATCAGGAAAAGTCAAAATAAATAACATTGTAATTATAGTATATGAACCAAAATGAAATTATCAA
Source organism: Coccyzus lansbergi (assembly GCA_033558105.1). Taxonomy (NCBI): domain Eukaryota; kingdom Metazoa; phylum Chordata; class Aves; order Cuculiformes; family Coccyzidae; genus Coccyzus; species Coccyzus lansbergi. Next base: position 232,020 of record JAUMJK010001049.1, read on the forward strand.
ATTTTGCAACTCATTTGCAAAACCCAGGCAAAAGTATTAACCCGTATTTGTAAATACTTCTGTAAACCAGAGGGATTCTTCTCTCCCTTCAGTTAGCATTTTTTAAATGAGTAGGCTCAAAGGATATTTGGATGCTATAGAAAAGCCAAGCAAAACTGAGATAAGTAAGGTCATAAAATACATGAGCAAACATGGCAGTAGTGGAAAAATATAAATTGGCGCCACTGGTATTCAAAGAACTCTTCAGCTTTAAAGTAGAGAGAGGTGCAAAATTTAATATTTTTTAGCTGCATATGCCTTTGATCATCAAGTGAGCATCCTACACAAGAGGAATATTTAGACTTATACCCCACACACAGCTCCTTAGCAGCCTTCTCTTGGAGAGAAGGAATTTCCCCTGTGCTTAAAGAAACAACGGTATGCATAAGTTTTGAAAAACTTATTTGAATACAGATTGTAATTTGATCCTGCTTTGTTGCTCTTAAAAGCACTTGGAAGGGATAATATGATTCTTTTATGCATGTCAGGCAACAAGTCCTATAATTCCAGCAGAAATCTCTAGCAAGTGTAGAGGGAGAGCTGATATCTTATACGAATTTTCTATGGATAGTCAAGTAATCAGCTTCTATATGAAGGTGCACGTCAGATCAGTATAGTCATAGATGATTAAATCATGCTTGGTTTATTGGCATTGTCTCAGTATCCCACAGATTAAAATAGAAACTAGTGTAATAGGAAACATAAACAAGATTTGAAGTGGTTTTTTTTTTTTAACTTATGAAATTATATGTTTGCAAACAGAGTGTGATTAACCAGACCTGACTGTACTTGACAAACATAATGGTATTTTGGGATTTTTAACAAAATTCTTGTGACTTTCAATGTATTTTCACTTGTATAGTTACTTACTGGTGGTGAAGCTCCACTGAAGACAACAGCAATATTCTTCCAGAGCATGAATTTGGCCCCAATGTGTAAACCATGTAGACCAAATATAACTATCAATAAAGTCAATGGTGGATATCAGTGTATCATCTAATTTAGCTTCAGAATGACAGACCTCATGAACAGAACATCTAGAATAAGCATCACCAAACTTTGCTTGGGAGCACAATGCATTTAACAGACCTCCGTAATGTCAGGCAGGAGAAACCTGGAGTGGCAGTGTCTTCTTCATAACCCCAGTTTGTCCCTCTCAGAACTGTCCATCTCTGCACGGATATTTGCGTCTCTCCAGGAATAACTGGAGAAAATACATCTTATAAAGGAAGACAGGAAGTTACTGAGTGGAGAAGAGACAAAGTCTTGTAAAAGAACCCGGGAATTTAACAATCCAGCAACAAACCCCCAAAGTCTGCATGAGCATCATATTCTCTATTTGCTTGTTATTCCCTTGCATTATGGGGACTAAATCCCTAAACTGAAGCAGACGCTGAACTGAAACAAGGGCCTCCATACAGAGTCATAGTCCACTAGCTGAACAACCATGTTTTAAAGACACTATTACTGATATTATTATAAGGTTGTAGGTGGACAAGACTTAATGCATGCATTGACAGAAGCTGAACTACTAAGGTTTATAAACTCCCGCATATGCCAAGCCCAGCTAATGGTATTTAAATGTATTTTTGCCAGCTGGTGAGGGGCACCTTTGTGAATTGAAGAGTCTTTTAGTATTGTTTTTCTCAGAGCTGTCTGTAGCATGGTGTTATTCTGTACTGTCTTTCACACAAATTATATAACCTGTAATTTGTTGCACCTTCTTTGTCCCGTGGTTACTGGAAGGTGCTGGTGGTGTAACTGTGAGCAAACCTCCAGAAGGAGTTCTCACAAAACCAGTCTATAAAAAAGAAGGAAGGAGTTGTGTGTGAAGTCCAGCTGCCCACTATCCACTACACTTCCCAGCAGCATTTGCAAAGAAGCTAGCTGTTTTTTGAAGGGAAAGGATACCAGAGCATCCTCTTTGTCCTTGTTTTCTGCTACAGTTGGAAATTTTAGATACATCTGTTAAGCTTTTGTTCAGCTAGGGAGTCTGGGTGTGGACCGATAGTATGGGATGGACTTCCATTTATTGTTGTATAGAAGGATATGGAAAGATGGAGGGTCCCAGATATAGTTTGATGAAAGCATATTTTGAGCATTGATGGAATAGCTGAAGCCCCAGATTCAAATGTTACCTGATAGTAATCATCACTGTATTTGCTCTTTTCTGAAGAGACAAATATATGGTGGGGCTGCCTGGATGGAGATAAAGTGAGATGGTTCTCATGGAAACCAGGTGAAAAAAACAGCATAGAAAATAGCTGTAGGGGACACTGGAGGAACCTGAATAATAGTGACAGGTAGATGCTGATTACCAATCAAAATTTAACTGAGAGAAACAGCTGTTTTTCAACTACAGGTACTAGGAGTGAGTCAAGAAAACATGAAGATCAACCAGGATGCACAACAGCTTTTCTGACAGAGGTAAAGTGAGACAGCCGTAGTGTATCACGTCCAAACAGCAAAACCAAAAGTGAGTGAATAGTCAGGCATACTAGGAAGACCAGAAGGGCAAACTGGCATGCTGAAAAGCTCTGGGTACATTCTCGAGACTTTGAGAATATGCGCGGGACCAAAGGCAAAAAGACGGAGTAGCTGCATAGAGTGGGATACAAAGAACACACCCTACAGACATAAAGGGACAATTCCAGAAAGATCTGATACAGTGAGGAGCAAATGGGCTTAGGCCACTAAAGTGAGAAGGTATTTAACACCTGCCTGAGAGAGTGCTTATATTAAAGATTAGTTAGTATAAGGAACCACTAATCTAGTCTAAGATTTGCATGCCCCCAGCACTTATCAGAAGAGTGAAATGCATTGTAAATAGTGAACTCTGACTGAAGAACGTCTCAGAGTGAACTCAAAAGCCTCTTACAGTGTGAGGTCATGACAGGAGGTACAAGCCAAGCATGCCAGCCAGGAGAAATAGGTATGAGAGTGTAGGAGCTGGAAGAAGAGAGGCATACAGCAGGTCAGATAATTCTTTAAAAAAACTATCTATATGTAAGCAGACTGAACCCTTGGGTATTGTCTTCAGTATGAAGTGATGGACTGTCAGTGTATTTGGCAGGGTGGTAGCAGAAGATGGGCCTGTTTCTACTACAAGACGGCTTCCAAGCCTTCACAATCACTCAAGGTTTATTTCTGATATAATCAAGAGAGGATCTTGTCAAAGAAAGACTGCTCAGACTACTTCACCAAGAGAAGAGGTCTGCTGGTGAGGTTAAGACATGGAGGACTGAAAGCTGGTGTAGCTCTGTTCTCCAGCAAAAACATTTATTCCAGCAAGACTTTTTTGTGAAGGTTTAACCACCTCTAAGGTATACCGTCTGCCGCTACAGCAAAATAATTTCAAGAAACCACCTTTGTAAACCCTTTAGTGATATCAGCCAGTGTCTAAAGTCAACTGGGACTTGTGAAATGTGTTTAATGTGACTCTGACTTCCCTCAGAGGGAGTCAAATAAATGGATTGGCCATCTTCCATTTCCCTGCACATAACAGCTATGGCAGTCTGTGGGTCTGTCCAGGCTTGCAGGCAGAGAAAAAGAAAGTAGGAACTCTTGGACTCTGTATGAGTACACCATATAGGTGGGAAGAGCAGATACACATCTCTTTCTGTTCTTTTATCCCCAGGCAGAACTAACCACAATCTATCCCCAAATTATAAAATATTATTAACCTAGGGTGAATGGCAATTCTTTGCCAATGTCATTAGATATCGGCAGCCTCAGCGCACAGGACAGTACTGTCTGTTCTGTAGAATATTAAGTCCAGTAACTGGAATCAACAAACAGCACTGAAAAAGCCTTGCATGGAATAATAGGTATTAATACTGTAGCATAATAAATAGTGCATACACTTAACAGTGCTGTAAATAATGTATCATGCTAGATTTGTGTAACAAATAATAAATAAATATGTAATCATCCTTTGAAATAACACAAAATTAGCAATTGTGAAGTAAACTTAACCTATTAACATGTTTCAGAAGAAGAAACCTACACGTTTTTAGAGTTTAAATCACTGTGACTCTGTAATAGCGTAGCCAAGAGTAACATTAGCTGTTTCATGTGAGGATGCTTTGGAGAAGAGAGCTGCTTGTTTCCTCACAAAGCAAATAATAATGCACTTCTCAGTTTTATATTCAAGGCTAAAGGTCAGTTGATCTACTGGGTGTGCCCTGTTTTTTTGTTTGAAAAAGTTAATTTATTGCTGACTCAAAGCCTTGAGGAAGTTCTTTTTCCAACAACTAAGATGAAATAAACCAGCAGAGGCAGCCAGCAGACTTAAGAGAATATAAAGATCATTCCTGAGGCACAACAACACAGAAATATTCTGGACTTCAGCAGGGAGCCATGTTTTGGCTCTATTCCCAGAATCCTCGTAACGCTTCTTATCTCCAAGCTCCTTACACACTTGGGTCAACTAATATGCATACAGTCCCTCTGGGGTCAGCCTGCTTTACTGGCTCTGATTTCCACAGGGAGAAACTGGTACATAAATTCTGTGGGCAGATTGCTAAAGATTTCCATTCTGCTTTAGACTGTGTTACTGTAGACTGATCAGTGATGCCATCATATACATGGCCAGACTCTCTAAAGATCAGCGTCAAAATATTTTGTACTTCTCTGCAAATCGTGCCACATATTTCAGGGCTAAAGACAGGGGTGTGCTAATGAGAATGAATCTCTGACTGATTCACTCAAAACCACAGCAAGGTATTGTTTACTAGGAGAAAAGTATTTAGTCAACTTAAAGTAACTCAGGGTAGCTTTCAAAATCACCTATGATTTTTCATTTGAGCTTTAAAAATTGCAGGTTTGCAGCTGGCAGCATTTTCACAGGCATGTAAACTATGGAAGTAGTTAATCCCTGTCCCTCACGCACTGCTGTTAATTGTGGAAAGTATCTGTAAGAAGCACAGCAGCTAACCTGACAAAAATACCACTCATCGTCAAAAGCCAGGTCTAAGATATGTGCTACTTTCTGAAAAGAGCAGTGGAGTCTGTGACTTCCAGCTCCCCTAAGCAACAAAGGGAGTGGAAATCTGCAATATTGCTTTGGGATGTTTACTTTGCAGCCATGGAATGAAGCAATGTTCTTTATAAAATTGTGCAGGCAGTAACAAGGTGACTTCAGAACTGTTGACCACTAAATCCCATAACACTAGAACCAGGGAGCACTAGACAGAGATCAGTTTAAAGTGGATGAAAGAAAATATTTCTCTACAGAGTCTGCAATGAGAGTTGTTGTTGCTGCAAGAGGTGATGGAGGTGAACAGTGTCAGCAGGCCTCATGTTGTTTGGGGAAAAAGACATCCTTAAAGAGGTATTAGAAACTTATGCAGGGAGACACCACCCAGTATTCCTACCCTCATATCCCTAGCTTCTGGAACAGTGTGTGGAAGCATGCATGTAGATACAGGTATTGGCCAGGATGTTCATAATCAGGCTCATTAGATTTCCCTGCATAGCACTAGTGTTTGCACCACAAGGGACAGAATCATAGAATCACCAGGTTGGAAGAGACCCATCGGACCGTCAAGTCCAACCATTCCTATCAAACACTAAAGCATGAGGGACCTCATCTACCCGTGCCTTAAACACCTCCAGGGAAGGTGAATCAACCACCTCCCTGGGCAGCCTATTCTAATGCCCAATGACCCTCTGTATGAAAAACTTCCTCCTAATGTCTAGTCTAAATCTCCCCGGGCAGAGCTTGAGGCCATTCCCTCTTGTCCTGTAGTGGTTAATTGTCTTTTGGATACAGGGGGATATTTTTATGACCTTGTTTGGTAGTGAAAGGAAGGTCAAGTGAGGAAGGATGAGAACACCCACCTGCAAGAGGGAAGCATTTATGGCTGGGTACACGTAATGCAGCCCCTAATTCAGCTGAAGTAGCAGCATTTGATAAGAAAACCCCATCAAGAATGTAACTGTACTGGAGAGGATCCCAGTGCTAGGAAGCAAACTTCTCTGTCTGGGGAGGCAGGAGTGCTGCCAGGGATGGGGCTAACCGTTGTGCCAAATCCAGCTGCCAGGGTGGCTCACCAGCTTGCAGGTCTGCCAGGAAGCCTCCACCACAAAGCACGTTTCTGGTCCCAGTCCAGACTCCTACATCTGAGCAGAAAGGACTGCACTGTTCTTCCTCAGCAAAGGATGCATTTTATCTTACACATGAAGAGCTTGGTTAGTCTAGGTGCAGTCAAGGTTCCCTCTGAACAGAGCTAGGATCACACTCTTCCCACATAAGACTCAGCTCTGACTTCCATGAGCTTTCATGACTTTTCATGGCTGACTAGAACAGAGCCAGCTGCTACTGTTTTTTGTCACCTTTGGATGCCTGAAGTCAGTCAGTGAGTTACCAAATGAAAAACATCACTCAAATTTCTTTCCTTTGCCTGTGGGCTACACTCCATTAAAATTGGTGAATTTTTACTCCACATGAAGAAAACCAGGCCCCTAATGCCAAGGTTCAGTGACAATTACATAGTGCATCAAGGATATCCCATGCAAAGAAACATGTGATCTGTGGATTGCTTTCTTGGAAGCTTCTGTTATGTATGAATCAGGCAGCCATTCCTGCAAGGCAATAAAATGGCCGGTGTAAATAAAATCCCTCTGTAACTATTCCAAACAGGATTTGGGATTGCTGAGTCTCTCACTTCTGGATTCTATAATTCCTGCCTGGTCACTTTGTAGGCATTTCATCAGCTCGAGAAAGCAGGAAAACACACAATCCAAAACAATCTGTCCTCCTCTCATTCCAGTGTCTGAAGCAGCACAGTACCTTGGAAGGCTGCAGCAAGCAGGAGAAGGGTCAGTGTGATGGGCTCTGCTGCTGTCTCAGTAGGCACCCACCTTCTCACCACAACAACAAATATCCTGATAGGAGATATATTGTCTCCTGGGAAGACTCCTTTAGAAAAGTCCAACAGGCAGGAATCTGCCAGTGGAATGAAGGGCTGAGTACCATGCTATGAGATGCATTGAAGCCTGGCAGCTGGGATGCCACTCAGAGACAGTGACAGAGGTCACAACGACAGGCAAATAGCCCTTAGAAGGATGCAACTCCATAGCCCAGGAGTATTTGTGGAAAATAGATTCCTTTAGTAACAAATCTCTCCAATACAGTCTTGAGAAGAGGGAATGAGGCACAGAATTTTGCAGAAAGATGGAAGAAGAAATGAAGTTTGTAATCTGAGTGGTCAAACTTTGAGAAATTTGAATCAGCTCCACCTGAGTCATCTTTGCAAAGTATGGTAAATATTTCCCAAGGGAAAGAGTCAGCAAACTGGTAACTCCCAGTAGCTCCAACTTCCTCTCTGTATCAGAATCTGTGCACCATGAGGGGCATTAGACTGGGATTTGTACTGTTGTTGTTAGTAAACACACGCTTCATCAGACTTTCTTCCAGTCCCTGTCACTCAAAAGCATGATCAATAACATTATCTCTACAGAGGGACCGTGGTGTGAGCTGCCAGAGGGGTTTATTGCAGCCAGACACTGTGAATGAAAGCATGCTGCCTCAATAGGTATAATCATGACTTCTCCAGGTGTTAGTGCAGGGAAGACCCAGGACTTCTGCTTTTCAGACTTTCAGATTTCGGTGAGGAATTAACTCAGCTGCTTAAGGTAAGCCCTAGGCTGTTGAAGTCAGTGAGAGCTTTGGACTGAATGAAATGGGTTAAAATTCTACCTATGAGTGTAAATGTTTTGCAGCTAAATAGGTCCTGGTTTTTTTCTGAGCTGAAGCCTTCTGGTTGTTTTTTGAAAGGGAATAATATTTGCAGGGAGAAAACAAGAAAACCTTAATAGTTGTTTCATTCAGGTCTCTGTGCAGATATATAATGAACTTGTACAAATTCCACAGCAAATAGCTCAGTTATGAAACACCTTGGGAAATATATTAAGATCTAATTCTAATATTTGCTTTCAGTAATGATTGATCTTTCTGGATTTTTTAGCTTGCTTCCACTAGGCACGTAAAAAATGTTGGGAGCACAACCATTATGATACTGTCCCTGCATTACAGTTTTGCTTCTTTGTTAATTTTCAACTGAGTCCTACAATGTAGCAAAATTATTGAACTTGGTTTTGCTTAGGTCTCTAATTCCTGTAGCTCCTCTATTACCATGTGGCAAGGCACCCTATAGGCATAATAAATAAATAATACAACACTGAGAGCTGTAACAAATCACAAAATACGTTATTAAAAAATTAAGAAATAAATATCTCCCTCTTAGTTAAACAGAGATTTATTTTATAATGTAGAATGCTGAGGAGAGCTGCTGGAAAACATAAGTGGACCTGGGGACTTGGAGAATACCGTAATGGGTGATTTGCTTCCCGAATTAGAAAAAAGAAAATCAACACCCAACCAGTGAACAGATATATTTGTCAAATAGAAACTGAGCTGCTCTGATCACAGCCCAGGTAGGATGCAGTGCTCACTTCAGCCCCTTGCTTCAGTAGGATGCTGTACTTGAGCAGGACAGGAGCTGGCATCCAAAGTTATTCTTTATGTCATAAACTGTACAGTGAGATGCAAGAAGAGGTTCCAGAAATGAGAAGTAAGAAATGCCCATCCTGGGTAGCTGAGACATCTCTCAGTGATGCTTCTCAAACCCTGGGAGAAGGTGTCTTGACAGGATGCTGACCAGCCTGGGACATGATGCCCTACAGACAAGGTCTCTGGTACCTCTACTCCACTACCTTCTCAAGCTTCCTTGTACCCTGCAGATATCAAACTCTGTCCATGTTACAGCAAGGTGGTGAGTACATGGAGTGCTTCTGAATGGCCAACAAGACTTTTTTGTTTCTCAATGGAAAGAGGGAGCTGTATGCTCAATGCATCACTAAAAGGATTGCAGCTTCAGTCAAACCTGAATCTCATTAAAGATGCTCTTTTCTCCTTGCTTCAGGTGGTCTTTTAGCCTTTCTTGCCAACAGGAGGAGAAAAGGCAGCAGGTAGCTGGCAATTCAGTTCTTTGTAACACAAAGACCTGTGACAGAGTCTCAACTGACCCAACATGGCACACCTTGCCATTCACATGCTTTTCACAGAGTACAGCATGCTTGCACACTTCCAAAGGCATGCAAACGTGTTTTCAGTACAGCTTCTTTCCACAGATGAATTTTAAGAAATAATACTTCTTAAATACTTTCTGTTAATTTTTTTTGTCAGTAGACCTGCTTTTTACCCGTTCTTTATCTCTGAACACTTCTAGTCTGAAAACACCCAATGAGAATTTCCAGCCTCTCTGCCAGTCCCACTGAAGGTCCCAGGGTGGTGACCCAATCTGTCACTGTTTGATTGTGCCATGCTTTGGATTTTCCTGCCTAATGGACAAACCCTGCACTTGTCCTGTCCAAGCCCCGTGAGGAAGTTGTTGCCTAGAACCTCTAAGTGTCTTCTGGACTGACCACCTTAGTTGTCTGAATCTCAAGGCATTTCTGGACTAAAGTGCTACCATTCCCTGTAGAGGTCCCTCTTACTTATTTGGTGCCATCTGCAAGTTTGCTGGAGTGGGGAAATGCTTTCTAGGTTTCCATCTAGACCATTGACAAACATATTGAACAGTATCTGTGCAGTATCAAAGAAAATGAACTATTCTCATGCAAGGACTTCAAGAGGTCACGTTGCACCCCATTACTCACACAGGAGAACACAGAAAGCAAAACAGCCTCACCACCCACACCAGTGTAGTTTTACCAAGCATAGTCCTCTACTTCCCTTTCCCCCTTCTGCTCCTACCCTGCTTTCAGCCGCACTGTCTTTCTCATTGTGAGTCAAGGCTGGGATTTACATCCAGCTGTACTGTGTTTTCTGCTGTTTTTCTGACTACCACGAAGAAGATGTAGTGTGATGGTGAGTGGTCTTCTGTAAGGGGGACAAGTCTTCAGAAAAAGACTAACACTATTTGCCCATAGACAGGAAGGGTTACTGAGTTGTCTTTCCTGTCAGTTCAAAAGACAGAAATTTCCTCTTTTAAATAAAAGTGCTAGTAGCTTATAGCTCTGTTTGGTCTTCTGTGTCAAAGTTGGTCTTTTCAGTCTACAGTAAGAAATAATGCCAAGTTGTAAGGCACATAGACTGAAATGGGGGACAGTGATGTGGAGGAACATTTACCTAAGACAGCAGACCTGCTGTTCACTCTGCAATATAGTTATGATCTAGAAAACACTGACAGATAAGAACCTTAAAGTAGAACTGCCTGCAGGCTATTTTTGTTCTGCAGTTTCTGCAGACAGGCCTGAGATAGCTATAGAATAACTAGATTGGCTCTTGAGAGTATTGCAGTTGTAGGTGGATGCAGCTCATCCCAGATTAATCCCACAGATATTGTCTCACCTCCTACATGGGTCTCACAAGCCACACGGACTCCTCCACTGGCCCAGCTACGCTGTTGACAGCCTTGAGTAACGCTAGCTGGGCACTCCGTGGCTGCACAGCATAGAGGTTCTTCCTATTTCTAAAGAGGAAGGATATGGTGTCTCTGCAACACAATTCTGCTTCCACTTTTGTGTAGGGGCATAGTCTATAGAGGTGGTCATGAAAGAGTAAATTGGGCTGTGGAGCACATGAACAGCAGCAACCACTGACTTCATCAAACTCATTGGCAATGTGTTTGGTTTGTCTGCACATTTGTTTTCTGTACCCTCGTTTTTGCAGTTCCTTATTTATACCTTCTTAAAAATATTCCTGTTGTGAAGTTATGTTTCTTCCTGTTGTCACAGATATTTTTAACATTGCTTATGTATATTTATTTTTCTTACTATTTACCTAGGAAGCAAAAGGATTAAATGGACTGCTTTATTTACTGCTACCCAAATGCTCTATGTCAGTGATAGCATCTTTACGTACTCATGCAGCTATCATTTAACTGCTGGCAGGCACAGAGTTTCTTTACTTACCATTTTACAAAATAAGCTTCACTGACAGGACACAAATCCTGGAAAAGTTTGTGGTATCACATTACGACAACAATTCAATTGAAATGTCTCTTTGTTATGAACTCATACTTCTTGGGGCCCACAACGTGAAGTTCAATTTCCCTCTTCTGTTTTCACCCTCTTGTTGTCCTGCAGGGAAACATGGAGCTATCAGCATCTGAAGGACTGGCCATAGTTATCTTTGATGTTGAAAAAGGACAGAAGAGAACACATTATTTTTTGTGTAGTGGAAGGTATCTGAAGGGTATTTATTCAACTCATGAATTAAACTTCAGGACTTCAAAAAGAAACATAAGTGGAAATTTAAAATACACTTTCCCAAGTGCTAGTTTTACAGAGTTTCTATTTGCTGAAATACCTTTTGTTTTGTTTTGTTTTGTTTTTGCAGGAGACAACATTTAGCTTATATATTCTTTAACAGGTTATTCTAAACTTAATTAACTGCTTAGGTGTAAGGCATTTATATAAGAGGTAGTCATGAAGGACCAGATTCTCTTACTGCAACTTGTCTGCTTCATCTCAACAACATAAGAGAATTTTCAGACATTTCTCCATGTGACAGGAGCTTGCAGCCCTCAGTGGCCAAGGGTAGAAGTTGCTATTTCAGGAGCAACACCATGCTGATGTGTCCTGCCAGCTTTTAAGTTCTTGTGTTTTGGGGTCTTGTTGGTAACGCGTTGTGAGCCGCTTGAATTAACCACTCCTCTGAGCACCCTCCTAGGACAATGTGGGTTCACAGAATCACAGAACAACCAGGTTGGAAGGGACCCATCGGATCTTCTAGTTCAACCATTCCTATCTAACACTAAGCCAAGTCCCTCAAGACCTCATCCACCCGTGCCTTAAACACCTCCAAGGAAGGCGACTCAACCACCTCCCTGGGTAGCCTATTCCAATGCCCAATGACCCTCTGCATGAAAAACCTCCTCCTAATCTCCAGCCTAAATCTCCCCTGGCGGAGCTTGAGGCCATTCCCTCTCGTCCTGTCCCCTGTCACTTGGGAGAAGAGGCCAGCTCCCTCCTCTCCACAACCACCTTTCAGGTACTTGTAGGGAGTAATGAGGTTGTCTGAGTCAAGACCATGGCAGGATGTAAAGAGGGACAAACCTGTTCAATGCTCCATGAGAGTCATCTCTACCCCAGGATACGGCCCATGAACCTCATTCCTCTGACAAAGATATAGTGATGTACGGATGTGGAGTTTGAAGAAATGAGCCTGGAGTGGGGACTGATGCAGTACAGCAGCCAAAACTCTCTAGGGCAGGAGTTCATGGGTCTGGCAGCAAGAAGACTGCCTTTTTTGCACTGGTTCCTATAACCAGTGGATCTGCTGCTGCAAAAGACTATGCATCATTCGTATTTCAAACACCATTCAAATTCAAGCTCATGACAAGAACAGCTAAAGACAGTGTAGACCTGCTGCCTTTCTGGTGTTTGTGTCCTACACCCCAGTCTGCAGCGTTAAAATAGACCTGGGCTTTATGCAGACCTTTTATACAAACTTTGCCAACCCTCTCTGCTGCCACAGCACCAGTCTGACAGCTTCTCACCTTATGTTTGCATTTGAATCCCTGTGATCCCATCCTCCAGTGTTAGGTTGTGTGCAATGCACAGAGATGTCAAGGGGTTTCCCTTGGCAGAGCCAACACTTCTCTGCCTGCATTACACTCTTCTCCTCTTTGTGGGTCTCACCCTCTCCCACATGTCATAGCAACTCCAGTGGCAGTGGTGTAGTTGTCTGATACTCAGGTGTAAGTAGCAGGGCAGATCTTTTCAGCCTGCACGGGAGATTACAGCAGCAGCAAGGATATTTGTAGGATGTAATTTTTCTTGGGAACAACTTAAAGCTCACTTTTGTGCTTGCTGGCTGTGGGGAGAGCCTGAACTGGCACAAACCAGAGAGACCTGCAACGGTAGACAGCAGATCCTATTCTTTGTTCTTTGTCCTGAAAGATGGCTAAATGCCAATTCTTAATTACGTTTCAGCATTTTCCCTTTAAATGTTAATGGTAGTGTTTATTAAAGAAAGACAGTGCCACTCAATATATCAGAGATGAGATGTCCAGTCATTCTGGAAGTAAATAGGTACAACAATTTTCATTTTACTAGATTTGCATTCACTTACACACTGAATTTATTTAGCTCTCTAGCTCTCAAAAATAAACTTTGAGGACAGAAGAAAAATTTTTTTAGCAAATTACCTTTGAGTCACCTTTGTTTTGGAGGAGCCAGTGACACAGGCACCTTTCAGGACTTCTTTGTTGTGGGACAATGCACAGAATAATACACTAAGTAATTTGGTTCAACAATAAAAAGCAAGGCATGAATGACACTAACAACTATAAAAGAGGGAAAATTAATTTTCTCAGAGCTACACTGATGCTGTAAATGAAGTATCACAAGTGATTATAAACCAATTGTGATGAGCTGAACTGTCTCAGAAAAAAACGTGAGAACTTCATAAACATGCTGACAAACACAGATCTGTACTGCAGGTGTGAAGACCTTGAGGTCTTGCTTCACAATTTAACCTACAGTCACTAGGACCATCACCAGGGTATCCTAGAGCCACTGTTGTGAGCAAATTGTATCAGTACTCGTTTACGCACATCACTTGTGAATTTCTGTAAGCTTTTAAGAATCTCCTATAACATTATCCTGCATGACACCTATTAGTGTTCCCTGTTTCTTCTGAGGGCAATAGTGAGGAGGAACTTCTCAAGTTAGCAGGTTTGAGACCTCATTTCTGAAACTCTGACACATTTTCATACCTGACAGTCTTTATGTCAATTCTGATATTCCCTGACTAAAAAAAAATGAAGAGAAATGAAAGCAAAATTAGAGATTTCATAGGTTTTATCCTACCTAATTCCAAAATTAGATTTCTTAATGGGTTATAGTATATCAGGCTGAGTTTTTTTCTCTGACCTCAGAAGCCTGGGTAGGAGAGGCCAACACAGACATCAGAGACAGCCTGACACTATCACAGATAGATACATCATTGGATCCATTTCATGAACTCTTCTTCAATGGGAAAAATTTTTGAAGGCTGGTAGAAGAAGAGATAACGAGGTCAAAATCATAATTCCTGAACAATTAACATTATAAAAGAATGGCCAGATTTGCTTATCTTTTGGTTGATGACATGCAAACCAGTCATGTATCATATGCATTCTGCTTCTAACAGCTGAAATACCTCCTTCAGCTTAAAGAAGTAAACATCTGTTTCTGAAACATGAAGACTGAGGGCTTCACCTTGTCATGCAGGAACTTCCATGTGTATAGCAGGGCAGAAAGAAAGCTGCCTTTATGGTCATGGTCTTGCCATACAATGCATGAGTCCAACAGGTCTAGCGGGTATGCTATATAATTCATGAGTCCAACAGGTCTACTAGTATCCCAACAGTTTGCACATTACCACCATAAAAGTGTGCTTCAGAGGTAGACAATAAGCACCATCCTAAGGTGCTTTGAGAGTCATGAAATCAATCCTTCATGTGAAGCAAGGATAGTCGTTCCATGCAGCCCAGTCATCCTGGTAGAGCAGCTCAGGTTAAAGTCTTGAGGAACACCTTGATGGTTGTCTGGTGCAGCCCGCAGCAAATCTCAGCCTGTGCTATGCAAGACTCACATTCGCTTCTAATTTGTGTCTGAGAGTTTCCTTTTCTGTATGTATGCCCAGCCTGTTACTGAGCATGTACATGATATGGCAACTTGTACTTCAGCTGACTAACTACACACTAAGGAGCTAGCTTCTTTTTTACACTCTGGGCAGGGCTGAATGAAATTCCTCCTTTTTTACCAGTTCTTTACTATCGTATTTTCATTATTTGGCCCTTGGGCTTAGCAACATTTCCCAATAGAAAAGGAGTTGGACAATTAGTAAAGATTATTCTTGTAGACCTTGTGGGTCAGTTAGATGCCAAGCTGACAGCAGAAATGGGCTCTGTCAGCAGGCTGCAGAGTGACTAGGTAACTATCGCTAAAAACTGGGACAAGATCTTCATTTTTGGTGGAAATGTATGGGAAAGGGTTGAAGAGTTTCCTGCAAAACTCAAGTGTTCTTCTAACTCATTAAAAATCCATACTTGAAAAAATTCCTGGGAGGAGAGCTGCCATAATTTTCACAAGTTTGCAGAACAGGAGCATTTGTCACCCTGAATAAGCTGTGAGAAGTATTTTTAACATGTTTAATTACATTTGGCATTCCTGTAGCACAGCCGAATGGCAGAGGTGGTCAGCTCTCTCAAAAGTGATCCTAGCATAGTGGGAGTCTGTGGGGGAAACTGTAAACCAGTTTCCAGCTCTATTTTATAATTAAACTGTCTTTAGAAGCTAAGGTATCCGCTTCATTTTAAATGACCGAAAGAAGAGAATTTTCTTCAGAACAACTCTAAAAGCAGAAAAAACTTCTTTTTATACAGTCAGCACAATTGGTGTTCCACTTAGGGTTGATAAGAACACTCTGATTACTCTTGCCAGGAGATGGTTAAGACTGTCCAATTGGGATTATAAACTGCATAGATACACATGTACATGCATACAAACTCCACTTGCTCTGTTCAGGGTGAGAAGTCCTTATATATTCCAGACACTTAGAATGTGACATGGGCAATGATTTTAATCTCTTTCCCTTAGAATCACAGAATCACCAGGTTGGAAGAGACTCACCGGATCATCAAGTTCAACCATTTCTATATCAAACACTGCCCCTTAGGATCTCATCCACCTGTCCCTTAAACATCTCCAGGGAAGGTGACTCAACCACCTCCCTGGGCAGCCTCTGCCAGTGCCCAATGACCCTTTCTGTGAAAATTGTTTTCCTAATGTTCAACCTAAACCTCTCCTGGCAGAGCTTGAGGCCATTCCCTCTTGTCCTGTCCCACATTCCCTTCGTGGAATAATAGCTGTGCACAGCCAGTGTGGTGTTTCAGACTGCGATGGATTCATACTTCTCATGGAAATAAGTCCTTTTGTACAGTTCATCCCTGTATTCATTATTATTATTATTATTATTCAGTCTCCCTCACAACTTCACCAGGTAATTGACAGTAGTTCTAGTTTTCACATTGCCTCTTTTCTCACAATTGTGATGTTTACCTGGCATGTAATCAAATAATGTTGACAGAAGAAATTAGTTACCATCCTGGATGAGGGCCACACAGTGTAGTGTGAAGGTACCCAGTCATGGCCATTTCTGTGCCTTGTGGCAGGGAGCACATGCACACATGGGGTTTAAGAGAAAGATTGCATTTACAGCTGTTCAGTTGGGCAGCTCCCATGACATGTGGAAGTAGTGGTCCTGCGTGGTACTGCACTTACTGCATGGGCATCCCAGTGGGAACAGGAGCAACTTAGAACTATCTGACATGGTGCTCCACAGCACCATGCCATCCTTTGCTAAAGTTGAGGTAAGTGCTTGCTGTGAAACTGTTTGAAGAGTTTCCTGGAGCTACTCTGAGTGGCGATGCAGTGAGACTGCAAGGGAGATGTTGATGACCACAGCTGTGTCTTTACTGGCATCCATTATTACAGACATCTTTTCCTCTTCAGACAGATTCTCCTTGCTTCAACTCTAACAAGACTAAAAAGTATTAGGATTACTAAGCTTTGGACTAGAACAATAATTCTTCAACATCTATTAATCCACTTTTTTCCTGAAAACTAAACTGCTATACTACTACAAAGACAGATCACCATTTTTCCAGTACCTCTACAGTAGTTTTTGTTGCATACCTTTTTCTACAGAAATTAAGTTTGTTATGCAAATAAGGCCATGCCTTACAATTGTAAGTTTGCCAGTACAATTAACTCATCTTCATAGAATCATAGAATGGTTTGAGTTGGAAGGGATCTTAAACATCATCTCATTCCAAACCTCCTACCATGGGCAAGGCCACCTCCCAGTACACCAGGCTCCTCAAGGCCACATCCAAGCTGGCCTTGAACACCTTTAGGGATGGGGCATCCACAACCTCCCTGGGAAATGTGTCCCAGTGCCTCACCACCCTTGTGATTATTTTCCTCCTTATGTCTAGCCTAAATCTGCCCCTCTCCAATTTATAGCCATTGCTCCTAGTCCTATCACTATATGCATTTGTAGAAAGTCCCTCCACAGACCTCCTCTAGACCTGTTCCAACAGTTCCATGTCCTTTTTTCTCTGGGAATTCCAGAATAGGACACAATACTCCAAGTATAGTCTCATGAGAACAGAGTAGAGGGGCTGAATCACCTCCCTTAATCTGTTGGCCATACTTGTTTTGATGCAGCCAAGGATACAGTTAGCCTTTTGGGCTGTAAGTGCACATTGTCAGCTCATGTTGAGCTTCTCATCAATCAGTGCCCCCAAATCCTCTCAATCATGTCATCCCCCATCCTATATTAAAATTGTGGAACCTCATGATGTTGACAAAGGTCCTTTTCTTTAACTTGTCCAGGTACTTCTGGATGACATCCCATCTTTTCAGTGCGGCAACTGCAACACTCAGCTTGGTATCTTATGCAGACTTACTGAGGGTGCACTCAATCTCCCTGTCTATGTCATTGATGAAAATATTAAACAGCATCAGTCCCAGTAAGGACCCTTGGGGGACACCACTTGTCACGGATCTCCATCTGGACATCAATCTGTTAACTACTGCTCTCTGAATATGACCATCCAACCAATTTCTTATCTACTGAACAGTCCACCCATCAAATCCATATCTCTCCAATTTAGAGAGAAGGATGTTGTGATAGACCATGTCAAAGGCTTTACAGAAGTTCAGATAGATCACATCCATTGGTTTTACCATATCCACTGCTGTGTTTATCCCATCATAGAAAGCCACTAGGTTGGCCATCCAAGACTTGCCCTTGATAAAGCCATGCTGGCTGCTGCTAGTCACCTCCCTATCCTCCATGTGCATGTCTTTTAGGAGGATCTGTTCCATGATCTTTCCAGGCACAGAGGTGATGCTGACAGGTCAGTGGTTCCCAGGCTCATCTTTACTACCCTTTTTAAAAATGGACACAATGTTACCCATTGTCACCAGAACTTCTCCTGATTGCCATGACTCTTCAAATATCACAGAAAGTGGCTTGGCCACTACATCAGCCAATTCCCTCAGGACTATAGGATGTGTCTCATCAGGTCCCATAGACTTTTAAATGTTCAGTTTCCTCAGGGTTTCACGAACCTGATCCTCCCTTACAGTGTGAGTTACTTTACCCCTCTGCTCCCCTTGTTGTCCATTAACTAGGAGGGGTGAGGAGTACAGTTGTCAGTGAAGGCTGAGACCAAAAGTTGTTGAGTATCTAAGCCTTGTCCTTGTCTGTTGATATGAGGTCACAATTTTCATCCATCAGTGGGGGTATCCTTTCTTTAACCTTCCTTTTCTAATTGACATCTTGCAGCATCCTCTGTCCTGATTACATTTTTATCTTAAGAACTAATGCATTTTGCCATTTGCTATTCTTGTTACAATCACAAAGAAGTCATGAGAATGAATATATTTTGCACCACTTTGTCCTTCTTATAATTTTAAGATGTTCTTAAGAATGGATTAATTCAATGCCACTTTTCACTCTTTATCCTGAGAAAGGAAATTAAAGTAATTATGAAACTCCAGCAGGTACTATTCTCTAGCTATTTGTTATCAGACTAGAGATTTTATCAAGGAGAAAAATAATAATAAAATCTATACTTCTGCTTAAGAGAGAATGCAAAGGTTGTGAATACAATGGTGCAGATGACCTACTCCTTGTGACTATCTCAAGGTCATAATTTCAAATCCTGTTCAGATGCTATATCTATTTATAAAGATATAAATTTTGTTAATTCACTGTTTCCCAAGTGGAGTGAAAACAATTGTTTAAAAATTAACAGTGGAAATATTTAGAATTCTGCCATTCAATTTCCCCAGAAACATTTGTCATATTCTTTTCATTATGAAAACCTGAAACAAAAATAAAAAGACATAGAATGTATTCAAAGAGCAGTAGTATATATTAATAACTGATGCATACTTCATCATAAACTACCAGGAAGACAAATTCAGTGCAGTTGTCTTAGAATTTGGTCATATTCTCACTAAATTACATAAAACCCCTATGGGTTTTTAAGATGTTGTACCAAACCTGTATTTAACAAAAAACAAAGCAAACCAAATTCAAAGCATCTCAGAGTATATTCCTGCACTGGCTGGATCTGTGCAAGGCACTGATCACAGCTGCTGCCTCCAAGAGTATTGCTTTCTTTTCAGACTCACAGAGTAGCATGTCCTCAGATCATGATGGAGACTGGTTCAATTCTGGAATCATTGTATTCGTGCCACTGAAGTCTAACAGGAGAACAGGGTTTTAAGCAGGATTAAGCAGGCACTCTGATTACCCTAATGGATTGGGAGATTTCAGAGAAAAGACAGATTACTTGCATTAAAAAGCTGAGCGAGTACATTACGCCTCTCCCATTCTCTCCTTTCTCAGTAGTGAAAGCAATAACACCAGCTTCTCAAAGACTTTATATTTGGGGAAGACACTGAAAATACTGTAAAATGGGGCTTGAAATTCCTTTCCTATTAGTGTAGATGAACAATAATTCCACACACATTTATTCTAGGTCCACAACTGTAAAACTATTAATTTCCTCTCTTGTAATATAAGGAGAGAAAGTTGAGTTACATTATACTGTAAAACTGCAACTGTCTGTCTGTGGAGCTATTGTCTACCTCTTACTCTCTTTAACTTTTTTAAATCAGCACAATATTTTTTGCAGCACATAGTTATCCAAAGCGTATGTTACTGCATGCTACAACAAAACCTTCATATCTGTTTTTTCCTCTTATATGTTGTATTTTACAAGTGCAGGTTAGTTTTCACCTTGCCCATGGGAGAAGAGAATGAAGAATAGATGACTGCTTGCTCCCAAGATGAAACTGGACAAGAAAACCAAGTTTTGGTGCTTTGATTGGAAATGTATTATGTCCCCTCAAAACTCCAATTCAGATATGGGTGATCTCAAAAGCCAGGGGATTTTTTTTTTTTTTTTTTTTACTGCCTACAGACTGCTTCTTTTGATCTGCTGTAATAAATAAGCCTGTGATCCTGACTCTGACTGGATATACATGGTTGGCATCATTTTAGTAGCCTATTCATTAGATAAAAATGAACTTTTCATGTACTTCTCAAAGCATCCTCTTTGCACCAAGAGAGTAACTTTTGTTTGGACGGATTGGAGATGCATCTCCCATAGTTAGGGCTGCCTTTCATCTCTTCTGTGGCTGACTCAAGGCCTTCGCCTGTCCTGATGCTCCTTAAACTCTGAATCCACTTGTAAAAGTAATGAAGGAAATGTCTCCTTCCATGTAGATACCATCAAATCCCTTTCAAACTATTAAAAAAGAGTTACAGGGTTTCTAATGAGCAGAATTTAGAAAAATAGTTACAGCCTGAAATTGCACCTGGTTTCCCGTTACGCAACTGAAAGATTTATCGTCCCAGATTTTCAGTGTTCTCTAGATAAAAGGGAGAGCAGAAAGGGGAAATACCAGAGAAAAATATCTAGACAATGTCAGGGCCAGGAGTGCACTGTCAGCCTTTACTATGCAGATTCATCCCATCCCCAGAGCAGCTTCAGCCCCAAAGCAGTGCCTGATGCCTGGGGCTGACAGAGCAGTCACAGAACCAGCTACTGCACCCCGAAGGATTCTTAGAGCATATAGAGATGTCCAGTGCAGCCCTTTCATCCCCAGGATTCAATATGCTGTCTGTGCTTGGTCAGGAGCTAGGTGTGTGCTGAAGGCTTTTCCAGAACAGAACTTTGTCATTGCCGGTGGATGGGAAAATATTTAAAATGAGCAAACATGCTCTATTTGGTTTTGTGTGCTTGCTTGCTTTGATGGAAATCTTAATTTGTCTTAGATTTCTTCTATAGAAAGCAATTTGGGTCAGCACATAATTCATAAAGAACAGATGGGGCATGAAAATACAAGGGATGCTATTGAAAGAAATCGTGTTTGATGTCTGAGATAAAAAAACACCCCAGCTTGGTACTGCAAGGTCTTAAAACTTGCCCAGCCTGGTGCACATAGAGATTCTCTCCATCTTCTGACCCCATACATGAACATGAGGAGTTTGTCACACCCTTACTGCTTGATCTTCCTGCTCACTTTTCCCCCTGTGTTCTCTTCTGTTGAGTCTTGGTTTTGATTCAGTTTGATAAATATTTTTAATTAAGAATATGTGTCAGAATTCATTGAAGGGGCACTCATAGGAGCTATGGAAAATAAAATCTAACTCCAAACCATTCATGAAGCTTAAAACTGCGCAAAAGTTATGACTCAAAACAAGAAATGTGGAAGTTCAGAAAGTTAGGCTGAAAACATAATACAGTATTGAGTATTCATCTGTTCTGCAGATTGTAGATGAGAAGAAAGTAGCAAGTCCTGCCTCATATGTTAACTGTTGGTGCATTCATATTCCATGCTGGGTTTAGTGTGACAGTAGTACTATTTTCTGTCAATACATATGATTACTTTCACCAAAGTGATTACTCACATGTAGGGTAGGTTATCATCTTCATTAAGGTGTATATTTAATTGATTTTCAAACAAAAAGTAATACTTAATCAGGAAAATGGACATATTAAAATAGATTTCAATGTATAACTTTCATTCATATGTGACACATATTTCACGTTATGACTCCTTATTTCAACCTCTCTAAAACCTCTGTAGTTCTTTCCTAGACTTCTTGCTTGAGATGTACCCAGGGAAATCTGTTGGTTTAATCACAGAAGCCCAGTACCCTCAAAATTAAATTTTCATAAATTCCTTTATATATTGCCTATACATACTTGAATAAAGTTTTTGTTACTGACAGGATCCTTCTCTATCTTCAGCTTAGATTTTTATATTTTGGGGATCTATCAAAAGGAAAAAGATGTTCCCAGGACACATAGTAAAGCTTTCATGAACTTCCTCTATCCTGGTCACAGAATCACAGAATCACTAGGTTGGAAAAGACCTCCAGAATCATCAAGTCCAACCATTCCTATCAACCACTAAACCATGCCCCTCAGCACCTCGTACACCCATCTTTTAAATACTTCCAGGGATGGTGAGCCAACCACCTCCCTGGGCAGCCTCTGCCAGAGCCCAGTGACCCTTTTGATGAGAAGTTTTATTCTAATGTCCAGCCCGAACCTTGCCTGGCAGAGCTTGAGGCAATTCATCCTTGTCCTGTCCCCTATTACTTGAGAGAAGAGGTCAGCACCATACTCTCTTCAACCTCCTTTCAGGTAGTTGTAGAGTACAAAAAGGTCTCCCCTTAGCCTTCTCTTCCCCAGGCTAAACAACCCCAGCTATCTCAGCTGCTCCTCATAAGACTTATTCTCCAGCCCCTTAACCAGCTTCGTTGCTCTGGTGCATCAGATAAGCTTGTATCTGCCACATCATGATTCAGTCATATAAATGTAGTTGTCCAGTGTGACAACCTGGATCAATCATGCTCTTCATCATCACAAGGTGATGAAGTCATTCAATATGGCTGAAAATATGCCAGCGCCTGGGAGAAAAATTATTTTAATGCAAGTGTCTCGGCACATCTTTGAAAAGACAGCCCCCACCACCGCATCACCACCCCTTGCAGGGGGGCGGCTGGCACATCCAACACAAGAGTTTTGTTGCAGGGCCTGTAATTAGCAACTAATAAAATCCCCTCACCCCCAACCCCCTGTAGACCAGCAGCAGGTGCTCCTATTTTCAGATGTATATGAAATATCTGCCAAATCATTTGGCACATTTCAACTAGAAATGTGCCAAATTACCTGTCATAGCTAAACTGCCTTTTAAAAAGAATGATAAATGGTCTTGCTACTCCAGTTCTGTGAAACCAGAGTGCCCTCCCGTGGATCTGGACTGCTGGTGGGGTCCCACACTGGTCCCCCTTTGGTTCAAGCAAAGTCTTTTGACAACAAGTCAAGATGTCTGGGTTTCATATATAGTTCCAGCTAAATAAATAAGCCAATCTTTGAGACTGCTGGTGCCACTGAGCAGGGGTGTGAGTCAATGCCGGTGACTGGGCTTTGCTTTCTAGCCCTAAGCATCAGCAAGGACCAGCGAGCAGCAGAGGAGAAGTTAGATGGTAGAGCATCCTGCATGTATGCTTTACATAGCCACAGCTCAGAAAGGACACCACAATGAGAAGAAAAGGAATGAAATCTCAGGACTGGAAAAAAGCTTGATCTCAGCAGAAAGCATCTGGAAGCTGCCAACTGTACAAAACTTTGACACTGGAGTGATTTTGTGGCAAAGCAGGGCAGCTTCTAGGAGGTTTACACTCCACTGGCCTAAGTGGGAAAGGTTGCCTTTGCCCCTGCATGGTGGGATGTCCTAGACAGAGCAAGAAAGCCACCGTATGACAGAAAAAACAGCTTTTGCAGATGCCCATTGCTGTCACTCCCATCCTGCGGGAGTTGCGAGTTTCTTTTGTGCAGCACAATAGTACCAAATGTAGTGGAATTGAATTCAGTACAAATCTATTCTGTCATTCAGGGATCGTGTTTTCAGCCTTTTTTTGGTACCAGACTCATGAGGTAATCAGATTAGCTGTGACTAGGTTTGTGCTATCCAGAGCTATTTCAGTACCGATGTACCACTGTTCCTTTCTGCAAAACATGTCCAAGCAATTTATCTACGCATTTTATTTAGTCTTCTATGCAATCACCCTCCTTCAGGGAGAAATTAATTTTTTTCCACAGAAGGTTTTCTGTTGCTCTACAGACATGCATAAGTTGCAGTTAATTGCTTAGGTATTCTCGAACTTCTCTTTTTAAAGCTAGAGAAGTCATCAGGAAATATTTGTTGATTCCCTAACTAGAACCAACATTTAATAAACTTGGATAATAAAACTGAACCATCAAAGACGACTTCTTCAATAAGTTTATATGTTTAAAGAGGGATATTTCTTCTACAAGTTACTTCTTCCTTGCTGTTGAACAGCCAAAGAACTGTCATTAGGACTACCTTTACAAAAGTCACACCAAGCAGAGTTCCTACCCTTCACTCTTGTCTGCACAAAGCTTTGCTCAGAGGAGCAAATAGAATAAGCACATTGCTCTGTAGGGAAATTATATAAATATGGAGGCCACATCAGTGCAGGTACAGGAGTAAAAACAGTAGTTTCACACAGAATGCACTGCCTCCACTGAAGGGAAGGAAGGGTACTGGGTTCCCAACCTTGCTGACCAAGTTCACAATTACATCCCTGCTGTAGGCTGACAGCAGGTAAAATGTGAAGTCAGCAGTTCTTTAGAAAACAAACTGGAGGAGCTTGATGGGATATAGACAAGGGCAAAGGGCAATGAGAAACTGCTTTCCCCATTGCTCCCCACGGAATGATGCCTCCCATGGGCAGTCTGGAAAGAGGAGGGTTTTGTTGTCTCTCTGGCAGCTGGACAGCAAGGTCAGACCAGCAAAGAAACATAGAATCATAGAACAACCAGGTTGGAAGAGACCCACCAGATCGAGTCCAACTGTTCCTATCAATCACTAAACCATGCCCCTCAATAGGGCTCCAGTGTGAGATCTTTATGAATTACATCAGCTAACAGAGATCAAACTGCTGGTTTGGGATTTTTTTTTTTAAACTATCTACTGATTTTTTTATGATTGTGCTCTGAAATCATCATTTAATCATATGGAAAACTAACAAAGCTCTAGAAAATAAATAATGTATAAGGGATATTATGTTAAATAACCTAGCCGGTCAGCGTAATTATTTGTTTGGACAAAAATAGATATTAACTACCAGAGAACAACAAATTTCACTATTAAATGTCAAGGGCAGCTGTAAATGCAGTTTTAGGCATTTTATTTCTTTTATAAACTGATGAACAGCATTTACAGGATTAATATTTCCAAAATTCCACTATCATTGCCAACAACTGCTGTGAGTTGTAAGAGTGGAAAAAAATCTACAAGCAACTTACATCTGAGCCTCAAAATAATTGAAGAGGCACATAAATTATGATACTTCTGAAGTTAATCGCTCTGACCAATGGCAGGTAGCTTGTTAATAAAAGTGAAGCACACATTTGCCTTTTTTTCGAATCCTATACTTTGAAAAACTGCCAAGAGACCACCAAAAATCAGCAAGCTGATTATAAACTAATGATTAAAATGATCTGAAATATCAGACACTATCTATTTGAGGCAATTGCAATCCATTTTTAATCCCTCCTTACTCTCTGTCCTATCGCCCCAAATCTAAACAGCATCAGCTGAATGGGATTTTGATGAGGGCTGTGACTTCACAGATTGGCTCAGGGTTGGGATAATAGCTATGCCAACAGTCACAGTGACTTTGCAGTAAGACATTTGCAGAGCAAACTGTAGTTTGCAGAGGTAGATCTTGGATGCCAAGAAGAAGAACTTGAGTTTACTCTCAGCAAATCATTTCAAAACTGGCCTTTCTTTAAAGAGTCTTGAAGATGATCTGCCCTTAAACATACTCTCTGGGGCTGAGAGGACAAAGTGCTGGGGGCCTAGAGAAATGCTCACTGTGCTGTGCACATAAACACACGTAAACACATATTATATACAGTGATCTGGTTTAGTCTGATTATAATATAAAGAATGATTTCGCAGTCATTCCAGACCCTAAGGCCATGTCAAGGGACGTAGGACCTGTCCTATGCAGGGTAGTGCAGGTGAAAGTTGTAAGCCAGTAAAGTCTGAACTACCTCCAGAAACAATATAAAACTATCTTGATGGCAGGGCACAATCAATTAGAAAATTAGCATATTGATACCTCTGCACTTCTAGAAACCAGTCCATTATCTTCATTGATTGTGGTCCTGTACTTTGTGATTTAGTACAGGACACTATAGGTTTCTGTTCTCTGTGATAGAAGGAGGCATGGTTGCATATTCCAGTTTCAGGCTCTGGTGTGGTGTGGTTGTGCACTCCAGGTACCACAGTTTCTAACACAGTAAATTCCAAATTAAAAAAAAAATCATAATTTTACTGCACTGTGAAAGTAGTAAACTAAGAACCAGAGTCTAAATTTATGCTTGTGAATGAAGCAAGATAGAACCAAATTCCAATAAAAAACATAGCACAACTAAATTAATAAATAATGCACTTGTGTGAATCCCATCTTGCAAGATAGTACTTCTGTCTTCTTAAGTGATAGCTAACAGATAAGTATCACTGTGGCAACTTCTCTCACACTATGATGGATGCACTTACTAAAGTTTCATTTTAGTCAGCACTCCCAAAGACACCTCATAGCAAAAAGAGGTTTTACAGATATTTGGGTCACACTCAGAAAGACCGAACAGTGGCGTATCATCTGCACTGCTGCACCACAGGCTTTGAATCTGGTCAATAACTGTCTGTAGAGAGTGGTTGACTGACACTGGTCCCGTGGCTAAGAAGAAGGAGAGCTACAGAACTGACTTGACAGGATGTCGGGAATATCAACAAATTGTGGACAGTGTTGGAAAAGTCAGAATCACTCTAGGGACATACTGAAAGGTCCAGTTGTGTCTGCTTATCCCACAGAGAAGCTGAAACAATTTAAAAAGATATAGGGATGTGGAAGGATAGTTGAGGCTAAAATGGGTATAAAGAATTTTCTACATAAAAAATTCTGGTCTGGGTTGAAAAGCAATCCATCACTTTTGGTCTCTTTATTCTTGCTCTTGCCAAGACTCAGAACAGTAAGAGAGCATACAGATGATAAACCCCTTTTTGGAGACTCCCATGACACATAGGATAATTTAAAATCATAAAGTGAGTTCCTAAAAAACCTCACACTTCTGTGATGTAGATGTAAGGTAATCAACAGGAATTGTCTGCTGCACAAGAGATATCCTCTTTCTCCCTTGCATAGTCCTGCTGCACCTCTGATCTCCAGTCCTACACATCTCTTGATTTAGTCTATAAACTGGCTTTTTGGGTGACTGAATTTAATTGTCTTTCACCAAAATACATCTGGAAACATTCATAAAACCCTGATAAACTACAAATAAAGGAAAACTGCGAGTGTTTAAGCAAATAACAAGACCTTTACACAGGGCTATTAGGTGAGTCGATAGCACATCACTCACTATACTTCTTGCACAGCTTTATACCAATACAATGCTACATGATTGTAACAGCCTTTTCTTCCATTCTGGTAATTCCTGTAATCTCTTCCTGGAATATAACATAATTATCATAACACAATATATGGATAAATATTACAAAACAGAGTCCAACACGTTCACCACTTCACCTTCACCCTATTCCTGCAACTCACTAGAATTCAAACCCAGTGGTCAAACATTATCATTCAGTTATAGTAACTTGCTATTTTGATGTTCAAATTGAGTTTCTTCTATGTTCAGTCTATTAGTAAACACCCAAAGTTAAAATGTAAAGTCAATTGTTCTTGTGCACTGTATCTCAGATCAGAATCTGACCTGAATCATGTTCCCTCAATAGTTCAGTAGACCAATTCATTTGCAGATTTCCTTGGATCATTCAAGTTTCTATACTCTGCCAATCTACAAAATAATAAAAAAAAATCTTTTATATAAACCAGGAAATGGTATTTCAGTCTGGAGAAAGCGAATATATCACATCGTCATAACATGTTGCCTGTTTGATTGAAGGGCATTTATGTTTCAGCAAAGATCAAACATTTTGAAAATGTAAACACAGGAATCACTCCATAAAAATTACATGTGTACTCTAAACTAACATATAGCTTTGGGTTGCATGCTATGGAGTGAGGCATTTGAAGAGGTTATCATGATGATACAGGGAATGGCAGCACAGCCAAATCTAAAGGGCAAGATATTTCATTAAGGTTTTTTTTTCTTATTACATAAAAAATTTACTTCCCTCTCAGAAAATGCTTCAAAATCTAAATATTTTGTATAATATGCCTCTTCTCCATTTCCTCCAGGCTATTTCAAATACTGGAAGAGGATTCCCCACTGACATAGATTTTATCTTAATGAATTATCTAATCTTTTTAAGAAAATATGGTTTTATATTTAACTTTTGAGTACAACACGTTAAATAACAGCAGGAATGCTCGTGGACTGAAAACAAAGCCAGCTAGTGATTCTTAAAATTATATTCTCAGGCAATTTTATTGGTATTAGCATTCCTCAACTGAAGTCAATATCTAGTTCCTGAATTACACGCAGTGCCACGTGTCGCAGGAAATCAAACATAGGGTAAAAATCCTTGGGGTACAGCATTATTCAGGGGCACACTCTGCAGAAGGCAGGGTGAGCTTCATGTCTATGGCATGGTACCTCTCCTCCTTCTCCTTCTGCTCACTCAGGGCCAGGGATAACATCATGGGGAGGGGAAGATGGTGTCCTGAGGATGAGGACACATATATTTTTGTGAATGTCCTTTCAAGGATCAGTGGTAAAAAAAAGTAAGCCTTCAAATAAACCTCCAAAGTATCAATAAGTCCTAAATTAAAAAAAGGAGATTCCATGAGGCTCATTTCATTTTCACCTTTTTTTAGTGTCACTTACATCTCTGTATCAGGATCATGTATCAAATTTTCTTCTTTCATAAACTTCTTTTAAATGAACAGTGAACTTTTGACCTGCTGTTAGGAGGCAGAGTTTCAGGAATCATTTCAACCTCCCACAAAAGGAGGACAAAGGATAAGTTTCAGAGCATTTGACATCACTGTTACCACTGGCACTACTTCCAAGACCAACTCTACCAGCCCATCCTTGGACCACGAGCTAGGTCAGACGCAAGGAGCCACATTGCCACAGACTGCACACAGCATGTCATCCTCTGGTCTTCCAGAAGACTGTCATTTACTGTGATCTTCTCACTGGAGACACAGGGGAATCACTGACACTCTCCTTACAGTCCAAAATCAACTAGCCTCAGAAACTGAAGGCTATATCCTTCATTAGGTCTGTAGATTTTGCCATTGGATGGTGTATTCTCCACCATCAAATGCAATTGATAAACCGTATGTTTCTGTTCAAAGGATTATTTCGTTTTCTCTTTCTGTGTATATGTAGAAGGACCAGCAGTGGCAACAGATCCATGCTTCAGAGTTGCTGTTCTGAATCATAGAATCATAGAATCACAGAATCATAGAATTCCTTGGGTTGGAAGGGACCTTAACGGTCATCCAGTTCCATTCCCTCTGCCATGGGCAGGGACTTCCCACTAGATCAGGTTAACCAAGGCCCCATCTAACCTGGCCTTGAACACCTCCAGGGACAGGGCAGCCACAACTTCCCTTGGCAATCTGTGCCAGTGCCTCAGCACTCTCATGCTGAAGAAGTTCTTCCTAATGTCTAGTCTAAATCTGTCCTTCTCCACCTGATACCTGTAAACTGGAGAAGGACACATTTAGAACAGAATGAAGATTCAGATTTAGAATGAAGATACCATGTTACAACAAGAGAGCTCGATGTATCCTGAAGGAAATAAACTGCAGTGTAAAAGAACCAGAAAACAAGTCCATTCTCAAAGACCCCATCCCTTAAGACCCAACATAAGTAAATTTTTGGTTGGAGGCAGTAAGATTTTGCACAGTGACAGTGGGGACTCCTGCTGCAGTGCCTAGGATGGAATCACCTGGCGTCTCCTTGAGTAATTGTCTTTGTCTGAGAGAAGACAGGTGGCCAGACGTCTCCTTACTTGTCTTCTACTGCTCCGTTATCTATTATGTCCTTTCAGGTCTAATAAGCACATCTAGCGACGAACATCTCCTTCCTGCTCCAGGTCATTGATGGCTCTACACTACCTTTATTCTCTTTTTAAAGAGCAATTTTCATCTTCAGAAAAGGGCAATGATTATTCTTTGTTCTAGAAACACTTATGTGTTTGTTTCTCTCAAGTAGTTATTAAAACCTCAGATTATTTTCACACCATTTCTTTAGCAAGATTTAACACACAGCCCTTCCTGGAGAGGATAAAGTCAGCTTTGGCTGCTTTTATGAGCTATTCTTCCAGAGAAACTCTGGCCAGTTCATTTTGGATACTGGCAATTCCTTTTTCTCTTGTCCTCTGTGTTCCATTTCCAGACTTCTAAGCCTCAAACATTACATTTTCCCATTTTCTTCAAATGGGGAAGATACCAAATTCACTTCTGACGTAATTGCGTGCAGCTCTAATTAAGTGAATGGGATTACACTTGCCTATGTCAGCAGTGAATTTGGTTTGACATTCTTAATGAGCAAAATGTCACATTACCTTTGCTGAGCAGGACATTTCAAATAAAACATTACCAAAAACAATTATCATTAAGACATTAATCCTACTGAATCTATGTTCAGCCTCATAAGGATTGAAGTCAATTCCCAGCAAGTGACTTTGGCTTAATAGACTGTGATGCTTTGGTATGAAATATATTATTAGATGACTGAATTAAGCAGCATCATATTGTATTTCTATATATAAATTATACATTAA
Organism: Coccyzus lansbergi; assembly: GCA_033558105.1. Taxonomy (NCBI): domain Eukaryota; kingdom Metazoa; phylum Chordata; class Aves; order Cuculiformes; family Coccyzidae; genus Coccyzus; species Coccyzus lansbergi. The sequence goes on from JAUMJK010001049.1 coordinate 262,455, forward strand.
CATCATATACATACATCTCACAACTTTCAACTATAATACTTAAGAAACTATCAGCAATGGAGGAGATGATAAAGAAAATGCCATTGTATAGTAATTATGAATTTTACAATGTAGTATGTATAGCTCTAATGCTACTCTCAGATATAACATACTTTTGTATTTCATTGGCATTCCATTTTATATCAACAAAGATGGAAGATTTATAAATAACATGATTCTCTAATTCATTCCCTCTGGCACAAAACACATAGTAAAATATCTGGATGAGTGAGAGAGAAGAATACAATCTTGTTCTCATCAATTCTTCTACAGCTACGGAAGGAGTCAACATAATATCTAAATAATCTGAAAGCCCAAGTTCACCTACTTGCTAGACTTCTTGAGCAACAGCTCCCAATCAGGTGCTTGTGGACTAGCAATTCCATTATTGCCCTTGTCCTTGGGTGCCTTTTTGCTTTGCAGTGTTCATAAAACCCAGGACGGGTATGTGGGTTCCCACTTCAGAAAAATGATAAAATAACCTGATCTTTGTAGTTCAAATCCCACTGTGGGCAGCCAGAGTAAATGGTCGAGGTAGGCAGGTGTTACAAAACTTTAAGGGCTCTCTAGGGCTGTCACATTCTCTGCCTTACATGGAGTGATTCCTTCCTTTCAGGACTTGCAACCCCAAATCTACCCTTAGAGATAAATACCTTAGCCCATTTTTCTAAAGTCCCAGGAAGTGACAATGATAATATCTATCAGGAAGCCAGAAGAGAAGGATGGGGGTACACAAACACTGTCATCCAGTTCATCTCTAGATGCTCCACATGGAAGAGAACAGAAGTTGTGTTCCTCCATACATCCAGATGGACATATTCTCTCCCACTCTCTTCACAGGTGCAAGGGCTAAGCACTACATTTTAAAGTCATCTCTCCCTTTCCTATATTTATCTTGAACATACAAACTGTAGCAGCTACAACAGAACATGTGAGGAGAAAAACCTTTCCTTTACTCCAGACTCCTCCTCAGTTATGGTTGGACTCGATGATCCAATGGGTCTCTTCCAACCTGGTGATTCTATGATTCCATGTAGCCTCGCCAGCCAATACGAACATTTGCACAGTGCCCAATATAGATAAAGTTGAATCAAGGGGAATAAAGTTCTACAGAAGCAGAATATTAACAAAAGACTTCCGAAAAATACAAAATAACAATTATATTTGGCCATCAAGAGAAAAAATATTGACCCAAACTTGGTCCATATGATCAATGACCTTGAGTTTCTGTCTCATCAATTTTTAGTCAGTATTTTCTCAAGGACAGAAGGTCCTGGATGCCTTGAGGTCCTCTCCCATGATTTCAGAGATACCTAAAGAAAAAGAAGTTTGTGCGTACTAAGTAGAAAGCCAGGCAAGAGAACTACATCACTAAGTTCTGAACTCCAGGACAGAAATATTTTGGTCTGTGAGAAGATATCTAAATATGATAAACTCCAACACTTGATATTGGTTCAAATTTTACCATTTCTTATCCATGCCTTGATTTTTGCTCTATGTAAAATCAATTTAAGCCCATGGCAGGTATATCATCACAATTTAAATCCTGCAGCACTATATTATGCACTATATTATAAACTATATTTTGCAGCAATTATTCCCACTTGAGGAGAAATTGCAGTCTCTGGTGCTTGCAGTAACACATTAAAATGAACTAAGTATGAATACAGGCAGGTGATTTAATTTCACTGTATGACTTGAAATGGAGGAATGTACTACACAGCCCTCCTGCTAGAAACCCAGAATTATTACAGTTTTCAGTAGCTGTATATATTCTTTTGGGACATAACTAAATCATTTTTGTCTTGTTTTAACAATTATTTCTGATGTGTTACTTATCAGATTTCATGCTTGCTCAAAGAACAGATTAACTAGCCAGTCACCATTTGAAATACTGCTAGGAAGTGCAAAATGCTAAGACCTGAGACTGTTCTGGTCTACACCCCAAAGGCTTTATGCAACCAAAAACTAGTGATGACTTCAAAGAAGGCTTTGTGCATATGAAGGATTTGGGACCAGACACAGAAGATGCCTTGTAAGTTCTTGATCACTGTGCTTCACCTCAGCTCCTGAGTCCCTGAAATGGCTGGGGGAAGCCTCCCTGGACATCACATGGTAGCATCATTGCCCAGGAACTTGGCTTAATCAAGGGAAAAGTAGCTTTTTAAAACTGTGACATAATTATCTGATAACATAGTGTTTCAAGTATATTAAGATTTTTACCAGAGAAAACTTTGAGACTTCACCATTTCCATAAACAATCGTGAGTGCATTGTGATCAATGTTATCTGCAAATGGGAGCATATACAATTAAAACATATGATGTTTTATGTGGATACCACCTAGTGGCAAAAACCTGGGACTTCTGTGTTTTATTTTTGATAGAAATAATATACATATTCTGGAAAGTAGATCCTGTTAACCAGATACCCAAATATTCTGGATTTCACTGAACTGGGTGTTTGAATCCATTAGCCAGTTTCAAGCTACATGCCTAAAACACAGGCTCAAATTAGTAAGAGTTTCCAAAACCCCTTTAATGGTCCTGGAGACTCTGGATATGATGCTGAGTAAAGGTTTACCCAGTGGGGAAGTGAATTAGATAGCAAATGTGGCACAGACAGAAAGGGATACATACACAGAAGGCAATGCAGGAATGCACGTAAAACAAGTCCAGTGGCTTTGAGGTCAGTGCCGCTGTATGCCTGCAATTCAGCAGAATTGAAAATGAGGGAGAGACAACAACTATGCTTTTCAGATGGACCAAGAAAGCCAACAGTGTAACAAAAGACTAAACAACTAGATAAAGCAAGGTAGCAACAAACTGTAATCTGCACTTGGAAATGAGCAGGAGAGCAAGCTGTCCCTAGCTGGGCTGAGTAAACCTACAGGCAAATCAGATCCCACAGCTTCCTTCAGCATCAGTACCTCATGTCGGGAAAATGAGCAAATCATTCCTTCTAAAATCAGCTGTGAAATCCTGACAAAGGTGAAATTAATACCAAATCCTCTGTTAAGTGCATTTCTACAGCTATTTCACCTGCTAACTCCATGATTTATGCTGCTCCAGAACAGGGTCCTAGATCAGTACATTTATTAATCTCACAAAGCAGATTACAAAGAGAGGATGCTCAAAAGGAGTTTAGTATGTTTTGTGTCAGTGTTGTTTTCTAATTTCTAAACTATTGTTGAATATCACACAAATATTACATTACCTTCAGGTTTGGAAAGTTCCTTGTAAATGTGATTCATTAAGCTGTCAACTAATACTAGATCACTTTTTACAGACCTGCACCCCAATAGATTGGAAATATGCTGGGAAATGAGGAAAAGGAGAAGAGCAAGGCAAGAAAATAGCGAGCTTTGCATCATCCCTCTGCCATGGGGAGGGCTAGCAGCAATGAAGGCAGCCTGCCTGCAGGGGTGGAAAGGCGCTTGGGCAGCTATAGGTAATGGTATAGCACCGTGGGCCAGAAGATCAGTGAAAACAATTTTGACACCAAAGAGAGAAAAATGGTAAGAAATTTATCTCCAGATACAGGGAAGAGCCACAGCATTTCATCTTAGATTAACAAGACTAAAGCTCTCAAATTCTTAGTGAGAAGTCTGAAAATGAGTGAAAGTGATTTGTCATTTAATGACTTTCTTAAGAGAAGCAGATCCATTAGTGACGTACAAACTGTGCAGAACAAGAATACAGTGAATTTTCTTCTATGACACTGAATTTCGGGTCTACCTAAGTGTTAGAGAGTAAACAACAGCTTCTCTGAATGCTTCACCCAGTGAAGCAAGTGAGAGAAGTTCAGCGATCAGCTCTCCCACAAGCATCTGCAGCCTATCCTGTAGAATCCCACATGATCTCTCTACAAATGAAGCACTCAGACAGAAGGAAAAGATGGAGAAAAAACAAGAGGATTCATAATAAGTATTAGGAAATCTTTTTGTTGGAAGAGTATACACTGTTGATAAGAAAACACAATCTGCTTGTGGTTTCTGAAGAACAGAATTTGCTCTACTCAATTATATATGGACATTTATCTTGCTTATTACGGAAAGCTTGCTAATATTCATGTATTTCTTGAAGAGTGATCCAGCTGGTTGTATTTTCACTCGTACATGTGAATTGAAACCTCAGGCAAAATAAGAACTGTCTCTCATACCTTTTACAGTTGAACAAATAGTATTTGCCCTGTTAATACTATTCTTAATTGGACCACTCTGTGAGGAGCAATTAAGACTAAATGGCCACTTGCTGAGAGCTGGTGAAAGAGAAACTGCAGCTTGAGGCATTTGCTTTCTCCAGATAAAGTGCAGTTGCCTTACTTTGGTGTTAAAGAAAAAGCTTAATTTTTTAATGGCTTAGTATATTAAAAAGGAATTATTCAATTCACAGCAGGGAGATCAGTTTTGGGAGAGATTATATTTTGCAATTTTTTTCAAAACTGCTTTGTGGGTTTAAAGAATTACGGAATCACAGAATCACAGAACAACCAGGTTGGAAGGGACCCATCGGATCTTCTAGTCCAACCATTCCTATCTAACACTAAACCAAGTCCCTCAATACTTCATCCACCTGTGCCTTAAACACCTCCAAGGAAGGTGAATCAACCACCTCCCTGGGCAGCCTATTCCAATGCCCAATGACCCTTTCCGTCAAAAACCTCCTCCTAATCTCTAGCCTAAATCTCCCCTGGTGGAGCTTGAGGCCATTCCCTCTTGTCCTGTCCCCTGTCCCTTGGGAGAAAAGCCCAGCTCCCTCCTCTCCACAACCTCCTTTCGGGTAGTTGTAGAGAGTAATGAGGTCTCCTCTCAGCCTCCTCTTCTCCAGGCTAAACAACCCCAGCTCTCTCAGCCGCTCCTCATACCATCTGTTCTCCAGCCCCTTCACCAGCCTCGTTGCCCTTCTCTGGACTTGCTCCAGAGTCTCAACATCCTTCTTGTGCTGAGGGGTCCAGAACTGGACACAATATTCAAGGAGCGTCCTCACCAGTGCTGAATACAGAGGGAGAATCACCTCCCTGGACCTGCTGGTCACACCGTTTCTGATACAAGCCAGGATGCCATTGGCCCTCTTGGCCACCTGGGCACACTGCTGCCTCATGTTCAGTCAGCTGTCTACCAACACCCCCAGGTCCCTCTCCTCCTGGCAGTTTTCCAGCCAGGCTTCTCCCAGTCTGTAGCTCTGCATAGGGTTGTTGTGCCCCAAGTGCAGGACCCGGCATTTGGTCGTGTTAAACCTCATGCCGTTGGACACTGCCCAACGGTCCAGCCTGTTTAGGTCCCTTTGCAAAGCCTCCCTACCCTCCAGCAGATCGACACTTGCACACAGCTTTGTGTCATCTGCAAACTTGCTAAGGGTACCCTCAATGCCCTCATCCAGGTCATTGATGAAGACATTGAACAGGACTGGACCTAGCACTGAGCCCTGGGGAACACCACTTGTCACTGGCCTCCAGCTGGACTTAACACCATTTACCACCACTCTCTGGGCCCGGCCATCCAGCCAGTTCTCTACCCAGGAGAGTGTGCGTCTGTCCAGGCCAGAGGCTGACAGTTTCCGTAGCAGAATGCTGTGAGAAACTGTGTCAAAGGCTTTACTGAAGTCCAGAAAGACCACATCCACAGCCTTTCCTTCATCCAGCAGCCGAGTCACTTTGTCATAGAAGGCGATCAGGTTGGTTTGGCAGGACCTGCCTCTGGTAAACCCATGTTGACTGGACCTGATCACCCGGTTCTCTTGTAAGTGCTTCATGATAGCACTCAAGATCATCTGTTCCATGACTTTCCCTGGCACTGAGGTCAGACTGACTGGCCTGTAGTTCCCCGGATCCTCCCTGCTACCCTTCTTGTAAATGGGAACTACATCAGCCAGTCTCCAGTCCAGAGGTACCTCCCCAGTCTTCCAGGACTGCTGGAAGATGATGGAAAGGGGTTTGGCCAATACATCCGCCAGCTCCCTCAAAACCCTAGGATGTATCCCATCTGGCCCCATGGACTTGTGGGTGTCCAGTTGGCCAAGCAGGGCTCTGACCACCTCCTCTTGGACTATGGGAGCCTCGTATTGCTCCTCTGTTTCCTGGGTGTCTACACAGAGGGAACAGCTTTCTTTACAATTAAAGACTGAGGCAAAGAAGGCATTAAGTACTTCAGCCTTCTCCTCGTCCCCTGTCACTGCTGTTCCCTCTGAGTCCAAAAGGGACTGTATGGTCTCCCTTGTCCTCCTTTTACTGTTAATATACTTATAAAAAGATTTTTTATTGTCTTTTGCAGACTTAGCTAATCTGATCTCTAGCTCAGCCTTAGCCCCTCTGATTTTTTCCCTACATAGCCTCGCTTCCCTCCTGTAGTCCCTCCAAGAGGCCTGTCCCCCCTTCCAGAGCCTATAAATCTTCCTTTTTTTTCTAATTTGACTCAAGATTTCCCTACTTAACCAAGCTGTTTTTTTCCCCTGCTGGCCTTTTTTCCAGAACACGGGGATGGCTTTCTCCTGAGCTGCCAGGATCTCCTTTTTGAAGAACTCCCAGCCCTCATGGGCTCCCTTGCCCTCAAGTGCTGTCTCCAGCACAGAATTCAACAGAATGGCAACAGAATTCTGACTGACAGTACTAGAGGTGGGAATCTCTTGTCCTAGAGAGAAGCAGTGGCAACTACAGCTGCAATAAGCTTGCTGCACTGTCTCATCTGTAACTCGCAAAAGATGTTCTGGGGTTAGAAATTTTTTCCGCCTTGTCCATGTTTTGTTAGTCTGTCCGTCAAGTACTGGTTGCATGATGTAGCAGTGCAAACTGCTGATGTAATGTAAACTAATGCAGCAGCTCTAGGTAACTTTTCATATACCTTCTTAAATAGTTCGTAAAGGCTTATCAGTCCATGAAATGTCCTTCCTCTTCAGATACACCCCAATGTGAGCCATACCTGTTGCTTCTCTTTTACAGTGATTAAAATAAGTACCACCTGCAGTGAACTGAAACCATCTTGAGGGGGATGGCAGGTCCTTATTTGAGAGGAAAGATCACTGGCTGGCAACAGAAAAAGGAATCTGCTTCGGTTATGGTAAATGAGATATTGTAGAATGGTTAAACCTGAGGAAGCTCACGGTACCTCACAGCTGACAGCCTACTGCCTTTCACTCATGCTTAAGTTAGGATCCTGAGGCAGTTTCCCGAACAGTTTCACCTCCTAAACTCACCACCACTCTGCCAGTAGTCATCCTCCCAGTGCTGATGCTAAACCAGCTGCATTTCATCCATCTGCCTGTATCCCTGGCATTCTGCTGAGTAGCCAGTGCCTGCTCATTTTCTCTGAGGTTTAGTCCCCACAGGCCTCAACTGGGCCATTGACTGCTGACTCTCAGCACTGCCTGAAAGGGTTTTCTGACAAGGAGGCTTCTGCAGTCCTCTACAACTTGGAATAAATCCTCATGTGGGAGCCAGGCTTGGTGTAAACTGGCTGGACTAAGTTACAGATAATTAAGAAAGGCTGCTGCAGTCTCAGCTTCTTGGTCTCGCCCTAGCAAGAAAACAAACTCAAGAGTTTTCACGTTTTCTGGGAGCGAAACCTGTATTTATAATGGTGGATGAAGAGTGATTGACCAAGATACTAGCCTCAAGGTATATTTCTAAACTCTGACCTACAAGGCTCCTCCACTGGTTCAGACAAAAGCTATGCCAGGTTTCATAAGAAAACTAATTGTTCTTCCAATGCTTCCTTACCGAATCATGGTCCTCACAATTCACAGTGTTCACATTACTACAGTGCAGATTTTAAAAGCCTGAATGCTCAAGGATTTGTCTAAACTAGTTTTATATCACACCCCAGGATTTTTTAGTGTGGTGTTTTCTTCATATAAAACATTTGGAAATAGGTAACGGGTAAGCTCATACTGCTATATGTGTACATATTTACATCTCTTTTTGCTTCCTGAGTCCATTCTCTTTCTCCATAGAGACCAAATCTTAAAGCCCTTTAGCTATCAGTGCAGGCAGCCTTGGTATCGTGAGCATCATTTCATCTCATGTATCATCTACCTAATGATTTAACTGATAAGAAAACACTACCAACATTAGTATTACATTTTCCACTACCTGGCAAAAAGATCACTGAACATCTGCAAGAGATAACGTAACCTTAATCCAATTACTCTCTGCAGATGCTAAGGGCTATGTTTTTCTGTTACTCGTGTGGCTTATAGGTCAGACTTCTGCACAATTTAAAAGAGAGGCAGATTGCTTGACTGTTTGTGGAAGTGGTATAAACAGGGCTCTGCCCTTCACTGACATAGTATGCCTTGGAGAGTTCATTGCTTACCTAAGGGAGTAGGGAGCAAAATTGTCTCAAAGAAACCAGGTGTAAGTTAGTAATAATGGAAAAAGAAGCTGCTTTGCTGTGCATTTCTCTGAAAGACTTGTGCATCCTGGGCAAGTTAAGGCAAAACAGAGTGAAACAAAAGGAAAGCTGGCTCTGATAGTAAATGATCAACACTGGAGCTAGACTCCAAAACAAACTGTATAATCTGCTGCTCTGAATCACAGACTAGATGCTGTTAATTGGCATAGCTCTTCAATTAGCATAGAGTTGCCATCTCTGCAGGCAGTGGGTGAGTACATGCAACATGCTCGTGTGGAGCACAGCACGTGCCAGTGGGGAGTCTTCTACTCCCATATTGATGTCCCAGCTGAGAAGGTTGCTCTTGGCTAAAAAGCAACATTGGAGGTCACAGAGGGGTAGCTATAAAGTGGATCTCTAGTAATGTGTAGAGAGTCAAGCAGCTGAGCAGCCAGCATGTTTCTTTCCAGGCTGTACCCAAGAAGGCTTCTTCTGGAGGGCTGAGAAAAGTAAACCCAGCATACAAGTAGTTGCCTAAACTTATTATCCCCTTAATAGAAAGAAAAAGGCTGGTGCTTTACTTAACAAGTTTATCATATATTATCCATTTGCATTCAGCACTACATATCTTGCATGCCATGGGCTGGGTTGGTATTTTCACCTCTGACGCAATATTTGTTGTCATTTTAGTATCACCTTATGCAAATAGTTGCTCTATTCATGTATCAAGTAGTGATCAACCTCCCTAAGAACAGGATAATGTGAGACAGAAAAGGCAGTATTTTTTTCCAGGGAGCAAAGAAGCCTTAAGCAGCCAAATCAGCAGTTTTTCTGTTGCCTTGTGCAGCTGCAAGTCCTTTTATCAGTGTCAGTCCTTCCAGGCTATGGGTAAGAACCCTCAGCTCAATCTATGTGCCTGTGCATACATGTATTTACAGACAGCTCACCTAATTTCAGTAATTACGTCACAGACCTAAAAATTTGATGCTAGCCATGTCTGACCAGATGAATGCTGAGGCTCTAGAGCAAGTCCAGAGAAGAGAAAAAAAAGCTGGTGAAGGCCTTATGAGGAACGGGTGAGAGAGCTGGGGTTGTTTAGCCTGGAGAAGAGGAGGCTGAGGGGAGACCTCATTGCTCTCTACAACTACCTGAAAGGAGGTTGTAGAGAGGAGGCAGCTGGGCTCTTCTCCCAAGTGACAGGGGACAGGACAAGAGGGAATGACCTCAAGCTCCGCCAGGGGAGGTTCAGGCTCGACATAAGGAAAAAATTCTTCACTGAAAGGGTCACTAGGCAATGGAACGTTATGACCAGGGTGGTGGTTAACTCACCTTCCCTGGAGGTGTTTAAAGTGCGGATGGATGAGGTACTGAGGGGCATGGTTTAGAGACTGGTGGAAATGGTTGGACTTGATGATCTGGTGGGTCTCTTCCAACCTAGTGATTCTATGATTCTATCCCATGGACAATGGCAGAATTTTACAATCCACCACCAAACCTGTTGCTTGTTCACCAGTTCATCTGGGTCTAGCCCTGTTTTCTACAGGAGTAGAGAAAGTAAGAAAAAGATCATTGAAATCCATAGAGTTACTTCATCTTCATGGACTCCAGAAACAGCCATTTTTTTGAACAGCAGATGCAGAGTTAAGACTGGTCTAAGGCTGTGATAGCTTATTACAAAGCACCATGGAGGGGTTTTAACCCTACTGCTCTGTCTGTGTCTGCTTTGTATACTCCTGCTGGCATCACTGAGTCATTATGGCATCGTTACTCTTGCTGGCCTCCTGCTTTGCAGCAGCAGCAGGAGATTAGAATGTGTCAACTCCCTTTGGTAAAACAAATCCACTCTAAAGTCCTAGGAAAAAGCAAGAAGAAAAGATGAGCTTCCCTTGCTCTGCATTTTGCTGTGAGTGGTATTGAGGGTCTCAAGTCTCTTCCAGCATCTGCAGAGAATTGTATCTCTTCTCCCTCTCTAAGATGTTACTCCTACAACTCTGTTTTCTTTTATCAGCTCCTCTGAGTGGATATGAAGAGAGGTATGTCTGCTAGTGGTGATGAAAGGCAACTTGAGGAGTTCCCTGAAGTGGAACCCTGCCAATGTCAATCACTGTTACAAAGACGAACCTATCTCAGCTGTCCACAGAAATCTGAAATCTTCCTTAGGATTTAGCTCTGTTAGGGACAATTAGTTCAAAGATGCTGAGCCCCTGGAGTTTCCTCTGACACAATTCTTGACCTGACAAGTAACCTTGTGATTTAACCACAGGTTGGAAATCCAAATGCTGTGTACTCCAACCTAAATACTTCCAAGATGGAGTAATCATATATCATGGCTTTTGTGAAGGAACAATGAAAAATTTCATACAATGGGAGTGAAAAATACTTGAAAAAAGATTCAAAAGCTTTTGAGAAATACTAAGGCTAATCTAGTCTATTTCCAGAGTGTTGAGTATTAAATTGGCATTCACTTTGTTTATTTATCCTTATCCTTTTTCTTTGTGTTGTCCAGATCACCTTTTCTGGATGTGTACAGGGGAAAATCACTCTGCCACTATCATAGAATCATAGAATCACCAGGTTGGAAGAGACCCATGGGATCATCAAGTCCAACCATTCCTATCAAACACTAAACCATGTCCCTCACGACCTCATCTACCTGTGACTTAAACACCTCCAGGGAAGGGGAATCAACCACCTCCCTGGGCAGCCTATTCCAATGCCCAATGACCTTCTGCGTGAAAAACCTCCTCCTAATCTCCAGCCTAAATCTCCCCTGGCGGAGCTTGAGGCCATTCCCTCTCGTCCTGTCCCCTGTCACTTGGCAGAAGAGCCCAGCTCCCTCCTCTCCACAACCTCCTTTCAGGTACTTGTAGAGAGTAATGAGGTCTCCTCTCAACCTCCTCTTCTCCAGGCTAAACAACCCCAGCTCTCTCAGCCGCTCCTCATACGGTCTGTTCTCCAGCCCCTTCACCAGCCTCATTGCTCTTCTCTGGACTTGCTTCAGAGCCTCAACATCCTTCTTGTGGTGAGGGGCTCAGAACTGGACACAATATTCGAGGAGCGGCCTCACCAGTGCTGTATACAGAGGGAGAATCACCTCCCTGGACCTGCTGGTCACACCATTTCTGATCCAAGCCAGGATGCCATTGGCCTTCTTGGCCACCTGGGCACACTGCTGGCTCATGTTCAGTAGGCTGTTGACCAACACCCCCAGGTCCCTCTCCTCCTGGCAGTTTTCCAGCCAGGCTTCTCCCAGTCTGTAGCTCTACATAGGGTTGTTGTGCCCCAAGTGCAGGACCTGGCATTTGGCCGTGTTAAACCTCATGCCGTTGGACATTGCCCAGCAGTCCAGCCTGTCCAGGTCCCCTTTTGCAAAGCCTCCCTACCCTCCAGCAGATCAACACTTGCACACAGCTTTGTGTCATCTGCAAACTTGCTAAGGGTACCCTCAATGCCCTCATCCAGGTCATTGATGAAGACATTGAACAGGACTGGACCTAGCACTGAGCCCTGGGGGACACCACTTGTCACTGGCCTCCAGATGGACTTAACACCATTTACCACCACTCTCTGGGCCCGGCCATCCAGCCAGTTCTCTACCCAGGAGAGTGTGCGTCTGTCCAGGCCAGAGGCTGACAGTTTCCGTAGCAGAATGCTGTGAGAAACTGTGTCAAAGGCTTTACTGAAGTCCAGAAAGACCACATCCACAGCCTTTCCTTCATCCAGCAGCCGAGTCACTTTGTCATAGAAGGCGATCAGGTTGGTTTGGCAGGACCTGCCTCTGGTAAACCCATGTTGACTGGGCCTGATCACCCGGTTCTCTTGCATCCTCCCTGCTACCCTTCTTGTAAATGGGAACTACATCAGCCAGTCTCCAGTCCAGAGGTACCTCCCCAGTCTTCCAGGACTGCTGGAAGATGATGGAAAGGGGTTTGGCCAATACATCCGCCAGCTCCCTCAACACCCTAGGATGTATCCCATCTGGCCCCATGGACTTGTGGGTGTCCAGTTGGCCAAGCAGGGCTCTGATCTCCTCCTCTTGGACTATGGGAGCCTCGTATTGCTCCTCTGTTTCCTGGGTGTCTACACAGAGGGAAGAGCTTTCTTTACAATTAAAGACTGAGGCAAAGAAGGCATTAAGTACTTCAGCCTTCTCCTCGTCCCCTGTCACTGCTGTTCCCTCTGAGTCCAAAAGGGACTGTATGGTCTCCCTTGTCCTCCTTTTACTGTTAATATACTTATAAAAAGATTTTTTATTGTCTTTTGCAGACTTAGCTAATCTGATCTCTAGCTCAGCCTTAGCCCCTCTGATTTTTTCCCTACATAGCCTCGCTTCCCTCCTGTAGTCCCTCCAAGAGGCCTGTCCCCCCTTCCAGAGCCTATAAATCTTCCTTTTTTTTCTAATTTGACTCAAGATTTCCCTACTTAACCAAGCTGGTTTTTTTCTTATTCAAGGAGCCGTCTCACCAGTGCTGAGTACAGAGGGAGAATAACCTCCCTGGACCTGCTGGTCACACCGTTTCTGATACAAACCAAGATGCCTTTGGCCTTCTTGGCCACCTGGGCACACTGCTGGCTCATGTTCAGTCGGCTGTCAACTAACACCTCCAGGTCCCTCCCCTCCAGGCAGCTTTGTAGACAGACTTCCCCTTTTCTGTAGCTCTTCACAGGGTTGTTGTGCCCCAAGTGCAGGACCCATCTGCAAACTTGCTAAGGGAAGCACTTTGCTAAGGGAATCACTTTGAAGTGATTTTCTTCTGGTGGTTTGTTGGGTTTTGACTAGTTTCTAGGCAGAAGCAGATCAGTGGAGCTATTTTGCAATATTTATCTTAAATCATTCTTTTCTGTTATGCAGTTAGTTGAGAATTATTTTAAATGGCCTTACTTAATTGCTGACTTCACACTTTTCCCAAAGCTGGTAAGTCTGAAATATTCAACCTGATCTGTTCTGTGGCACGGCTGTGTGACCATGTACTTTTTTTTTTTTTTTGGTCCAGGGATGACATTGTAAGTGCTTCTTTAGCTTATCAAGAAGCAAAAAGGTAAGAATGTTCAGTAAATAGCTCTTTTTATACTTGCATGCCAGATAAATAAACTGAAAAATAAACTGATTCACAAGTGAGATCAGTGATGACAGAATTATCAGACAGTTAATCCATGATGCGAATGAGACCAAAGCTGTATGTCATTTTGTCCCTCACTTACTTCAAATTAATTTGCTTATTCATGGAGTGATTTTCTCTAGAAAACCCACTCATTCCTGTTAAAAAAATAGTATATATTCTATTAGTACAAAAAAAAACCCAACAAAAAAAAAGCCTTACCACATAAGTTTATATTTCAAATGCAACATGCTGCACATAAATATGTACACAGCCAGTAAAGCAGTTGCATTTTATGCAAGAGAGATGAAGGAAGATTAGAGAATTGTTGTTCTGAAGTACTAAATTTTTTAGTTTCGGATTACGGAAAAATTACACAAATCAGAGTAATTTTTCCAAGCTGTGCTTCTTAAAAAATGAAGTAAGTGCTGAAACATCTCTCTAAACTGTCCATATCTCTCTGCAGGGCCTCTTTGCCCTCAATAGTGCTCCTCCAGTTCAAGCTGTTGCCTGGGAGTTAACAGCTCACTCCGGTTTCATATAATCAGTAAATTTGATAAGTAAACCCCAAGTATGGCATCCAGGTAATTTATGAATATACTAGAGAGTACTGATGGATTCCTGCAGAACTCCACTAGTGACTGGTCACCAGCCTGATGTAACCCCATTCACTCTGATCCTTTGAGCACAACTCATCAGCCAGCTGTTCATCCACTGCATTATGTGATGATCCAGCTGTATGTTGGACATTTTGTTTAGGAGGATACCATGAGAGACTATCAAAGGCATTGCTGAAATCCAGAAAGATTATGTCTACTGGTTTTCCTTGGTCAACTGGGTGAGTAACTTATCCGTAGAAAGAAATTGAGTTTTTCAGGCAGGACTTCCCCTTTATTAACCCATGCTGCCTGGGAACAATGGCTTTCAGGTTTTTTTACAGTAGCTCCCAGAGTAATCTTCTCTATAATCTTACCAGCCATTGAAGTGAGACTAACAGGCCTGTGGACACTGGAATCACCCCTTCTGCCCTTCTTGAAGATTGAGACAACATTTGCCACCTTCCAGTCAACTGGGACCTCTCCAGGTTACCAAGAGCATTGGAAAATCATTGAGAGATATCTCACTATGGCATCAGACAGCTTATTAAGTACCCTTGGATGAACCCCATCAGACTCCACTGACTTATAGGGACCCAGCCAGAGCAGCAAATCCTGCACAAGTTCAGGGTTGATTGGGAGTTTATAATTTACACAGTCTTCATCCTTTAGCCCAAGGCTTTGGGTGACAGGACAAAAGCCCATCTTCTGTATTGAAGATACAGGCAAAAAACCCATCAAATGTCTCCACTTTACCTATACCCCTGTTTATGAAGTGTCCATGTTTTTTCAAGTAGTGGGCCAATGTTATTTCTGGCTTGCCTTTTCTTATTAACTTATTCTAAAAAGCCCTTTTTTACTATTTTTCACAGTGCTGGCCATCTTCAACTCTAATTGAGCTTTGACCACATGGATTTCTGCCCCACAGTGTCAAACAGAATTTCTAGCCCTCTCATGTCACCCATCCTTGTTTCCACTGACAGAAAGGGAAGGAGTACAAAGGAAAATGCACAGGCAGTGCTCTTTGCTTTCAGTTAACAGGATTAATGTGACAAAATGCCTCCAGATCTGTACTAGTATAATCGAGGTTGGCACATGATCCCATGCCACACTCACCTTTCCACACACTCTTTCCCAGTTGTAACTTTCATCGTCTTAAGTTCTAACAGAAGTGACCTGAGTACTACTTTCTGGTCCAAGAGGGTAGAACACAAGAAAAGAAAACTGGAAATTGAAACAGGGAGGAGGGGGACAGGCTTATTTTGGAGTTAAGAGAGGACTGGGTCATCAACAACACAGTTAGTGAGAGGCAGCACAGTTCCACAAAGCTGTAGGAGTTGTCTTGAAAATTCATAGGTAACTTGGAAGGAGAAAGAGAAGAACACACTTGCCATTTCAGAGAGAAAAATATTATTCCTGCATTATGCTGACTGGGTCAGGAGACTAGATTTACCTGGTGGAGGTCAAGGACAACAGAGCCATGATACTATTTCTTGCTTCCAACTTTGAAGTGATACCATACATTGCAATACAATCAACAGTGATATTACTTCCAGTTGAGCTGCTGCTATTTTTGCTAATAGCTGGCTGTTTTCTCCTGAAGAATCAATTTAAAGATGGGAAAGATAGTACACTGATAAAAATTACTGTTTCTGTTCAACATCCTATACTTGGTAGGTCTTGCAAGGCTCTTTTAAATGTAGAAGTGCATGCTGGATGATGGAAGCTGTGTGCTCTCTTAAGATTCACTGCACTGTGTAGGGATGGTGGCCTTGCTAAATGCCTTGCCTACTCCAAATCACTTCCACAGCCTTCCTCATCCTTAGCTCATCAGTTTCTTCTTTAATTAGTGAAACAAAAGGCAACTGGGAATTAACTTCCACTAGCTATATTCTTCTCTTTTATTCATGCATTTTTCAGTTTCAAGCACACAGTAAATAGGACTCAGACAGACTTGAGTAATTAAAGTGAGTGAAGAGCCGAGGAGATTTTTTTTTAATGATGAACTCAATTTCCTCCAGAAACACCAGTTCTCTGAACCTAAGTAGCTTTCTCCAAAGCGCCCTGGCTAGCCACAGAGCTAGACTCAGCGCTCCTAGCATTCTCTGTGGACATAACTGAGGTGATGCATCTATTCCCATGAGGTGCAAGGCTGGCCTGGGAACCAGGCTCCCAGCTCAGCAGCAAAGGCTCCTGACCCATTTGTTCCTGGCAAGCGGTGTTCAAGGTGCCAGCTGCTTCTCAGTAGCACCTCCAAGCTCTGCACCAGAGCCACAAGCACTTTACAGAGCTTCTGCTCACAGTGAGCTGATAAAATCAGTCATTTCAGGAGCAGGTTCCTGGATTTAAGGATTTACCTGAAATTTGGGTCAGAGAAAGGTCTCCACCCAAAGGAAAGAAAACTACTGCAAATCCATACAGCTGCACACCTGGTGTCAGAGAAGTTCTTGTATCTTTCCAGAGTACAGAAATCATACTGTCTGCTCTGGCGAAAAGGCTTGTCTTAAATAGACAAAGGGGAATCTTATATCCATATGCAAATACTTATGGCCCCAATCCTGCAGTTTATAATGCTCAGGCAGACCACTGTGCTCAAGTGGAGCACCATTAACTTTAATGTGGGTTCCAACCATGCATTTGAAATTGCCAGATTAGAGGCTGAAATTATATGCTTTTGGAGGCAGGTGCCAAGAAGACTGTGAGCATTTAGCAACGGTTAATAAAAACATTCAAATATCATAATAATGACAACAGCAATAACAATGATGATAAAAATAGAATAGATAATAAAGCTGTCTACAATATTCAGTTTCAGTTTTCCTCAAGAACAAATAACACATCAAATTGAATTGGAGTAAGCTAAATTTTGTGAGGCATGACGCAGCAATTTGACTCTAGTTTGGGAAAATTCTTTATAGAATTATTTTTTTACTATGAAAAAATTTTGCACAGATCTGTTTAAATTAGAAACAAATTTCATCCCTTATGAAGCATTCACACTGAAATTCAGAACATGCAAAGGTCTTTTTTGGGGCTGGAGAATCATAGAGTCATAGAACAATCAGGTTGGAAGAGACCCACCAGGTCATCCGGTCCATCGAACACTAAACCATGCCCCTTAGCACCTTGTCCACTCATGCTTTAAGCACCTACAGGGAAGGTGAATCAACCACCTCCCTGGGGAGACTGTTCCCTTTCTGTGAAAAACTTTTTCTTAATGTCTAGCCTAAATCTCCTCTGGTGGAGTTTGAGGCCATTCCCTCTCGTCCTGTCCCCTGCTACTTGGGAGAAGAGGCCACCTCCCTCCTCTCTACAACCTCCTTTCAGGTAGTTGTAGAGAACAGTGAGGTCTCCCCTTAGCCTCCTCTTCTGAAGGCTAAACATCCCCAGCTCTCTTGGCCGCTCCTTGTTCTCCAGCCCCTTCACCATCTTTATTTCTCTTCTCTGGACTCGCTCCAGAGCCTCAACATCCTTCTTGTGGTGAGGGGACCACAACTGAACACAGGATTCAAGGAGTGGTCTCACCAGTGCTGAGTACAGAGGGAGAATAACCTCCCTGGACCTGCTGGTCACACCATTTCTGATACAAGCCAGGATGCCATTGACCTTCTTGGCCACCTGGGCACACTGCTGGCTCATGTTCAGTCGGCTGTTAAACAACACTTCCAGGTCCTTCTCCTCCAGGCAGCTTTCTAGACAGACTTCTCCCAGTCTGTAGCTCTGCATACAGTTGTTGTACCGCAAGTGCAGGACCCAGCATTTGGCCGTGTTAAACCTCATGCCACAAGACTCTGCCCAGTGGTCCAGCCTGTTCAGATCCCTTTGCAGAGCCTCCCTACCCTCCAGCAGATCCACATTCCCTCCCAGATTAGTGTCATCTGCAAACTTGCTAAGGGTGCACTCAATGCCTTCATCGAAGTCATTGATGAAGACATTGAACAGGACTGGACCTAGCACTGAGCCCTGGGAAACATCACTTGTCACTGGCCTCCAGCTGGATTTAACACCATTTCCCATCACTCTCTCGGCCCGACCATCCAGCCAGTTTTCTACCCAGAGAGTGTGTGCCTGTCCAGGCCAGAGGCTGACAGTTTCCGTAGCAGAATGCTGTGAGAAACTGTGTCAAAGGCTTTAGTGAAGTCCAGGAAGATACATCCATAGCCTTTCCCTCATCCAGAAGCTGAGTCACTTTGTCATAGAAGGCGATCAAGTTAGCCTGGCAAGACCCGCCTTTTGTAAACCCGTGTTGACTGGGCCCAGTTCTCTTGCATGTACTTCATGATAGCACTCAAGATCACCTGTTCCATGACTTTCCCTGGCAGTGAGGTCAGACTGACAGGCCTGTAGCTCCCTAGATTCTGGTAGATGGGCACATCAGCCAGCCTCCAGTCCAGTGGAACTTCCCCAGTCTTCCAGGACTGTTGGAAGATGATGGAAAGAGGTTTGGCCAGTACATCCGCCAGCTCCTTCAATACCCTAGAGTGAATCCCGTCTGGCTTCATAGACTTGTGGGTGTTTAGTCAGGCTAGCAAGGTTCTGATCACCTTCTCTTGGACCATGGGAGCCTCATTTTGTTCCTCGAGCTCCTGGGTTTGTACACAGAGGGGACAACTTTTTTTACAAATAAAGACTGAAGCAAAGAAGGCATTAAGTACCTCAACCTTCTCCTCATCCCCTATTACTGTTGTTCCTTCTGTGTCCAGTAGGGACTGTATCGTCTCCCTAGTCTTCCTTTTATTATTTATATATTTATAGAAAATTTTTTTGTTATCTTTCAGAGTCATTGCCAATCTGATTTCTAGTTCAGTCTTAGCCCCTCTGATTTTTTCTCTACACTATCTCACTTCCCTCCTGTAGTCAACCCAAGAGGCCTATCCCCTCTTCCAAAGCCCATAAATATTCCTCTTCTTCTTGATATCACTCAAGATCTTTCTGTTCAACCAAGCTGTTTTTTCCCCCTGCAGGCCTTTTTTTCCGTAACACGGGGATGGCTTTCTCTTGAGCTGCTAGGATTCCCTTTTTGAAGAGCTCCCAGCCTCATGGGCTCCCTTGCCCTTAAGTACTGTCTCCCTTGAGACTTTGCCAACCAGCCTTCTGCAGAGTTCAAAGTCTGCCCTCTGGAAATTTAATGCTACTGTCCTGCTTAGCACCCTCTTCACTTCACCTAGAACAGAGAACCCTATCATCTTGTGATTGCTTACTCCTAGGCGTCCTCCTGCTGCCACAGCTCAGATTCATTAGACTCACAGCTCTCTTCTTAGCACCTAAGCCTTGTCCATTCACCACCCGCAGGGGCTCATCAGCCTTACCTAAACTCCAGGTGCATGCAGACAGCCCTGGGTCAAATCCCTCCTCTAAACTATTGAGAAACAAGAATTTGGAGACATACCTATAAAGGACAGACGCAAGGGAAGCTAGCCTTTGAACTTTACAGGGAATTTGTCAAAGCAGCCAGGGCTCAGGCTAAGAAAGCTAGAGCCCTGATAAAATTAAATCTGGACAAGGATGTTAAGGAAAACAAGAAAACTTTCTATCATCATCAGTGATAAAAGGAAGAGTAGGGAGAACATGGGCTATCTCTGGAAGGAAATGGGAGACCTGGCTACCCAGAATACGGAGAAGGCTGAGATATTCAGTGGGTTTTTTGCTTTAGCCTTCACTGGCAAGGTCTATAGCCACATTGCCCCAGGTGCAGAAAGTAAAGGCAAGAACTGGGAGAATGAAGAACTCACCACTGTAAGAGAAGATCAGGAGCAAGACTATCTAAGGAATATGACGTTACCCATGTCCATGGGACCTGATGAGATGCCTCTCCTGGTCCTGAGGGAGCTGACATACGATGTTGGTGTGCCACTGTCCATCATATTTGAGAAGTCATCACAGTCAGATGAAGTCTTCACTGACTGGAAAAGGGGAAACAACTTCCATTCTTAAAAAGGAAAGCCTGAGGAATTACAGACCAGTCAGTTTAACCTCTATGCCTGGCAAGATCATGGAGTAGAACTTCCTGGAGACTCTGCTGAGTGAAATATGAAAGCATGAAAATAAAGAGACGATTGGTGACAGCCAGCATGGTGGTGACAGCCAGCATGGCTTCACTAAGAGCAAGTCATTCCTGGCATATTTGGTGGTCTTCTACAATGAAACAACAGTGGTGTGGAAAAGTGAAAAGGAACTGCCATCATTTACATGAACTTGGGCAAAATATTTGACCTTGTCCTGTTGGACATTCTTGTCTAAACTGGAGAGACATGAATTTCATGGATGGACCACATAGTGCGTAAGAATTTGACTGAATGTTCATACTGAAAGAGTTGTGGTCATTTGCTCAGTGTCGAAGTGGAGACCACTGACAAGTGTCATTCCTCAGGGACTGGTCTTGGGATTGGAGCAGTTTAACATCTTTGCCACAGATATGGACAGTGGCATTGAGGGCACCTTAATCAGCTTTGCCAATGACAAAATTCTGTGGCACGGTCAACATGCTGGAGGGAAGGGTTTGAAATGTGGGCCTGTGCCAACCTCATGAAGTTCCACAAGGCCAGGTGAAAGGTCCTGCACTTGTATTGGGGCAATTCTATCAATCCTGTGCACAAATACAGACTGGATTGAGAGTAGTCCTGAAGAGAAGGACCTGAGATGCTGGTCAATGAAATGGTTGATGTAAGCCAGCAATGTGGGCTTAGATCCCAAAAAATCAGATATATCCTGGACTGTATCAAAAGAAGCATGACCATCAGGTCAAGTGAGGGAATTCTACGCCTCTATTCTGCTTTCTTGAGACTTCACCTGGAGTACTACATTGAGTTCTTGAGTCCTCATCACAGTAAGAATACGGATCTGTTAGAGTGACTCCAAAGCAGGGCCATGAAGTTGAGCAAGGGGACGGGTCACCTCCCGTACAAGGACAGGCTGAAAGAGATGTCATTACAGAATACTATAAATTTCTTAAATCCCTTAATATTTGACCTGGAACTACTATTTCCCACTTGACATCTGGAGGTGGGCATGAGGACTTCTATGGAGAGGAATAAGCCAAAGTGGGAGGGAGTCTGTAATTGTTTTAGTTTGGTTGGGTTTTTTTTTTAAATACAGAAAACCACATTAAGACTTCATACTCCTGGTGAAGACTCTGACTGAGGAAGCCATCTCAGTGGTGCCAGTGCCCTCTAATTCATGTTTTTGTGGCTTTCAGGAAAGCCAGATATATTCCATGAATCTGTTGATTGCTAGACGGTTACTATTAATGCATGTACTACATGCCAGCTGTTTTAAAAGTGAGAAAAAACAACAGTTTTTTAAAGCGTCTGTAAAGAGGGATAAATTGTGGTTCATGAACTATCCATGGGAGTAAATTCCTTGAGGACTATAATTTTTAAATAATATATAGTATTTCCATAAGAACATGTTGTCCATCAAAATTCTTTCTTTAAAAGTGATATTATAGCTGCTTCAAAAAGCCTAATTCCTGCATACATCCTAACCTTTGAAGAGAGCAGCATGACCTTAAAGGTTTGAAATTATATCTGCCTGCCATTAAACAGACTTCCAAAAAAAAAACCTGGTTTGATAAGGGCAAGTTCTGAGGAAGCATGCATTTCTACAAGCACAAAGAGAGAACAATACCTAAAAAGAAATTTCAAAAACTGTCAGGAAACTGAAGGAGGAAAGAGAGCCCCTTTCACTTAGCAACTCAGTCCATATTAAGTGCTACAGATTTACCTACATCCCAATGTTTATTACTTGCCTTCACTGTGAGCATAGTTAGCTAGAACCTTTCCCCTTCTCTTAATGACAGCACTAATTTACCGAACACACATCTGTACTTGGATTACTCCTTTCTAATCACGCAGAATCAATTACCCTTTGAAATACAGACTCTCCCCTCTCTCTTTACTGACTAAATGTTCTATATTATTAATGTAAAAGGAAACCAACACAATCTCATACTGCTGTAATAGTTGTTTACTACTAACATCCAACCATGTATTATTTTCATAACTTACAAAAACATATTACATTTTCTGTCCTAAAGGATCATTTACTGAGCTATGCAGCTGTATTCCCTTACAATACTTCACCTAACTTGGTGAAGTAATATATGTTAAGTATTGGACAAGATATGTTCATTGTTTCTCCTTAAATAGCTTGCAAATAGCTAGTAAAGGATTCTGGTCTGTTCAGATTTTTATCTGCAGTATGGCACCAACGCACCATCTAGGAACTGATGGTACTAACTGCGTTTTTCAGAGGGTCCTTTTTTGTCCTTGACTGGAAACACATTAGTTAGCCAAACTATGACTTGTTTGATATAATACTATGATTGCTTTGATTAACTCTTGTAATCAGGCTCCCTGCCTATATCTCATTAATTCATTCATTTACTTAGACAAATTCCAGTCCTGCCCTTTTTGAGCTGCTAACAACACTACAAGCATCATGTCATTGAGTAGGTAGAAAACCCTCAGGTTACAAAGACTTCATTCCAGGAAACTTGTTTAGATTTTGCTAATATTCACACCACCAGAAGTTCCCATTTACATTTTCTGGCTTGTTTGGTTCAGGAAAATTTTGACAGTGTGCTGAGATCATAGTGGAGCAGGAACATAGTAAAAGGGTATAACAGAGAGAGAAATGATTCTATGATTCTATGAAATAAGACTGGGTTACCATGTTGGTAACCCACTTGTTGGTCTAAACTTGTTGGTCTAAACACATGTTCCCTGCAGCCAGCCATCCTCTTAAAATAATAACCATCAACTGGCAACAGCAAATCTGGTTGCTTTTGTAGAGTTCAAGAGCTATTTAAAAGCTCTTTAAGTTTTATGAAGTGTAAGGACCAATTTGCTGAAAGCTTGTGACTCAAGCCACACCAAGGAAGAGTGGCAGTAGCTCTGTTGTACTTCACAAAATGTGTTTCCAGCCTCTTAAATAAAAAGAAAGTTACAAAATCAAGTGAATATGATCTGTGAATTCAAGTGATTGAATCTTGTGAAACATCTGGCTTAAGGTAGCCATGCAGCTGTGCCCTTTGAGATAGGTCTCACAGAGAGTGGGGATAGTCAGTGTGTGGCTCCAGAGCAGGTGGGGTGTGCAGTGCAGGTGTTCTGTGAGGGGTGCGCGGTGTTGCAGCGTGTGATGTGCAGTGCACAATGCCTGATGTGTAGTGCACAGTGCATGGTACGCGGTGTGCAATGTGCATTCCTGGTAGTGGAGGAAAATCTCAGGGTGCACATGGTTCTGGTGGGGCACTCTTCACCTGTTTCAACTCTCTCCTGTCCTGCAGTTTCGAGTAGGAGATGTGGTTCCCCCTCCTCTGGGGCCATGTGATACACGTGCAATGGTGCCTTGTGAAGATATTGAAGGATGAATCATAAAATACAGGTGTTATACCTAGTCAAGAGATTTAGGCAACTAGCTCTTTTTGATTGTTTTTATCATCACTTTAAATTGTATGTCCAGCTATAAACTTTTTGTCATCTTTTGTCCCTTTCAGTGTACAGGAGGGAGATAAAGCCAGGGATTTGCATATTTCAGTGCTCCGAATGTTGACATTTGTATTTCTCATTCAAATTGCAAGCAAGAAGTGCAGAATAGGTGTGGTGATAATTTTCCTAGGAACCACAGGCTGCACTTTGATTCAGGTTCCCTTGCATTAAGGAATATGCAATCTCTACTTATAAAGAACCATTAAATATGAAATCTCAAAGGGAGGAGGATGTGTAAATAAGTGTGGTAAGGAAGAAGAGACAAGAAAGGGATTGAAGTAATAGTAAACAATGCAGTGTTTTACCCAAATCCATGGTATTCTTCCTTCAAATCTTCTCCTACAATTCACATAGCATGATGACCTTTAAACATTACTTGCTTATTCTGAGTTGTGTAGTGATAAACTGAAATACCTGTGTTTGACCTGTTCCTTTGTCTCTGCTAACAACATCATAAAAATCCTTTATCTGATGTACATCACCAGCCTTTCCAGAAATAGGTCTGTGACTACCACAGACCTTTACCTACCCATTACCTCCTGAGTTTCCTTTAGTTTGTTTCAACTATTACATCTTGCCTTAAGTTAGGGTTATAAATCTTTTGGAGAAGGAGTTGTCTTTCCTCTCATATCTGCATATTGTTTCATTTTACAAGAAATTTAAGAGACTGTATTAATGCAAATGAGAATGCTTATTTATTTGAATGTGTTTATTAAAAAAATACTCATCATTGAGCTATAACGTCCTTGACATCCTTTTAACTGTACAAAAGAAGGATACAAAACAAAAGTTAACCAAAGCACGAACACTTCATCCTCAGTCCCCACTGCTTGATTATTATCAGCTTTAAAAGTCAGCCACAAATAGTGCCACAAATAGTTTTAATTGTAACTTAACAAAACACTTTCAAGAATGTTAGCTTTATCAATAGTCACACAGCTGGGTGCAGAAAAACATTTGGAAGTTACACAAGTTGTGGCACATCAGGCAGTGGGAGAAGGCACAGCTGTTTAAAGGACAGTAATAAAATCTGGGCTGCAACCTCATCATTCTGAGTCACTTGGAGACTCTAATAAAGTAAACCTTATATCCTATTTCTACTGCTTCCTACGCAGCCATTGCAGGTGGCATTGTTATTTTGTTGTCTTTTTTGTCTTGCTTTTTGTGACTGAACTAGATCTTGATCCACATATGTGCTGCACTTTACTCTCTAAGGCAGCAGTTTGATTGCAAGAAATAGTAAGGGAAAAGAAAGTAAAGGTGCTTGTGAATTACAGGGAAATTTAAACTTTCAAAACAGTCATTGCTGACACAACCAATGTAATGGAGATGCAAAACAAGAACTTTAATGTGAGGGTAGATAGGAGGGTAAGGAAAAGATTCACATTAGGTGAGGAAAATCAGTTCTTTAAATGCTGAAGGATGATAACACATGTTTGGGAAAGGCCAGGAGGCTGGTAATGTATCTAAGATGCATGCGGGTGATGATCTGGCTAGAATTGTTATGTAAGAGCAGATAGGAAGGACTGCAATCTAAAAAAAGTCCTAGGAAGATAAATATAGCAAAAGGTAGACATGTAGAGTAAGGGGGGGGAAAAGTATTAAAACTTGTAGTCTGACTGTGTGACCAGAGTGACAGAAAATAAATTCTTACTTTGATCAAGAAGGGAATGGAATTTGGTGAGAGATTGAAAGGAACTCCATTTTAGCCAACTGAAATTTAAGCTAATAATCAGATACCTGAAGAAAAGAAGAAAGAAACTATATATTTGATTGAAGGAGTCTACTTGTGGGTAATGGAATAGGTTAAAAGAATTGTAGGTGCTTTTGAAGTTAAAGATAGTAGCTGAAGAATATTATGCAGATGATATCATCCAAAGAAACATCATAGAGTAAGAGTGGTCAGGAACAAATGAACATTCCCCAGAGAGGAAAAACAGGGATACATAAAAGAAATTTTAAAGCGCTCAGGAGGAGTAATAGACAGCAAAACAGAAAGGAGGGTTGGCGAGAACTTCAGATGTGGAGTATATTCAGCAGCAGCAGAACAGAGAGTTACAGGTAGAGGATAAGTTGTTTATCTTTGTGAGGTCGTTGTTACAGACCTTGGTGAGAGACAGGAAGGGCAGAACAAGAAGTCAAGGAAAATCTGGGGCACCTGGAGGAGAAAACTTCACAAACCCCAGCAAAGCACATGCTTAACAGTGTAGAAAACAGTAGCAGGGAGACTGTGAAGCTCTAAACTAGTAGTTTCTAGAGCTAGTCTTGAGAAGACACCCTTACCTTTACACTTCTGCATTTTTAAGCACGAAGTAATGTACACAGTCCAAAATGCTTTTATGAATGTGTTTCCAGATGTGACAAGTGGTGTCCCTCAGGAGTCTATACTGGGACAAGTACTATTTAATATTTTCATTGATGATACAGACGGTGAGATTGAGTACATCCTCAGCAAGTTTGCAGCTGACACCTAGCTGAGCAGTGCAGTTGCCACACCAGAAGGATGGGATGTCATCCAGAGAGACCTGGACAAGTTGGAGAAGTGGGGGTGTGAGTACTCATGAAGTTCAACAGGGCAGAGTACAAGGTCCTGCTACTGAGTTGGCGTGATCTGCAGTTTCAGTACAGGATGGGGGATGATGTGATTGAGAGCAGCCCTACAGAGAAGGACTTGGAGGTGCTGATTGATGAAAAGCTCAACATGTGCATTCACAGTCCATGCTCAACATGCATGGCAATGTGCATTCACAGTCCAGAATGTTGACTATATCCTGTGCTCCATCAAAAGAGGCCTGGCCAGCAGGTCAAGGGAGGTGATTCTGCCCCTCTACTCCATTCTCATGAGACCACACTTGAAGTATTGTGTCCAATTCTGGAATTTTCAGCATAAGAGGGATATGGAACTGTTGGAACTGTTGGAATGGGTCCAAAGAAGCACTATAAAGATGATCAGAGGACTGGAGGACCTCCCATATGAGGACAAACTGAGAAAGTTAGGGTTCTTCAGCCTGGATAAGAGAAGGCTCCAAGAAGACCTTATAGAGATCTTCCAATGCTTGAAGGAGACCTATGAGAAAGCTGGGGAAAGGCTTTTTCCAAGGGTTTGCAGTGATAGGATAAGAGGCAACGGCTTTAAATTGGAGAGAGGAAGATTTAGACTAGACATCAAGAGGAAATTCTTCACAATGAAGGTTGTGAGGCACTGGAACAGGTTGCCTAGGGAAGCTGTGGAGGCCAGACTAGATGGGGCCTTGAGAAGTCTGACCTAGTGGGAGGTGCCCCTGCTCATGGCAAGGCGGGTGAAACTGGTCTTTAAGGTCCCTTCCATCCTAAACCACACTATAATTCTGATTCTGTGATTCCATGGCTCTATGCATCTGCTACCTGTACTCTCAATGTTCCTGTTCCTGCTGTCAGAACTGTGGACTGGAGCCCTCGCAGCCTGGAAAGTCCTTCCTTGCCCAACATGTTCATGTAGCAATGCCTGTAGTTTTTGCCACTGACTTACTCTGAGTCACTTGAAGACTAATGTGTTTTACCAACTTCTTGATCATGTTTTGAAACATGCTGGGATTCTCATTCAATCAGACCATTTAATTAACTGTACACTATTAGAAAACTTGAATAAGAAATATTATAGCCTTCATTACTGATCATTTTTGATGGGAGGCATTCTTATTCTTTTAGTTTTTGTAATATAATTTCAATGGCATGAAATTAATTTAAGTACCATAGTCATACATGAAGGAGTGTTAGTTGTAATTTCTAAAGGAGACTTTGAAAATACGCTTTCAGAAAGACAAGTCAAGTGTCTGTTTCTGAATGTCTTGATCTTATTTCAGTACCACTGTGGTTTAGAATTATTATTGTCCATGCTGTTACCCTGTTATGAGACTGTGCATTTGTCCTCTGCTAAGTCGATTAGAATTACTTGCAGTTTTCACACAAAAAGATGAAAACAACCTTCCTTTCTCATTTTCTTATTCCTTGATCTCTTTAATCTGTGCAAAAGAAACACAGGGAATTAAATTCTTATTGGAAAAATTTGTACATTCCCCTAGTATTGGTTCTAGTTGTTGGACTAGCCAGAGAGAGTCACGTGATCTGTCTGTGTCCTGAATCTGGAATTCAGCAACATTTCATTCACTGCAACCAGTTTCTTTCCACCATCTGCCTGAAGATCACTGCAGGTGCCTTAAAAATGAAGTTTATCGTTACTATCCAAGGCAAAATACTTAGAGCAAGAAATACCTTGACTAAAGGCATTTCATTTAAACAGGGCATTTCAACTTAGTTCAAACGCCAGCTTGTGAATTTCCTATTACCCGCTTTTTACTATTGGGTACTTATATTCTGAAAATAATTCTGTTAATAGGAGCTTGTACCAGGACCTACAAAGGTACAAATGTTCTTTAACTGTCATCTATGGTCTTCATTATTTAATCCTACAGGTATACTTTGTTTTTACAACTTATCTCTTTGCTAAACCAAATTAATGAAAAAATGACCCTTAATTGTGAATACTTGGAAACACCACAGGAAAAATATCATTTCCACAGTATTTCATGTCCTGTAAAACTAGTTTGGTTGTACAATTCAGCAGCTGTGATTTTTGAAGTAAAAGGCAAGGCTAAATGTGCTGAAATTCTAACATGCTCCCTGAGCAACAAAGGGACTGAAGGCAAATGTTATAGTATTACTGACAACACCAGTAGTGTTTGTTTAAGCATTTACTTCACAAAAAATAAGAACAGCATTTAAAAACAAAGCAAAACAAAACAAAATAAAAAAAACATCAGCCAAGGCTCTGTTTTTTCTTTCTCCTTTGATTATCATCCTTGTGCTGTTTCTCTTTATTGTCCTTATAATTTAAAGCTCATCTGCAGCAGCAGTTTATGAAGCTTCACAGTCTCTTCAGTGGCACTTCCTTTCAGATACCCTCACCCTTGAATATTTTCTTCTTGATATAAGGGAGATTTTTATTATTACTCATCGTGTAATACCACCTTCAGCTCTCAGTGACTGCACAATGAACAAACTACAGAGAAGTTTCTGCCATGAGCACAATGCAATCTGTCCTGTAACACCATGGAAGAGACACGTTATTGGCAGGGGAGGATCTTGGGTTGGTTCTTTTGTGGGGTTTCGTATTTTTTCCTGTTCGCTGGTGAACCTCACACTAAGTGGACTTCAAAACATGAAGTCCTATGGAAAGTAACCTGTTGTACAGCCCACCTGGCACCAGAAATTCTGGGAGTGGCCTCAAATACCCAGACTCTTTGTCTCCTGGTCTAACCCCAGGGATTTCTTTTCAGATTAAATACTTTTCTGATTTCTCATTTTCTTAAATTCATTTTTAACACTTGCTTGCATTTTTTCCACAAATAAAATCTTTTCACTTCTAGTGATCTTTCTTCTCCCATGTTTTCATAAAGAGATTCTCTCCACTTCCATTTAAAATTGTTACCTGTAATCAGTCTCAGAGGTCCTGTCCTTTGAATCCCAACAGAGAGAGCAGCAGGCACCACTCAGCCAAATCTTTTTTGTAATCCTCTGGTTCTACATTATATTTTCTCTCCCTCTTTCTGTCCCTTGTCTGTTGTCTTTCCTCCATTGCATAATGGCAGGTAAATCAGGAGAACCTGTAACTGTAACTCAGATCCAGAACAAAAAACTGTCTTCCCATTTCTCTGATTTTCTGGTAACCTCTGCTTCCAGAGGCCACATGGAATTCTGAGTTTTCACATGACTCTGGAGGAACTATTCCATTTCCCATCATTTCTGTCAATATTCTGTCTTCATTACCCTCATAGATTTTATCTCTATGCGAGTCATGCAAGAGAACATAGGGGAAAGGCAAGAGCTGTAAGACTGGTAAAATCCAGTGAGATTTCCAAAAATAACTGACAGCAGAGTTTTGACCATTATTTGAAAAGGTAGAAGGCAGACTTAGTCACTATGAAGTAGCTGTAGTGGCTAAACTTCAGACTGTCAACACTTCATAAAGAAAGTATGACTAGAGTCTCCCATATGAGTTTTTAGATTTCACAATCAAGAAAAAGCAGTGGCAGTCAAGTGTCCATTGGTGGCAATTGCCTACCTGCCTATTTGCACCCATGGGAATAATTAGAGTAAGCTGGAACAATAAACATGAAGAGTGAGGAGAGATATACACAGTTTAGGCTGAAAATCTTAAGAAAAAAAAAAAAAACAATCTGTTTGTTACCATGAAGTATATTTTTAATGCCCTGAAGGCTGCATGACTGCAACGCCCATCCATAGCAGCTTAAATATAAAATAAATAAAAACTTGTGTTTTTTAAGTGCAAGAAAATAATGTAAAGCATAAAATATATAAACCCTGAGATACACTAGTTTATCAGGCTGAAAAGCTACATTAAGAGTTAGCATCTCTGCTCAGGTTTTGAGTCATGGTCCTGCAGAGGAGTCATCCTAGAGACACCTGGCACCAAGCAGCATGGCTCACCCCCTATAACATTCTGTTTCAGTGGCACCCAGAATAGCTTACAGCTGGCAGGAAAATAGTGGGGGTGGGTTTTTTTTTTTAAGAATAAAATTGAGGTTTTCTTTTCTAGCCATCAGGTGGATATTTGAGCAAAAGTTTTGAAGGGTGGTGTTAAAAAGAGAAAGGAGGAAGCAGAAACAAAATGTCTTCTCTCACTCTGGGATACCCTTCTGTAGAATCTTTGTTATGTTTCTCTATCAACAGAGAGATAGCTACAGCGCTAATTTAAACCGCAATTGGATCGGTAATTAAAGCACAAACCTGACCAAATCAGGCATGTTCCCCAAAATGTTAAGCTATCAGTTATCCCATAGGTATAAAAGGTCTTCATCTCCATAGCAAATCATGGAATTAGCAAGTGGCAAAGGAAGGAAGGATTCCAAACACTCTCAGTTGCAGAACTCAAGAAAAAGATCTGGAAGAAAGAGAAATGTTGTTAGAAAGGCACTAGCTGTTGTGTACCTTTGAACTTGCACTACAATATCCTGCTGGCATACCTCAGTTAGTTGACTCAACATGGAGTCCAGAGACACCAAAAAGGTATTCTGTTTTTGATACAGAATCTCTTCACCTCCAAAGACATGACTGGTATGATGTTCAGGATAATGTACTAACAATTCAGCAAGCACAGGACAAACTCCAGTGTGTGAGAAGAATTGTCTAATACTAATAACAATAATGTGTTCTATCAGCTAATACACCCTATAGGCACAGTTCAGCTTCTGACTGTAGATGCTTGTGTACATGGCCTGACAATCAGCTGTAGTTGTCCCTTCAAACAAAAGAAGCCTTGAATTCTTATTCAGTAATGTTAAACTACAAATCCCAGAAATTATAAGAAAGGAGGACAGATTAAAGTAAACAAATTCAGGCAGTTGTCCAAATAGTAAGATGAAGCAAAAGGAGTGCTTTACGAAATTCTCTAAATGTAGTATTTTGTTTCTTGTCTGCTTAGAAAACATCAGAAATAACGATTTCAGTCTGAAGCAATCTCCATATAGGTGTTAATCTGGACTAATGAGTGGAAATCCTACTGGGAGTTACAGAATTTGTAAATAACATGACAATGAAAGAAACATGACAATGAAAGAGATTTGGATTATTCTTTTCCACAGAATATTAAAAGTTAGAGAAAGATATCACCTGTATGCAGTAATAATTCTCACTAACTGTGAAGACAAGACTGATCCTTACTGAAGTGTGGCAGCAACAGACTGGTTAACACTGGTCTTCCAGTAAATCCTGACAGACCCTTTGTAATAGTACACCATGTTCATGAAGGAAGGGGTGTTCCCAACATTAACCACCATCACTCTCTTTTTATGTATGTGTAACACTCAAAATTATTTTCACTGTTCCAAATGACTATACTTTTCACAGATTTTTGTTGGTAATGAACACCTAAGCAAATCATACATGTTTA
This sequence comes from Coccyzus lansbergi, assembly GCA_033558105.1. Taxonomy (NCBI): domain Eukaryota; kingdom Metazoa; phylum Chordata; class Aves; order Cuculiformes; family Coccyzidae; genus Coccyzus; species Coccyzus lansbergi. The sequence continues at coordinate 293,950 of JAUMJK010001049.1, forward strand.
GCTCTATTAATCTTACCCAAGTCTTCACCCTTTTTGCCTTCATTTCTTTGCTTCTCAGGTTAGTCCTGATGGTTTCAACTATTTGAAAGTATGGTAATATTCTACAACACATTTCTGACTGTAGGAGTCCTCAGTAAAATAAAATCTCTCTTTTGTCTCTGCTTTCACACTGGTTTTGTAGACTGAGATATTTCCCTCTATGTACTCTTCATGTGTGCCATGCAAGAGTGGAGGCTATAGTCCCACAGAGGCCTTGCCTACAGGGAAGGATTGCTTCATGTGCCTGACATAGTCCTGTTTCATAAATCCCTCTGTGAGGTCTGCTTTGTTATATCATCATGGCACTATTATTTTGTGTTCAATTTATGCCTTGCTAAAAGCTCCAGATCCTTATTTGAGGTAACATTGCCTGTCTTATTGCCCTCTTTTTCACAGCTCTGCAATTCATGTCTTCAGTCAATGGGTAGATATTTCCACTTACAGACATTGAATGACATTCTATTTCAGACCATTTATCACTTTTCATTAAGATCTTCCTATATGCTAGCCCTGCCATCTGAAATGTTTCCAGTCTTTCACAGCTTAGACTTAGGTGAAAATACAGCACGTAGCCTCTCTCATTTATCAATCAAGTCCTCAATAGCAACCAACACAAGACAGATGCCTATACAATCCCACTTTAAACACGTGACCAAGCTAATGACGAATCAATATTTACCACACCCTAAGGATTGTTTTCTGAATAAACGTTTCCTGGCTTTCAGCATTTTCCCATGGACAATGTTGCACTGCTTGGCCTATGAACATGTCATGTGAGACACTGCAAAAAGACACACTAAAGTCAAAATACATCACATCTCTGGTTTCTCCCTTTACCAAGCCAATTCTACTGCTGTTGGAGAAAATTTGAATGATTTGACATGATCTGTCCTTGACAAATCTATGTTGGCAGTTACCAACAACTTTGTAAACTTCTAGGCACTTTCCTAGAATGTGAACATTAGTTAAAATGTGAACAGAGCAATTTGGCTGTTTATCAGTGCTATTGAGTCAAGGGAGGACTTCTAGTATCCTTCCATTTTCTTTAATTTATCTTCTCTATCAATATCATCACTTGAAAAGATCCTTTATCGCATCCCTCCTCTCATCTTCTTTGAAAAAAAACAGACAAATTAATGTAGCTGAAAATTATAGTGTAAAAGTTTGGTTCTTCTAGTTGAATGTGCTCACCCTTACATACATGAAGTGCACTTTTACCACTAAAGGCATAGTTACTTTGTGTGGAAAGGATTTTGAGTGTCACTGCTTCAGGAAAACTGCAGCTCACATTGTGATCCTTTACAATGTTAATGATTTGTTTGATAACTTTATTTACTCTCATGTAGGTTGGGACTCAACCAGCTGCACAAACTCTTTTCTGATGGCCCAGGGATACAGGTGGGAATGAGGGAACAAGAGGAGAAATTATTAGGATAATAAAAGGTTTAGGCACACCAATACGACAACAAACCACATAAGTGATACTGTGTGTCATTAAAAGAGGTATCACGAATGCCTATGGAGGTCATGTGAGAGGAAAAAAGTGGCCAAATTCGTATTATATGAAATGCACAAATGCAGTGACTGCATACAGTCATAACTCATATTCACATGCCTCACTTGCACTTCTTTACCTATTCAAAAAGGCTTCTCTCCAAAAGCCTGGCTTTTATTTTTCTGAAGAGATGAGAAACAACTGTGAATAACCCTAAGGTGGGTGGAAGTGTTGATCTGCTGGAGCGTAGGGAGGCTCTACAAAGGGATCTGAACAGGCTGGACCGCTGGGCAGAGTCCAGTGGCATGAGGTTTAACAAGGCCAAATGCCGGGTCCTGCACTTGAAGCACAACAACCCTGTGCAGAGCTACAGACTAGAAGTCTGTCTAGAAAGCTGCCTGGAGGAGAAAGACCTGGGAGTGTTGTTTGACAGCCGACTGAACATGAGCCAGCAGTGTGCCCAGGTGACCAAGAAGGCCAATGGCATCTTGGCTTGCACCAGAAATGGTGTGACCAGCAGGTTCAGGGACATTATTCTCCCTCTGTACTCGGCATGGGTGAGACTGTTCCTTGAATCCTGTGTTCAGTTGTGGGCCCCTCACCACAGGAAGGATGTTGAGGCTCTGGAGTGAGTGCAGAGAAGAGGAATGAAGCTTGTGAGGGAGCTGGAGAACAAGTCTTATGACGAATGGCTAAGAGAGCTGGGGTTGTTTAGCCTGAAGAAGAGGAGGCTGAGGGGAGACCTCACTGCTGTCTACAACTACCTGAAAGGAGGTTGTAGAGAGGCGGGAGCTGGCCTCTTCTCCCAAGTGACAGGGGACAGAACAAGAGGGAATGGCCTCAAGGTCTGCCAGGGGAGATTTAGGCTGGACACTAGGAAAAAAAATTTTCAGAGAAAGGGTCATTGGACACTAGAACAGGTTGCCCTGTTCTAGTGGGAGGTGGTTGATTTACCTTCCCTGGAGGTGTTTAAGGGATGGGTGGATGACGTGCTGAGGGGCATGGTTTAGTGTTCAATAGGAACGGTTGAACTCCATGATCCATTGGGTCTTTTCCAGTCTGGTGATTCTATGATTCTGTGAACTCCATCTGAACCCTCATGCTCTTGTGTTTTAACTGTAGTGGCAGATAAACCAAAGTGAGTATGCAGATGCCTGATCTGCTTTCTTCATTAAACAGAATTCTGATGTCTACAGCATAAATCCCAACATGTCATTGGCAAATTATATTTACACTGCAGCTACTCAGTGAAAGATGATGGACACAGTTTGCATTATTATGAGCTTCTCAGACATGTCTTGTGTCCTCTTCCAAGAGTTTACAGCACCAGAGACACTGTAGGTACCAACGCATCAACAAGAACAAAACAACATTGCATCCTCCTTGCTGTCACTCCCCTCTCCAAAACTTACTTTTGAAAGAAGTTGCTTAAATGTGATCCAACTCTCTTAAATGATCGTTCTATCTCTTTTTCTTTCTCATACTAGTTTTTTCAACTTCTTCCATCCCTACGACATTTGCCTGAAATACTTAACTGATTAACATGGCATTTTCCACTAAACTGTTTCAGGAAATGCTACTCCTAACCAGTGCAATGCTTTTAAAAAATGTAATCTCCTTAGTACAATCAAAACTAAATTCTGAAGTTAGTACCTTTCTTCCCTAGAGACCCTTATCAAAATGTCAAGTGTTCCTTCTGGTGGAACTGCAATCCGGTGGTAAAAACAAATTTATTTATCCACTGTTCCTTGCAAGCAGAAGACCTTTGTCTCTATTCTTTGTCACTTCATACTTTAATCTGAGTAAATGGTGCATGAAATAATAAACATTTTCTAATCACATAGTGACAGAGTATTTGAAAAATCTTGAAGAAATGAAACACAGTAGCATATGTAACAATAGTAGAAAGTCCTTCCTTTGTTTTATTAATGATTCCTTTCAAGTGTGACTCTTAAAATAAGGTTTAAATGTTTATTTGCAAATGGAACATATCATATAAATCAAAATATTTTCTTTTCCTGGACTTCTCAGTGTGCGTCTGCTGCCTTAAAAACAGGGTTGGGGTGCCACCACCTGGACAGCTGCAGCAATATTGTTTGCCGATTTAAAGTTTCTGAGAGTTACAGGGACTCCACGGATTTACTGCTGAATCTTGGGAAAATCTTAGGTTAATATGGTAGGAAGGCAGTTCAAATTATGTTTGAGAACTCCATATATAGGAAAACATATTTTAAAAATTGATTGCATGTATTATTACATTTACCTCAAAAAAATCCTGTCTGTGTATATTGTATGCATACCAGGTTGGTGTATTCACTTGCTCTCTTACCTCTCATCACTGGGATCCTCTGAAAGTGAAGACTGGCTTGTTGTTGTTACACACAGCTCTGAGTCACATGACCATAATTACCTGCCCTGGAATAAGAAAATATCAGGTGCAACATAAGTTTACAACCATGTCACTTTGCAGAGTCTACCAGATTTCACAGATTTCTATTTGAGATTGTTCACACTTTTCTTAAATTCACCTTTCTAATGTAAATTAAAATCAAGGTAGAAGTCATGGTGTGTGCCTAGGGAACTATAAACTCTAACTAAAAACCACATTTCATAATACATGAGTTCCAACAAAAAAAGGAGACTGGCCCTATAGCTTTGCAACCAAGATTGGGAGGGGAGAGACAGAGGTAGTTATAGAATGTGTTCTAACCTTGCACAGTGTGATGAGGCTCAACTCAGTTGCTTCATTCAATATGAGCTGATGCATGTTCAAATAGAGGCATTTTCTTACCCTCTATTGGAATACATTGGTGTGTGCCAGACCACAACACTTAGTGAAGCAGTTTTTAGCTAATAGCACCATTCCTGTGCTTGAGCACCCACCGTATTTACCAGACCTGGCTCCCTGCAGTTTCAAGCTCTTCCTGAAGATCAAGTGAGTACTCAAAGGACTGAATTTTGTTGGTAGAAGTTGTGAAAGCAAAAACAACAGAGATCCTCAACAACCTTTGAGAAAATTATCTGTGGAATTCTTTTGAATGTTGGCAGCATCATATGCAGCTGTATCGGCTCAAAAAGGAGCTATTTTGAAGGTGATCATAGTTTCTTAATTTATCAAATAAAATAAGTCTCTGGGGGTTTTGTGTCAAACTTTATAAGTAGGAGTAACTTCTTTCCAGCATTTTATTGTTATTTACAATTACTCTCCTTGCTTAAGCCGAATATAGATTACAGAACACTGTTGGCTAGAGACAAAGAGAAGATAGTTAAGTATCTGTTGTTAATTAGCTTCCTCCTCCTAAGCTGTCATATGTAGGTCATTGAAGTTATTACAGGAAACATTGTGTGTTTGTGCAATGAGCACAACAAGATCAAAGCTTTATATTCTCCTATCTAACTTAAGCCATCTGGGAGGCAGGCCTCTAGTCTAAGCTAGTCAGGTAAGATCCTTCCATGATCACTGGGGGCAGAGACCCCCTGCAAAAATTTCCTAACCTGATGCAAGAAACTACCTTCTGGAAAAGCACAGCTGTCCTTACCAACCCCAGAGACAGCCTCTACATCCAGTTCACATGCCTGGAATTTGTACCTCACTCTGTTTCTAACATTATCAAAGGACTGACGTGAGTCTGGTGGAAGTAACGACTGGTTTATATGCTGCTTAACAGAAACTAAATGAATGACATATATGGTTGGAGGAAAAGAGTTTTGCAACCAAATTACCTTTATCCCCAGCAACGGTATTTTTATACACATGTATCATCCACAACTATTCTGTACTTCCTAAGCTAATCCTCCTATTTATTTGCTGCAATGCTGCTGTTATAAGATCACCATATACTGACAACAGTGATTAGCTTAAAGCATAACATAATTTCCTTGTTGTCTTCAAAGGATATTTAAACAGTCCCATTTCCTAGTTTACACATATTTCAAATCTAGTACATCAATGGCATAGAAGGTTAATTGCTCTTACTAATCCACTAATGGAAACCTAGTGCTCTTGTGTATAACAAAAAACCACAATAAAATTATTTCTTTAAATTATTGGACCATTGTATAAAGTGTGTATCATCCTCAATCTGTTAAGAAAATTTTAAGCTGAGTTTCCTTAAACCCTAATAGTGTTTATTTTGTATGTATTCATTATCTACTAAGACTAAAAGCCACAGGATGCAGCAGTTGCATATGCACAGGCAGACAATGCAGACACCAAAGGATCTCAAGGCTGCCTTTGGTAGACTATGCCACCAAAATGCTTTCTGTCTTCCTGGAAAGCCAAAATTGTCAGTGATTAGTTTGCTGGTGCTTTTTTGCCCTTTCTTTAGCTGCAAAAGAGAACCAGGTCATCAGGCCCAGTCAACACTGGTTTACAAAAGGCAGATCTTGCCAAACTAACCTGATCGCCTTCTATGACAAAGTGACTCGGCTGCTGGACTAGAGAAAGGGTGTGGATGTGGCCTACCTGGACTTAGTAAAGCCTTTGACATGGCTATGGAAATGTCAGCCTCTGGCCTGGAGAGGCACACACTCTCCTGTGTGGAAAACTGGTTGGCTGGCCGGGCCCAGAGAGTGATGGGAAATGGAGTTAAATCCAGCTGGAGGCCAGTGACAAGTGGTGTTCCCCAGGGCTCAGTGCTGGGTCCAGCCCTGTTCAATGTCTTCATCAATGACCTGGATGAAGGCATTGAGTGCACCCTTAGCAAGTTTGCCGATGACACTAAGCTGGGAGAGAGTGTGGATCTACTGGAGGGTAGGGAGGTTCTGCAAAGGGATCTGAACAGGCTGGATGGCTGGGCTGAGACCGGTGAGGTTTAACAAGGCCAAATGCCGGGTCCTGCACTTGGGGCACAACAACCCTATGCAGAGCTACAGACTGGGAGAAGCCTGGCTGGAAAACTGCCAGGAGGAGAGGGACCTGGGGGTGTTGGTTGACAGCCGACTGAACATGAGCCAACAGTGTGCCCAGGTGGCCAAGAAGGCCAAAGGCATCTTAGCTTGTATCAGAAACGGTGTGACCAGCAGGTCCAGGGAGGCTATTCTCCCTCTGTACTCCGCACTGGGGAGACCGCTCCCTGAATCCTGTGTTCAGTTCTGGGCCCCTCACCACAAGAATGGTGTTGAGGCTCTGGAGCAAGTCCAGAGAAGAGCGAAGAGGCTGGTGAAGGGGCTGGAGAACAGAACCTATGAGGAGCGGCTGAGAGAGCTGGGGTTGTTTAGCCTGGAGAAGAGGAAGCTGAGAGGAGACCTCATTGCTCTCTACAAGTACCTGAAAGGTGGTTGTGGAGAGGAGGGAGCTGGCCTCTTCTCCCAAGTGATAGGGGACAGGACAAGAGGGAATGGCCTCAAGCTCCACCAGGGGAGATTTAGGCTGGACACTAGGAAAAAATTTTTCACAGGAAGGGTCATTGGGCATTAGAACAGGCCTTGTTCTAGTGGGAGGTGGTTGATTCACCTTTCCTGGATGTGTTTAAGGCATAGGTGGACAAGGTGCTAAGGGGCATGGTTTAGTGTTCAATAGGAATGCTTGGACTCGATGATCTGGTGGGTCTCTTCCAACGTTGTTATTCTATGATTCTATGAAGATAAATTTCTGTGTTATCAATTGTTTAGGTAATCTCAAGTGTGTCAGTAACCATGTCAGGAACCATTGTAGTGTCCAGGTGCCTATAGACTGGACGGTTCCGCAGAGTGAGTTACATGGTCACATCTGAGTTCAGAACTGCAGTGAAACATCCTTAGAAGTGGTATACAGTCATCTGCAATGACAAGCTGTTTCTAGAGCCCTTGGTGAACTTGTGGTCAAGACTAGCCAACACCCTTCTGAAGGACTTCTAGGCAGCTCCTTGGGAGTTCCTGCAGCCATTCTGCAGCACTCCTGCCCCTAGTACCTGAGCAAGGTGAGGGAGCCATCTCTGACTTGGGCATTGCTCCCTCACACATCTTTACACCCAGAGTGTAGGGGTGTCTGTCCTGGTGTGGGTCCTTCAGGACCAGCAAAGCCAACCTGCCACCATGTGCATACCATGAGAGAACAGTGGGGCAGTCCACTGAAGTACAGACAGATGCAGAAGGGGAGGCTTTTAATAGTGATTACTTTCACTACCAAACTTCATCAGATGAGTAAAGTAATGATTTAACATCAGTTTCTTTAACTGTAAAGTTAGAATTACAGTATGTGACACCTAAACAGCTTATGTGGAGACAAAAGATAATTAAGTAGAGGACAACTGTAAAAGTATGGTATGTTAATGATAAATCTGAATTCGAGAGCAGACAAATAATTACTGAGTGGAAAATTTTCGTCTTTTTTGGCAATTATCTACCAGGAGCATTAATCTATAGCAGGGAAGTTCCAAATTTCCTGTCCTGCTTTAATATACAATTAGTCTTAAGTTTAGAAAAACCCAAAATAACAATGTCACTGTCACTACAAATTCATAAGGATGTCACTGAATGTAGTGATTTAACTGTGGTGGAAAATAGCTATTTGCAGTGAGTAGGAATAAAAATATTTATCACCTGAAATAGTTACACTGCTTTCTGCAGCAAAAGAAACCTGCTTATATAAGATATGTTTAGCACACTAATGTAAACTGATCTCATTTTTGGCTCTGTGGTTGAGTCAGCCAATTCTGACTTTTTTTCTACAGGGCTGTATACAGGCTACTAGATTCTCTGTAGGTCTCATATATGGGCTCATACTATATATTAAAAAAGTTGTTCAAATGGCAAAATCCGATACCAAAAGAACTAGATAGAAGAAAGAGACAAAAAAATTAAACTACTAATAATTAATCTAATAAATGGACAGAGTGTAAAGTAATATTGGATACTCCTAGAGCTGTATTTACAAACACTTAAGTCACTATATACAACAAGGAATAACATAGAAGGAATTATAATGTAAAATTGTTGAAGACAATTATTGCTGTAGGTTCTGTGGCAAATATGCATTTAGTTTTTGTGTTGTAATCAACAACTAATACATGACAATGTTCCTCAAAAAGGACACAGAAGAAGGAATCTTGACTTTTTTAATTTGAAGGAAGGGGAAAAAAAGCATTATGAACATTTTTATTACCAATGCTGAAATAATTTCCTCTAGAATCAAGTGGATATCTTTTCAGCATTATGCAAAATTAATTTTTCACATTTATAATTATGCTTCTCTTTCACCTCTTATTTTTTGTTTGTTTATATTGCTTTTTGTTTGTTTTGTTCTGTTTTTATTACTGGTGATATCCATTTTTACACTTTTAAACTCCTGAAGCTAATTAATTGCCATTTTGCACAGCCTGCTGCAATGAACCATGCTGGTGAGCCGTGGAAGTGATGGTAGCACCGTTGCAGCTGGGAAAGAGGAATGTTATGATGAACATAACCCCACCACAGTCAGACCATGGACTTGGATGAACCCCTCCACAGAATGAATACTGGTCTGTTAGAGAGTCCCTTTTTACAGTCCTTTCTTCAGCACTTTGTCATTAAGCGGCTGAGGCATGGTTTGAAGAAGGACTATTTATATCTTGTCCAGTTTTGAAACCTCTCTAATGTAGTAATAAATGTTCTCATCTAAAGAAACAATGAATACTTTTTAACTATAATATTACTTTCTTCATTGCAGCAGATGTCTGTGTTAAACTAGGGTCTTTTAAGCTGGACAGAGAGAAGCAGAGATTTTTACCACAAAAGGTTCACACATACAAGACAAAATAGCATTATCATTTTTTGTCATTTTTTATTCCTTCTTTCCTATACTAACTTCTTCGAAAATACATTTATTTTCATAGTGCAGCAATGTCTGTCACATTGTTTCCTCTACCCCAAAACATCCTCCTTGGCTTTGAGCTGAGTATGTGGATGAAGAGGTTAGTATTCCCCATCAAGAGGATGCTAACTTGGAGTGGTTGATCCCTCTCCCCATCATGGCACCCACACGTTCCTCATTCTGCTCAGAACTCCTCACATTCTGCTACCTACCCTCAGCTGCACTCACTCTGAGTCACCCATACAACTGGACTGTGACCTGTACTTAATCATTACTTAAAGTCATTTAATTTAAATTGGCTGTCTCTCTACTGCCAGGCACAGATTTACCTGGGTACCCGGGCTCCTGCACCGAATGCTTTCCTGCTTCTGTTTAAATCAGTATTTGCCTCCCCATACAGTCTCTCTGTACTGCCTTGGCCTGCTCAGTGAAACCTGTAGCCTTCTCATGATTTTAGGTTCTGCCTAGAGCTAGTGGTACAGATTTGGTTTATCACAGAAAAATTTTTCTTGTTATACCACATATGGTATAAATCAGTGCTTAGATACTGTGGTGGTGAAAGCCATGAAAAAAATCCCAAATCAACATTGAATTTGACTCATAATATTTTACATTGGACGTGTTGGAGACTGCAAGCTTAATTCTATTCCTGAGTATTCAGTATCGTGAGTACTGAGACAATTGACATTTTTAAATCTTTTTTAATCTATTTTTTGAAAAATAACTCTTAATTTGAGAAAAGCATCTCTGAAAAATGAAATAAACTTTGCATGAATGTATTCACATAAATAAAAATTAATTTAATAAGGACATGTATGATTAGGTCATATATTGAGGAAAAAATGCTGACTTATGTAATTGACATCTAAAATTCAACAAATCTTAAGTATAATGCTGAAATACTTAAGTTCCCAGTGCATTTCTTTTTTGAGAGAGAGCTAAATAAACGCTATCAACTGTCTATAAATCTAGTCTTCCAAATGTTGAATTTTGCTGTGAAAAATGACTTTTCTTAAAAGTAATATGGAAGAGTTTCTGAAACCAGAAATGAGAACCTCTCTCAGTTCCAAGTATAGAATATCACAAGCAAGCACATATTTGCTCAAGTGCATCAAGACAGCCCTCTCACTCTGAAAAACAAAACTGAAGGGAGGGAGGTCTGACATCTGCTTTAACAATAGGTCTGTACAAAGCAACTCAAACAACTCTAAAACACACTCATTTCCACTCACAGATGTTTTCACTGGTTTGCCATGGTAATGCACCAGCATAACCAAAAGTAGATCTTAGCCCCATTAAGTCTATTTTGATTGCGAGTACCATCCTGTAAGAAGAAACAACTTGAAATATGATTCTATCAATTTCCTTTTGAAGCAAATCTTTTGCTTTATTTATGAAAAGGTTGTCAAATCTTGTGTTTAATCAGTATCATTTGATCTCTTGATGGCCCTGTAGCTCATTGGCTTAGAATATATTGAATGGATAAAAAAATGACTAAAAGGTCTTATACAACCAGCTCCTTGAAAAATTATTTAAAGAAACACAGAAGAAAAACTGCTCAACTTACCAAGCTTGGACTTGTAGGATTGGTTTGAATAAGGAAGTAACACAAGATTACAGAAATAAAAAAAAAATCCAAAGAGTTATTTTGGTACATTCTCTTTTTACCCATAAACAGGGGTTACACTAATAAAGATTGATAATTTTCAGAAGAAAATATCATTAATACCATTGAAAACAAGACATACAGGTGAATTCTGATTTAAGGGCTACTTTTAGCCTGGGCCAGATAATGCCACCTGCTTTTTCAGAAGGAGTAGCCTACATGGTGCATGACACTACAAACTAAGTACCAGACTGGTTGTGTGCTCCTACTCAACTGATGCCAGCCCTCATTTGGTGCTAACCCAGTCCCTGCATGTTACACAGAAAATTCTGACAGGATGAATAGTCTCATTACCTCAGGAACATTACAAATCTGACCATTTTAGGCCTATATCAAGAGATAAGCAACAAAAAACCCCTTAAGGTAGCATGCACATTACAAGCAATCACAGCAAAGTCACGGCCACTAGATAAGGTCAGAATGGGTCAATGCCATCCCCTGAGGAATCTAGGAAATAAGTATATTCTAGGTCAATAAACACCACTACCTTTCCCTGACGAGTCCAGGTTATAAAATGAAATGTTCTCAGGGCTAGCAGAGGCCGCATATTGTCTACTAGGGCAGAACAAGGCAATTAAAATGAACTTATGTGTGCAGTGTCAATATGCCTTTAATAGGTCAGGTAAAATCAAACAGAGGCTCCTCACTTTTAACTAAAACCAAACAAATCAAACAGAGGGCTTTTAGCCCTAGTTTAAGACCAGAGAAATACATATAGAACAGGTTTCCAGCCTCTTTCAGTTTGTAGATCCCTTTCAGTTTGTAGATCCCTCCACAAGTTTCCCATGGCTCAGAACGTCAATGTAAAGCACCTGGCAATAGCACTATTTCTCTTAGTTACATGTATAAGATGCACAAAAATTACCCTAGGATGAAGAACCCTCATCATTGACAGGTCTAATCTCTGTCCAAGTCTACAGAAATCAGAGGAGTCTCTAGTCCTGGATTATCCTCCAAGATTTTCTACTAGATGTAGATAGCACAGGATTTCCCATTTCTAGAGGACTAGGCAGGTATGGGTCAAGGATTGGTGGGCCTGGCCAGTGTGATCTGGGGCAAAGTTCATCTTCCTTGGTGGTGTGCTGCTAGCCAGGTCCCTCTGTTCTGGATGTCAGAGATGTCCATGCCCTGTCAGCAGAAGGCCTGTGGCCAGGGAGGGCTGAAGAAATTCATAGAATTCAGAATTATTGAGGTTGGAAGGGACATTGAAGGACACCTAGTCCAACCCCCTACAGTGGGCAGGTACATCTTCAACTAGATCAGGGTTCTCTGAGCCCCATCCAACCTGACTTTGAATGTTTCCAGGAATGGAATATCTACTACCTCTCTGAGCAAGGTGTTCCAGTGTTTTACCACCCTCAGAGTAAAAGATTTCTTCCTTCCACCAAGTTTCAGTATTGTCAACTAGGTCATAGCTTTCCAGCAGTACAGTGTCTGCCTGCTTCTCTTGTTTGTTGCCCAGGCTGCACACGTTCCTGTAGAGGTACTTCAGCTGGGTTGCTGGCCATGCCGCCTCTTTAGAGGAGCACCTTTTTGTTCCTCTGTGGTATTTCCCTATTGATTCCCTGTTGGCTTGTGCTACCATGTTATCCCCTTGCTTCGAGTGTTCTACAGTGTGCTCAGTACATTTCTGAGCAACAGATTGAGGGTTCTTACTAGTACCCCATGCCTCTGGCCTTGGCTTGTCCTCCTACACCTTGTCATAAGCAAGTCTGATATTATCCCCCTCCCAATCTAGTTTAAAGCTCTACTTGTGAACCCCAGAATCCAAAACCCTCTTCCCCTTTTGAGACAGATGAATCCCCTCTGAATCTAGCAAGCCTGGTGCTGTGAAGAATTCCATTGTAAATAAAACCAAAACTGTGGCAGTGAAACCAGCCATGCAGTCATGTATTAATAGACCACACAAATTTGATTTTATCAGTGTCGCTGCCCATAGCTGGAAGAACAGAAGAGAACATAACTTGTGCTTCCAATTCCTTCACCATCTGTCCCAAGGCTCTAAAGTCTCTTTTGATTGTCATTGGACTACATTTTCTAGCTTCATCACTACCAACATGGAAAAGCAGTAGTGGTAGTTGTCTGAGGGCTTCATCAAGCTAGGAAGTTTCCCAGGGACATCCTTTAGCCAGGTCTCAGGGAGGCAGCACACTTGCCTATGAGGAGAGTCTGTCTGGTATTTCAGACCCTCTGTTCCACTCAGAAGTGAGTCATTTACAAATATGACTTGTCTTTTCTTCCACACAGAGGTAGTTGTGAGGCATAGAGTAGATGTGTTGGACCTTGGTGATGTCTCTGGAGTGTATGAACCATCTTCCATGTCATGAACTGGTTGACTTAGCACATCCAGAGTTTCATACCTGTTATGCAGAGTGAGCAAGGAAGGGGTTCATCTGCCTCTATGAGTATGGGCTTGCCTCCATTCACTCATCTGCTCTAAGCTACTACCTGTGCTTGGTAGGAGGAGGGAATGGTATTCCTGTTCCTGTCTTTCCCTTAATGGTTGTTCCTGTGCCTATTTCAGGCAGGGTAGAGCATGGTAGCACCAGTCTATCTCTTCCTCGGCCTCTCTGATGGTTCTTAACCACTCTAGTTCATCTCTCAACACTGCCACCATGCTGAGCAGGTCATCCACCTTCTCACATCTCACAAAATCATTCTCGCTATTGTCACTGGTTACCAGTGAGAGGTACTCCCTGCAGCCATAGACCTGACTGCATGTTTCCTCGGAGACTCTGTCTGAGTGGACATATCTGTTTTGCCAAGAGCAGAGGACCTGACTTTCTGCCACCTGGATACCATAGTTGAGCCCTTGCTGAGAAAAAAGTAACTATGGATTGAATTCATGTCCTGAGCTGGTAGGGTGACTGCACCATTTCTGCCTGCCCTGCCTGTGCATGCTGCCCCACAATTCCCTGGCTGATATGCCATGTTCCATTTGCCTGCTGTTTCCAGAGCTTCTGGTTGCTGGTGCTACCTGGGCTGCTTTTTGTAGATGTGAGAGAACTACCATTCCCAAGAACCTACAGAGCTATTTCACAGTCAGCCATTGAAATAGTTCTTATCATGGTTCATGGATCCCTGAGTCAGGCACAGAAAACTGTCCAGTACTTATTCTCCTGTTTCAGGGAAAATAAATTGTTTTTACTCTTAAGGAGACGTGACACTGCAAACCAGGTATTTCAATGCCACTTCAAAACCATAGGTTTGACAAAGAAAGGAGTGACTTTCATGGTCATTCTCTGTAGAGTCATGCCACTGCAGGAAGGATAGATTCTCCAAGCAGGAGTAATTCATAAACAACGAAGTTGCTTTTGTGTACCCATCAGTGTTCTACTTTCCCCCTCACTCAATTGAACTATTCACTACCAGTCACAGATTCCTCCCTCCAGCAGCATTAGAAAATGGATTTAAAGCAGTAGGGCCTCTCCTCAAAGCAAAGGAATGCATTTGGATCTTATAACACATGTCACTAAAAATACTAAATCAAAATAGATCAGTATGTTTTATTTTAAAGTGTATGACTTGGAGACATCTTATTCTAGGAGATTATTTTATTTTACTTTTTGTCCCATTCAGGATTAATATATTTTTAAATGTCTGCTGTTCCCATGAAATACAGACATTCCAAAGCCTGTCTCTGGTCCCGGTGCTGCTGTGGTCTCTGCTCACCATGAGATGGGAGTAGAGAGTTCCTAACCCAGCATCAGACGGGAGGCTTTATGTACTGAATGCTTGATGCAAGAAAAAAATTTTCTAAATCCCTTTCTAATCTCTCTCTGATGGATATGAATAATAGAAATCCTAGCTCTCCCTATCCAGACTTGCAGATATATTCTTCACGTGGAACAAAGAACATCACCTATTAAGGAGCATGTTCCTGTGTACTTAGTTAAGCAAGTTCCCATTATACCAGCTCAGTTGGCAAGAGCAGCACAATGCCTAACATTCAGTGACACTCAAATCGAATACTTTTGTTGTAATCACCTGCTCATTTGAATTATTACTTTGTCAGTCTTTTTATGTTGGAAAGTTCTTTCCCTTTTTATTTTAAAGTCTGTGCTTAAAACAAGAAAAAATCCAGAATTTTTAGTCAGCAGTAGTCACCACTACTTAACACCTTATAGTACATCCTTTAAAAGAAACAGAGAACAACAGGGATGCTAGCTAAAAAAAGAAAAACATATTTCTATAAATATATAAATAACAAAAGAAGAACTAGGGAGACCATACTGTCCCTATTGGACACAGAAGGAACAACAGTGACAGGGGATGAGGAGAAGGCTGAGGTACTTAATGCCTCCTTTGCCTCAGTCTTTAATCGTAAAGAAAGTTGCTCCCTCTGTGTACAAAACCTGGAACTAGAGGAGCAATACGAGGCTCCCATGGTCCAAGAGGAGGTGGTCAGAGCCTTGCTTGCCCAACTAGACACTCACAAGTCTATGGGGCTGGACAGGATTCACCCAAGGGTATTGAAGGAGCTGGCAGATGTACCGGCCAAACCCCTTTCCATCATCTTCCAACAGTCCTGGAAGATTGGGGAGGTTGCACTGGACTGGAGGTTGGCTGATGTTGTACCCATCTACAGGAAGGGTTGCAGGGAGGATCCAGGGAACTACAGGCCAGTCAGTCTGACCTCAGTGCCAGGGAAAGTCATGGAACAGGTGATCTTGAGTGCTATCATGAAGCATATGTAAGAGAATCTGGTGATCAGGTCCAGTCAACATGGGTTCACAAAAGGCAGGTCTTGCCAAACCAACCTGATCGCCTTCTATGACAAAGTCACTCGGCTGCTGGATGAGGGAAACGATATGGATGTGGTCTTCCTGGACTTCAGTAAAGCCTTTGACACAGTTTCGCACAGCATCCTGCTTCGGAAACTGTCAGCCTCTGGCCTGGACAGGCGCACACTCTCCTGGGTGGAAATCTGGTTGGATAACCGGGCCCAAAGAGTGGTGGTAAATGGTGTTAAATCCAGCTGAAGGCCAGTTACAAGTGGGGTTCTCCAGGGCTCAGTGCTTGGTCCAGCCCTGTTCTATGATTAGTTTACTGGTGCTTTTTTGCCCTTTCTTCAGCTGCAAAAGAGAACCAGGTCATCAGGCCCAGTCAACACTGGTTTACAAAAGGCAGGTCTTGCCAAACTAACCTGATCGCCTTCTATGACAAAGTGACTCGGCTGCTGGACTAGAGAAAGGGTGTGGATGTGGCCTACCTGGACTTAGTAAAGCCTTTGACATGGCTATGGAAATGTCAGCCTCTGGCCTGGAGAGGCACACACTCTCCTGTGTGGAAAACTGGTTGGCTGGCCGGGCCCAGAGAGTGATGGGAAATGGAGTTAAATCCAGCTGGAGGCCAGTGACAAGTGGTGTTCCCCAGGGCTCAGTGCTGGGTCCAGCCCTGTTCAATGTCTTCATCAATGACCTGGATGAAGGCATTGAGTGCACCCTTAGCAAGTTTGCCGATGACACTAAGCTGGGAGAGAGTGTGGATCTGCTGGAGGGTAGGGAGGTTCTGCAAAGGGATCTGAACAGGCTGGATGGCTGGGCTGAGACCGGTGAGGTTTAACAAGGCCAAATGCCGGGTCCTGCACCTGGGGCACAACAACCCTATGCAGAGCTACAGACTGGGAGAAGCCTGGCTGGAAAACTGCCAGGAGGAGAGGGACCTGGGGGTGTTGGTTGACAGCCGACTGAACATGAGCCAGCAGTGTGCCCAGGTGGCCAAGAAGGCCAAAGGCATCTTAGCTTGTATCAGAAACGGTGTGACCAGCAGGTCCAGGGAGGCTATTCTCCCTCCATACTCCGCACTGAGGAGACCGCTCCCTGAATCCTGTGTTCAGTTCTGGGCCCCTCACCACAAGAAGGGTATTGAGACTCTGGAGCAAGTCCAGAGAAGAGCGATGAAGCTGGTGAAGGGGCTGGAGAACAGAACCTATGAGGAGTGGCAGAGAGATGGGGTTGTTTATCCTGGAGAAGAGGAGGCTGAGAGGAGACCTCATTACTCTCTACAAGTACCTGAAAGGTGATTGTGGAGAGGAGGGAGCTGGCCTCTTCTCCCAAGTGATAGGGGACAGGACAAGAGGGAATGGCCTCAAGCTCCACCAGGGGAGATTTAGGCTGGACACTAGGAGGAGGTTTTTCACAGAAAGGGTCATTGGACATTGGAATAGGCTGCCCAGGGAGGTGGTTGATTTACCTTCCCTGGAGGTGTTTAAGGCACGGGTGGACGAGGTCGTGAGGGACATGGTTTAGTGTTTGATAGGAATGGTTGGACTCAATGATCTGGTGGGTCTCTTCCAACCTGGTGATTCTATGATTCTATGATTCTGTGATTCTATTTTAATAACTCAATCAAATTATCAATGTTCCTTTGCAAGAAGGAATAGAGATCTACTAACAGAGTCAGTTATTTCCTGGAAGTAGGATTGTCTGAAAAAAAACATGAGGTGGAATGTATCACTCTAAACAGGAACAGCTACAAGAGTGATGATCTCCTTCACAAGTTAATTTTACAGATGTGGCTATTGCTTTGAATTAACCAACCCACACATTTGTATGAAAGGAAAGCTGAAGGTTTAAAATCCTTTGGATTAGCTAAGTACAATCTATCTCAAATTACAGAGCACTGCCAACACTCAACATTTCTCAGGGAGCTTCAAAATATCGAGAGGAACTTGTTGAAATTGAAAACTGAACATCACTTGTAGATTATTTTCTTTGGCCTTCTGTCTGTCGCCCTGTAACCACTGCTCTGAGCTCTTGGAATCTGTTACCGAAGTGGCATAGAGCAGGTCAAGCTAGGCAAGACGACATCTGTGTCTGTAAGGGTTCAGAAATGAGCAAAGCATGAAGCTAAACAGTAAAAAGACATTGTAACAGATGTATGAAAGAAATATATATCTGCCTGAAAATGAAGTCCTGATAAGACGAAGTAACATTGGCTGAAAAAATTTCACACTCTCATCAATTCACACACGTCTGGGACTCAGGGAGAGTAGCAGAAATTTTCATTTATTTAAAAAAAATGAGTTTAATTACAAAAATATGAACATGGGTCTATATTTGCCCCAGTGAGTGTGTGAGTAAATGATGGGCACTTTTCAAAGCAATGAAGAGGAAACTGGGCTTGCAGGATTTTTCTTGTTAGTCATACATTTGTTTTTACCAAACTCATTGTGTTTCCAGGTGTTTAGCTGAGTTGTTTGCTTGGCAATATGGGTGTCTAACATATGTCGAGTAACCTGATTACGCTTCTTTAAGGAATCCTGCCTGCAGAGCCATGGCTGCAGTTCTTCATGCCCCACTGCTGCTGCTGTGGGGGATTACAGACAGCCCTTTATTATCTGTGACTCACGTCATGATGGGCTAATTGCACAGACTCAGTCAGTGTATTGTGCAGGGCATGTGGATCCTGCTCAACACTCCTTTGTTCTGTGCATACTGCCAGGGCTGTTGTCCCATATATTGGGTGGTCAGTGTTGCATACAAATACCTTGCTTTTTGCCACAAACTCTGCAGCTGAATTGCTAAATATGAATGCTGGAACCCCAGTTCCCTGCAAATGAGTTGGGGTTTTGTTATGACTTTCAGTGAGGTTAGGCTCTTGTACACCGTTGGATGCTTGTTCCTTATGAAGCAATAGTAGATTTGTAAATGTTGCCATTTGTCAGCTGCCATTTTCTGGAATTATGAGATTATATCTTTATGGTTTTTATTAACTGTTACTATCACCTTAAGCATTATTTCTCTATTCCAGGGACCTTTAGGTTGGTCACAGAGACTTTAGGACATTTGAGAGAACAGGAATGGATTTTTAACATTAGCAGAGCACCTGAGGGGCTTGGGAAGGGAAACATGGCTGGAGGGAACAGGATTAGACTTTATTTATTAATGGATAATGTGCTTTGTCCATGGCCTGGTGGCTTTTATCATAGAGTTCCTAGAGTCACAGACAGTCCCTGGAGTAAGCTTTTCTTTAAAAAAATACACTATTTATTTTACATAAAACTGCAAAGGTTTGCTATACAGCCTCTTTCTCAGTGACAGTAGTGATGCTGTCCAATAAATTAGGCAAGCAGAGTACATGTAAGAAAATTTATGTCCTTTTTTTATTGAATAATTATATTCCCATATTAAAACTGGGTCTTGTTACATTCAAATCAAGTATATATTTTATACATATATAGCTGCAGCATCCTGATGTTGTGTATCAGCCTGTCCCTGTCCCCAAGGACATGACCAATGCCTGGGGATGGGGCTGCCTCACTGTACCCCCATACTGCCCAGGTCCTTGGTTGTGGAGTGGGACAGCCACTGTTGCAAGGTCCTGTTCTGCTGCACTGGGAGTTAGTTATGGTCCTGACCTCTAAGGAGCTGCTGGCCCCTGCAGTGCCCTACCATCAGCAGAGCACAAGATAAAAACCCATGTGTCCCACATGCAGCTCAGTGAGGACAAGCAAAGCACACTGAAAGGAGAGAAGGACTCACTATTCTGGAATGGCTGATGTGCCATACAAAATATCACGTTCCCAGTACTGCTGCACACTCCTGAAGGCTGACTAGATCCTCAATAGATCAAAGCTGGAAACAGGTGTGGAGAATATGTCACTCAGGAAACAGTAAAAACAGTTGGAGATACCTCTTATCTGAGGCAGGAGGTGGCAAATGCCCTTCCATTGGTGGTGTCCCATCCACGCACAGATATCTTATTACCCCTCATTACCTCATTACTAATCTAGAACCTGTGTCTGGGTCTGTGAGATCCCCAAAAGAGGCTAGTGTCACACTTAATGAAGTATGGCTAAAGGCAGCCTTCATAAAGGCCAGATAAGTGCCATGGAGCCAGATGATGGGGGAAACCACACCTTTCTTCACACATCTTCATCCAACCCCATCTCAAATGAGATTTTACAGCATCTGTACATAACCCATCTTGATGTTTCACTGTCTTGACTGATGATCTGTAATGTGTTATCTGGTGCCAGGTGGTATTTACAGAAGAAGTAAGAAAATTATAGGTTAATTAAATCACCTTACTCATCTCTTCCACAACTCGGAAAATGAGTGAACAGAAAACCATTACTCTTCATCCTTTATTATCACTTATCTTGAGCAGATCCCTTTGCAAAGGATTCAGAAGACGCTCACATGCCTCTCAGATGTAGGACTATTGAACAGCATTATCCAATTCTGCTTTACAAGTTTTCAAACTTATTTTAAATGATGGTAGCACTTTGGCAAAACCTATGCTATAAAATATGGATTTGTTAGACATGAAAATAAAATATTTAGTATTTCTTTCTATTTACCAACAAATCACATCAAAAATGAAAAAGCAAGTATTTTGCAGACTTATATTCCCAAAATTCAGACAGAAAAAATCGTCTATGAAAAATCTCAGAAAATTTAGAAAATGTTCCACTTGGGGCATAAAACAAATTTAACAACTTATTGGGAGCAGCAGTGCACATTTTTTTTATGCTTCTGAAAAATACCTGTTGTTTTTTATCAAGAGACTAGACTCTTCTCAAGTATAATGGGCCATCTCTGAAATAGTGTTACTGCAGCACACCAGAAAGGCCAGGCTTTGACATCAATACAGAGGAGTAAAAGGGAACTGATTCCAGCCACTGGATCCTCAACTCTTACTACTTCCAGTATGATAATTTACCACTTGTGAAAAAACAGAGGACTGCAGCATGGCGTTTCACACAGGGTCAGCACTGGAGAGTGACAAAGGGGAACAGCCTTCTTGCTCAGCTGCTGATGGCAGTTTAAGGAAGGTACATGTCACGATCTTAGGGCTGCTGAACTCTGGTGGTGACCAGTAGTGATCAAGCACAGCCATGCTCTCACATCTTTCTTCATTAGGAAGTAGACAGGAGAGCTAACACACAATTCTGTACTGTTGTTTCATATAGCCATTTTGGAACCTTGCAAAAAAGTGGAATTCCACAGGCAGGGCTTTCCTCATCAGAGCCCTCAACCCAAAGACCTACTCAGCTAGGGAGAAGACTTCAGCTGACTACAGTGAGCACTAAATCAAACAGACAGGCATTTTCAGACACTAGGACTTCACCTCATGGGGGTAGGGCTGGAACTTGGGTGTCATCTTTTCTTAATGACTGATTATCTCCTCCCAAAAAGCATACAGAACAACCCAGAAGACTTGTGTTGTTACTATTGACAGCAATGAACTGGGAAGGAAACAGTTTAATCTGTTTTCGACTATAAAATGAGGCAGTAATCTCATAGCTTAATCCTCTCTCTATCACAAAATCAGTCTGCCAGATGCAGTTTTGGAGTTCTTTTACCTTTGTGATGGAAAGTTGGGGTTCTGTTATTTGCCAAAAAGAAGTTGCAAGCCTTTAGCCTCCTCTCCATGTCTCCTTCTAACAGATTGCCTTAACTGCCAGGTAACAACTCCAGCTAGGATAGGCAACAGTAGTAGTTACATAGATTAAGCATCTGAGATTTTTTCTTCATTCTATTATTCTTATTCATGATTTTGGAATTTTTTTATGTTAATCTCAAATCCGTACATGCCTTACTTTGAACTTTTCAATAAAAAAACCAGCACATCAGAAGAAGAGAATAAAAGTCATAACCAAATAATAAGCTTCATTAAAAAAATTAAAAAAAAAAAACTGAGCAAGCTGGAAATAAATATGTTCTGGACCATGTTATTTAAAAAGCCCTAAGAGAGCAAAAACTGTTAATTTGGCAACAAATTTCTGAGAAACTGAATAGTAAATAAGCTTTAGATAACACTAATTATGAAGTAGTTTCGAATGCTACTGCTGCAGCTGCCAGAACACCTTATATAGCTCTATTCTTTGACAATATTTTTATCAAGCATTTGAAATGACAAGAGTTCTTGTAGCCAAATTTGAGCAGATTTTGTCAAGCTTCATTCCTATAGAAAATCAAGAATGCTACAGACTTACAAGTGAAAAAAAAATGGAACACAACAAAAATCAGAGTCATGATGGAAAATAAAGACTTTTTAAATAAAAGATACTTCATCAACAAATATCTGCTGAGATATGAGCACATAGGCTCATAAGTAAGCAATATCTGTCAGGTTAAAATATTCTAATTTGACTTAAATGCACGTGAAACAGAAAGATCATTGCAAAATTCTGTCTGGGCAGCTGGGGGCAATTCTTTACTCCATCAACCCTAAGGCTAAATCACCTCCTTATGCAAGAGCTTAACAGCAAAGCATGTATACAAATCTGTACTTAGAAATGAATGTCCTCGTGCTATATAGAATACTTACACCTGTGGTTTCTTTAAGTAGTCTTTTTCTTGCCAGATACCAGATGATTCAGTAATCATATGTGTCAAGAATGATGAAAATTAATTCCAAGTTCTTCCTGCCTCAACAGTATTTCAGCAGCAATAGGGAGGCCCTACTTCCTTGGTGAATAAAGTTTGAAGATTTTAGATAAAATGTCATTTTAAAAGTTGGAAGTAATACAGCGGTGTTTTAAAAAAGAAATAGTGAATTATCACAAGATATGCATACTGACACTAATCTGCACTGTGATTTCTTGCACTAAATAGTTACTTGTATCAAAACAAATTGGAATAACTCACTAGCCTGGTCTAAAGTGAGAACTCCCAATGTAAAAGACTTCAGAATAATGGCAGCAAGTATCCACAAGAACCTCTCTTTGTACAAGTACTCATCCCTGGATCTTTCAACATCTGTGAACTGACATTCTGTAACTCCTAAGAGTTCTGAGAAGCATAAGTGTTCATTTCTTTTCATATCCTACATAAAGATTGGGTTTTGACTAATACTAGACCTGCTGTAACACAGGGAAAACAGTTCAAACACAGCGAAATTTTTATTAGACTGACACTTGGTTTGGGTATTTTATTCACTTGCTATGAAAATGCTGCACCCATTGACTTCTTATCTACAGAGCTTTAGAAAAGAAGGATTGGAGAAGCGGTCAAAGAGTTTTTCTTCCTCTGATTGGGAAATATCATTGCTTATTTTTCCTTCATTACTCTAAGTAAACACAGTAATAAAACTGATCTCAAAAAATTCTTTATTATACTTCAATAAAACACAATTTCTGGGATGTAAATTCATTTTACATTGGGGAGTGACTTATTTAGCCACAAGTTTTATTAATTATTATGAGAGATCTATCCAAGGGCCAAAATGGAATTTTCCAGGCTCCACTTTGAAGATTTTTCTCCTAATGTTGTTAAATATTGTAAACTAGCTTAATTTTAACAGAAACAAAAATAGACTCGACTGTACCAACCTCGTTGTGCTGTGCTTTCAGGGAAGCCTGTCAGTGGCTGTCTGATCAACTTTGATCTTGCTTCCCACTGTAAACATCAAAGATGCTTTTTGTGGCTTACCATAAAAATGAGCATCAGACTCCAGCATGGGCTCTCTTTGTTTGTTATTTTCTGGAGACAACAAATTGCAGAAATGCTGTCTGCAGAAGTGCTAGAAAATATACAGTTTCTGCAGTTTCTACATACTCTGCTCCAACAAGATTTGTTTGCTCCATTTATTTCTCTTATGATTATTGTGCCATTTAGTCTTTTTACAAGTAAATACGTATCAAAACTTGCAGAGTGGTTTGAGTGCCAGACTTGAGAAGTTTGGTATTAAAAAGTACACCTTTGTTTTACATAGAGTACACCAGACCTTCAACAGCTCCCAACAGTGCAATGGCTCTATGAGTTTTGCATCAAATTCTGTGTTCAGTTACGCTGGTGATATCTGGAGTGTTAACCCACCGACATTACAGAGCAAGATTTACGCTAATGAAAACAGAATACTTTCCCCAACAAACTAAACATTTTTAGAATTTCTCAAAGCCTCGTATCTCCCTTTACTGTCACTTTAGCAAAGAATAATTTTACTCCTATGTTTGATTCTGGCAGTAGTCTCAATCCCTACTATTAATATTGATTCAGTCCTTAGAGAAGTCAGTTAGAAATCTTCTTCTTTATCTAGAGTAGAATCGTATCTGTGTTGACAAATCCATCTGCAAGTAATTGTCTACAAGCCCAACTCTCTCAGCTTGTCCTCATATGGGAGATGCCCCAGCCCTTGGATCATCTTTTTAGCCCTCCTCAGGACCCATTCCAACAGCTCCATATCCTTCTTACATTGCGGATTCCAGAACTGGACATAAAACTCCAAGTGGGGTCTCACAAGAGTGGAATAAGGGGCAGAATCACATCACAACATTAAAAAAAGCATCAAAACATCAAAAGCTTTTGAAAAATTTTAATGGTATGTGTACTCCAAGTACATGCTCCAAACATGTTAAAGGCTAGTAAAAAGGAGTTTAAGAACTGTTTATCTTTTTTTTCTTAATATGCACTTATACTTAGTCAGTTTATAATTGTGATATAATTGCTACTTGGGTTAAAGAATCACATTCTGTGTTAAACAAATGAAATATTATCTGTTATATGGCTTTGTGCAAATATGTTGAAAAAGCAGTGACTGTCACTTGGCTGGTATTTGGTGAGTTGTGACAGTGACATACAAATACATGTGCATTTTACACAGTGAGTTTGCTAAGTTCATTTGTATTCTTATAAAACAATTTTAAAATAAGGTCCATAAATAAATGGCATAGATTTTAGGTTCCAGTGAGCATAAAGATCTTCAAAAGAGGATTCACACTTAAAGTGGACAGATCAGTCATTACTGGTATCAGTGATTTAAAAATCAATACACCTTTTTGGTTCAGTGATGGATATTCATGATGTCCCAAAAATCATAGAATCATAGAATAGTTTGGGTTGGAAGGGACCTCAGAGATTATCTAGTTCCAGCCAGCCCACCATGGGCAGGGACAATCCACTACATCAGGTTACCCAAGTAGCCATCCAACCTGGCCTTGAACACTTCCAGGGATGGGTTAGCCACAACTTCCCTTGGCAACCTGTGCCAGTGCCTCAGCACTCTCATGGTGAAGAAATTCTTCCTAATGTCTAGTCTAAATCTGCCCTTCTCCATCTTCTCCATCTCCATCTGTTTCCCCTTGTCCTGTCACCACAAGCTTTTATGAATAGTCTCTCTTGAGCTCTCTTGTAGGCTCCTTTCAGGTACTGGAAGGTCACTATACGATCTCCTCAAAGCCCTCTCTTCTTTGGGCTGAACAAGCCCAACTCTCTCAGCCTGTCCTCATAGACAGGGTGCTCCAACCCTCGAATTGTCCTTGTAGCTCTCCTCTGGACCCATTCCAACAGCTCCATATTCTTCTTACATTGAGGATTCCAGAACAGGATACAATACTCCAGGTGAGGTCTCACAAGAGAAGAATAGAGGGGCAGAACCACTTCCCTCAACCTGCTGGCTACGCTTCTTTTGATGCAGCCCAGGATAGGGTTTGCCTTCTGGTCTGTGAGCACATATTGCTGGCTCATGTTGACCTTGTCATTGGTTAGTATCCCCAGGTCCTTTGCTGCAGGGCAGCTCTCAATCATGTCATCTCTCATTGTGTGCTGAAAATGGGGATTGTCACAATCCAGGTGTAAGACCTTGCACGTGGCTCTGTTGAGCCTCATGATGTTCTCACAGGCCCATTTCTCCAGCTTTTCCAGGTCTCTCTGGATGACATCCCATCCTTCTGATGTGGTAACTACACCACTCAGTTCAGTGTCATGTGCAAACTTGCTGAGGGTGCACTCAATCTTCCTGTCAATATCATTGATGAAGATAATAAACAGTACGGATCCCTGAGGGACACCACTAGTCATGGGTCTCCATCTGGACATCAAACAACTGACCACTACTCTCTGAATACAACCCTCCAACCAGTTTCCTATCCACTGTAGCATACACCCACCAAATCCATACCTCTCCAATTTAGAGAGGGGGATGTTGTGGGGGACCGTGTCAAAGGCTTTACAGAAGTCCAGATGTATCACATTCATCGGTTTACCCATGTACACTGCTGCAGTCACCCCATCATAAAAAGCCATTAACTTGGTCAGACAGGATTTGTCCCTGGTGAAGCCATGCTGGCTACCATTAGTTACCTCCATGTCCTCCATGTGATCTAGCATAGCTTCTAGGAGGATCTGTTCCATGATCTTCCCAGGCACACAGGTGAGGCTGACAGGTTGGTAGTTCCCTGGGTTGTCTTTTCTGCCCTTCTTCCAGTCACAAGGGCAAGGGATTTGTCTCAATTGCTGTGACTTTTCAAATATCGTGGAGAGTGGCTGGGCCACCACATCTGCCAATTCCCTCAGGACTCTGAGATGCATCTCATCAGGTCCCACAGACTTATAAATATTTAGGTTCCTTGGGTGGTCACAAATCTGATCCTTCTCTATAGTGGGAGGGGCTTTACCCAGTCACCATCTTGCCATCCCATGACTCAGGAGGGGTAAGGAGAGTAGTTACCGGTGAAGACTGAGGCAAAAAAAAGTTAAGTACCTCAGCCTACTCCTTGTCTGTTGATAAAATACAGATGCTCTGATTATATGAACATTTGTCTCCATGATGAAGCTTGCATTGAGATATATCTTGCTCTGCAGTGAGGGAGTGATTTAAGCATACTCCCTCTGTCCCTGAAAGGATGGCTGTGGGCTGGGCTCATGGCTGAAATATTAGTAACACTGCTAGCATGACACCTAGCCCAGGAGTCTTCCCACTCAGCATGCTGTCCTGCGCCAGAAACCTTGTGGTGACTTTCTGAGCTGAGCAGGAATAATAGGTGGCTAACACGGGATTTTAGGTATCACTGTTGTGCCTTAGTGACTGATATGGCAACAACTAATCTCCAGGAACCAACAATTATGCCTTGTACAAGCATACCATGCTAGTAGAGAAGTAAACAAAGCAAAGCCTTTGCAGCCCAGCATCAGGGAAAATAATAAGGCCAAACAGAAAAGGAAGAAATGAGTTGTCTTCTGTATCCCTCGTGGTATTTTTTTCCTAATTTTTTTTTAGTAGATTTAAATGTTTAGAGTTACAAAGTACCACAGAAACTAATAAAATCACATTGTATGAAGCCACTCTAGTCACTTTCATTATTTCTGATTATCAAAAATAACTACTTTAATCTCAAAACAAGTACTGAGTGCTGAGGAAAAAATCTAGGACACAAGAATATTCAGAATGAGTTTAAGCTACAAGGAAATGACAGTTTCTTCTTCATCTATGAAAGAGGATTTCTTTTCATGTATCTAAGATGATACCATACTGTTCAGTTATAATATTCAACAGCTTTTTCTTCCCAGAAATAGAAAACTCTCAAACGCTTCTTTTAAATATTAGCTAGCAAGTGGATTGCCTGAAAGTTCTCTGAATCATCTCTTGGGAGATGCAATGTCTTTCTGAGCCACACTGCTTCCAAATAAATGTGCTAAGTGAAAGAAGAACTGGCACCCACACTCAGTGGTGACAATTAATTGAAATTTATCACAGCAATGGTAAATTGTTATCTCTTTGGTCAAGTCAGTATACTGCAATTTAAACATTCCAAGCTTTTAAAATATTAAAAAATAAAGATATTTTTTTCAAGATGCTACATTTTTATTTCTTTAAATTACTGAGAGACATTCTGTAAACTTTTCTTCTGCCTCTGTTGTCTGTTTACATCTCTTCTATTAAAGTCATCATCAGTATTACATCACCAGTCTACTAAACAAAATTATCTGCCATAAACTGCATGAACAAAGACCCTAAATATTTTGTGCTCTCCACAAATTATTTTTCTTCCTCTTCCAGCTACTGCCATCTTATTTGCATGATACTTCCCTGCTGACAACATGAAAACAGTATGCAACACTGAGATAAATTGTCCTCAATGTCTGCAATTGCAGATATTGTACAATTCAGAAGTCAAATCTAAATATTTCTTTTCAATGTAAAAAAAAATATGCTTAAGAGTACGTGCTGATTATGAATCAATTTATGCTTTATCTGTCTCTGTGTATGAAATCTCTGATGATTTTATACATGAAACTATTGATATGGCTTGAGTTCAACTTTATACTTGAGTAAAAATATGCTACTCAGCTTGCCAAAATTCTTGTTGCTTTTACATTAAGAGATATGTTTGGGCATTTTTTTCAATTCAGTTATTTTTTTGCTTTAATAGTGCTTATACTTTACCTTGCAAGTACTATCAAATTCTTTAAAAGATGGAATTAGCACACTTCAAGGATTAGGTTTGAATATAAACGTTTCACACTTCTCATAAAGTGACCCAGTTTAAAAAATATTATTCGTAGATTTCCATATATGGCTACAAAGCTGGCATCACTTTCTACACATTGCTACTTACACTGTGAACATTTTTAGTTCTAATTCAGGAGAATCCACTGGAAAAACTAGAAATATGGTTCTTCATAAGCAGTTTTTAGAAACCAGTTTAGGGAATTTCAGAAATACATAATCATATAGGAAACCTGTCTTTAAAAAGCTCATAAATTCTGATTGATCCTGGAGATAAGCAATCTGTGTCTGACTTTAAACTCTGTTTTGTATGTGGTTTGTTTTATGCTGATAGATCATCGTCACCACTAGATATCACTAACCTGGTTAATGGTAAACTATGAAGACTCATGTTCAAAAAAATATCTTTAAGTATGGCCTGCCTGAAGCTAACAGAAAAAAATTCCACTTTGAGTAGCTAGGTTGGAGACTGAAAAAATTTCAAATGGCAAGAAATAGAAATCATTGCTCTGATCTTTAAAAATTAAAATACTTCACATAACTGGAATTTTAGGAAAATCTATATCACATTTATAATGGATTTTGACAAGTGTTACTCACAGGGTCTTCAAAGGGGCTTGTCTAGGCAACAGCTGGAGCTGTCACAGAAGACGGGATGGGATACCATCCAGAAGGACCTGGACAAGCTTGAGACATGGGCCCATGTGAACCTCAGGGGGTTCAACAAGGCCAAGTGCAAGGTCCTGCATGTGAGTGGGTTAAATACTGATATCAATGCATTCGCAACCCAGAAAACCAACCATACCTGACACTGCATCAGAAGAAGCATAGCTAGCAAGTCAAGGGAAGTGATTCTGCCCCTCTATTCTACTCTGGTGAGAATATATCTGGAGTATTGTGTTCAGTTCTGGAATCCTCAGTAGAGGAAAGACTTGGGCCTGTTAGACCAGGTCCAAAGGAGGGCCACAAAAAATGATGCAAGAGATGGAACACCTCACCTGTGAGGAAAGTCTGAGAGAGTTGTGGTTATTCAGCCTGCAAAAGGCTCTGGCTAGACCTTAAGTACTTAGAGGAAGCTTATGTGAAAGACAATGAGAGACTTTTTACCAGGTCTTGTAGTGACAGGACAAGGGACAATAGTTTTAAACTGAAGGAGAGTATGTTTAGACTGGATATAAGGAAGAAATTTTTTATGTTGTGGTTGGTGAAACACTGGAACAGATGGCTTACAGAGGTGGTAGAAGTCCCAGCTCTGGAAACATTCAAAGTCAGGTTGAGCGCCTAATCTTGCTCATGTCTGTGTTCATTGCCAAAGGACTGGACTAGAAGACCCTCAAAGATGCCTTCAAGCCAAGCTACTCTATGATTCTTTGAAGAGGAAGGAACAGACAGTGCTACAGGTTTCCCAAAGAAAGCTTTGTTGTGTGCAGGTCCAGCAAATGGGGCCTCAAAATCATCAGTCTCATAAGTACTGGAAAAGGTAACTCAGGTGCTGAAGTCTAAACTTCTCAGCTGGCTAGTAAATGCTAGTAAGTGCTAGTAAGTGCTAATAAGCACACTAATCACACCGGCAAGGTTCCTGGCAAAAGCATGTTTGAGGATCTGGAAAATACATGTTTCCTTCTTTAATGCAGAATGCCTGCAGGGGATAGTGATAAGGTGATACAGTATGTTGCTGAACGGACAGGTTGCTTGATTTCAGTCACACATTTTCAGGGAGGGAAAAGGCTTTAAATGCTCTTGAAATAATGAGAGACTGTAAGGAAAGTAAAATGAGTATGTAAATAGTTGCTTCTGGTGGGCATGACTGAAGAGGATTAGCATGATTTCTTCACAGGGTATCTCAGGACACTTCAGGATGAAGATGAACCTGCCACATTTCACACTGCAGAAGTCATTTGTACTGAATTGCTAATCATTAAATACTCCAAAACCGCTTTTTTTCCAGTATTTAAAAAAAACCCCAAAACTAATCACAGCTGTGAATAAAAAGTTTCAGTTCCCATAAGCTAGCACATGGGATTTAAACACTATTCTCTGAGATGTGTTGCAGCTTCACATGTTATAACCCACAGAGTGGAAGCCTGCATGTCCCATTTAATAATTTTTCAGTATGGTAGGGGTTTTTTCACTAATTCTTATTTCCCTAAGAATAAATGAATTGCATTGATAAACCTTCATCTCTTTGTGTAAACCTCTTTTATGAGAATGTAAATATAAAGAAAGAGTATAATTGTAGGAAGGGAACTATGGGGTAGCAATTTTATTGTTGTCGTAACCGGGTCCTTTTGTTTTCCTGTTTGCTTTGTATTGATGGCATTTGTTCTGTCAGCAACAGAAATCAACTTGTCAGGGAAGTTTTTTACATGTACTGCTTATCCTGGAATTCCCTGGGTTTGATTGGTTTTATTTCTTGTTTCTCATTTCGTTAGTTGAGGTTATAAACTCAGAATTGGAAATGAAAAATGATAGCAACTGTAACAACCTCAGTAATTACTAAGTAACTTCAATTTAATGTCCCTGAAGGGCACTTTAGCTGTTTTATATATAATTATTCTGGAAAACAAAAAGGCTCCACCTCTTCTGCCAACATATTGAAAGGTAAGTAGTCTTTCTGAAGATGCCTTAGTACAGACATGCCCAAGTTATCAGGAAAATCATATGGGTGGTGGCTGAATACACAGTATTACAGAATCACTCATTGCTAAAATTAGAACAACCATGAAGTTAAAATTAAATCTGTTAATCCAGGTAGGGGAGAGGGCTTAAGCAGGTGAAAAAGGATTTGTCACAAATACAATAGAAATATAAAGCTGTGAGGATCTGAAAGAGGTCATCTAGCCCACCTGCCTGCTCACGGACAGTTTATGCGCTACCTCTAAGAGACACTTAATCTCTTCTCGAAACACCTTCACGAGAGAATTATGACAATCACCTTGTATAATATGACCCAGTGCTTAGCTTGAACTATGTTTAAACAGAAAGGTGTTTTTTTCTATAAAATATCCCACAAATACTCTTCCTGTACCAGCTGCTGCTTCTGCAAAAGCATGACACCTGGCTGTATTCAGCACAGTTACCACAAAAGCCGGGGGAATTTTCACAGAACTAGTATTGCATCCTAGAGTTCTACATTTGAATATCTGAATTTACATTTGTGACTCTAACACTGTCATTATAGTATTTAACTTATTGATATTAATTCTTGGGAATTGTAACTTCCCTCCATGTGCACAGTATATCAACAGATTGCTTGTGCTAGACCAGCCTGGCTTCTAGGCCAGCTGACATCATCCAAATAATCTCTTTTCAACTCCTGTAAAAAGCAGTATAGGACAAAATTGCTCAAGTTTGGACAAAATTTGGTTTGGTTAAATTTTTGAGGTAATCAAAATATCACATACACTCGTGTCTCTTTGAGGCCCTCCTTCTTATCTAACATGTTAAGAAGAGGAAGGAAAGTAACATTTAAAAAGAAACTTGTGTCCTGTGAACAGGCTGTTCAAAGGATGCTGCAGAGTGTAATTATGAGCAAGTGCAACAGAAACAAAATGAAACTTATCTTTCAGAAGCCTTCTGACCATTTGACTGAATTACCAACAACACTGCATTAAAAATGAGAAATCTTGTTATACCCATGCCAGGGGAAATAAGAAAGGAAATTCTCTTCCTGGGGGAAAACTCTAGGACTTAGATGGCACTCTACAGTACTCCACAATCAGAAATCTAAAAGTTTAGTAAGCAGAAATTAATATGAATACATTTCTTTAAACTGGGAGAACAGCCTTAAAACACTAACCACTTTCAGATATAAGCATAAAAACCAGTTTTCCCCCCCAACATACTATGAGTATCCATGTACTTCTTAGTAGAAATGTAAAAAGATCAAACATTTTACAACACATTCCACTAGTTGAATCCAAAATATTCTAGTCTCATTTCTCCCTTCACGTTCTTGATCCAGTGAGCTCAGAAACATTTGAATTCAAATATGAATATTCACTGCATGCTAGATTCACAGTGTATCAAGGCATGCTGGTATTTCCAAATAATTCCTCTCCTTTTATCCCAGCAGCAGTCTCTGATTGTAGCTATGTCATGCCTTTCAGCCAGACACCATGTCTTCTTTGAAGACCCCGGTGTCTACAACTTGGTATGATAGCTTTTGTGCCTCTAGTTTCAGAGAGACCCAGAATTCCTGCCTGCCACCTCCTCCATGCAGAAAAAGATGTGCTTGAGGATTGAGTCCTGTCTGCACCAAAGTACAATCTCACCCCATTTGTGCACCATGGAATTTATTCCAATTACACTTATTTCTTAGAAACAGATAGGATTTCAAGTGTTTATCCACATCACCTGCTGTGAAAAGCCTGCATTCTTTCAGTGCATTGCCCTCTTACTCATTGAATGTAAAGGAATTCTAGATTTCAAATAAACATAAAGAGCAGTTCAGCCACAACTGTACTGAAGTTAACATCTACTGTGGTAGGGAAGGTACTGGAGTAATTTCTTCCAATCATAATATTTCTTTCTCACTGCTTTGGTGATGTAAGACATGGTGAAACATTTGCCTAGCAAGTGGAAAAGAATGGTATTATCCAGTTTTATAAGAGTCACCATTTCTGGAATACAGTTTGACTAAATGACACTCCCCTTTTTTTCAGAATAAAATAACATATGGGCTGGCTTACAATAGATGACAGGACTTTTAATAACTTCTAGCTTTTCTGGTTATTACAATAAGAAATTACAATGTCTGAGATGTATTTTAATTTAAGGATAAAACATTAAGTTTGCTGTGCTCATAATTCATAAGAGCTCCCAAACATAAACAGACTTTATTACAATAGTTTTAAAAAATTATTATGATAAATGCAAGCAACTTGATTTTTCAAACGCATAACTGATCAGAATAGTGTGTATGTACAGTTTATGAATAGTTTCCAATATGGATGGGTAAGAAACACATCCAGACTTGCAAGAGTATAAAAAATGACAAATCTTCTTAACTTTTTTTTTTGTTCTCTGGCATTAATAAATACAAAACATGTATTAATCCCCTTGCAAGCAAATTTCTTAGTTTTTTCAAGGAATCTGTCAAGTCAGAGTAAGCATTTATTTTAATCAAATTACTAGGCAACAATTGTATTTAAAGACTATAATTCGATTCAGTAATTTTTTTTTTTAAATAAAGCAACCTTTACCATCTCTTTGTTTTAGAAGATTGAATTGTTTTATGGAAAGACACAGGTATCAAAAATGCACCTGACTGCCCAAATTCTCTCCTGGAGGAGGGAAGGGGTGAACAACACATAGTCCAACTCTACACCTTGCTATTTTTACTTCATAAAAGTACGCATTCTTATAGGTAGAAACGTGCTCTGCTTGCAGTCACCGTACTAGAAGGTTGTCTACTCTCAGAGGACTGTGCTAGTACTTAGAAGGAAGCTTGGGATTGCAATACCATCATACTCATGTCAAGTGTTTTCTGCCTTCCAGGATATGTGGAATCAAATCCACTGAAAGCCATCTTTTAGAACACCCTCTTAGCTTAAATTTAGACCCTGGTTGTGTCATGATTGAGAAACAGCAAACTGTTCTATTTGTATTTTGTCACCTCTCTGTCTTATATTGAGAAAAGGCATAATTAGGACTGAGTTCCATGTCCTCTGGGTGGGCTACCAAGCCTTGTACCTGTCTGGGTGTTGCCATAGTATTGTTCAATGTGGTTCTAGCTGATTACACAGAGGTTACATTGGATTTATGAAGGAGTATTAAAAAGAAACAGAATCATAAACAAGTACATTTACAATCTACATGAAGTCAAATTTTAACATAAAAATGTGCTAAAACATTGTCTGTTAGGACAAAAATACCCCAGGTATGATTACATTGTTTTGCTAATACTATGTGCTAATGATGCAGAAATATACTGAAAGAAGAACTTCTAAGAACAAGTAAAGAAACCATTCACCTTTTACATGGCAGACTAGCTCTTTATGACTTGCTGTACCAGTGGGACACAGATAGGAAGTAATTATTACATTCCACTCTGAGGTAGATGCATTCAGCGTAAGATTATTTTTCACCAGTAATATGATACAGGGTATTTCCTTCTGACAGAAAAGTTACATTCAATAACAGAAGGATGTAGGAAATGTGTATTTATCACCGAGCTCAACTGCCCAACTAGAAAACTGTTTTACCACAAACCCTCTGAGATTTCTCTTGAAGATTTGGAGAGGGGAGAGAAGGGAGAAAAGAAGGAAGAGGAGGATGAAGACTAAATATTAATATCCATGATATGGTTGTTTTTGGCATACCTGTAGGTAGCAAGTGGCTTGAACAGAAGTCAAGATTCATGTGCTTTTGCTTATGCTTTTTTCTGAAGCAGTTTGCAATGCAGCAGAAATTCTGCCTGTATTTCATGTATGTCTTTCATCACTAGAAAAGCACAATGAACTGTGACCCCAGATACGTAGCTGCCTTGGGCCAGAAACTCAACAGCAGCATATGGAACAAATAAGAGGACATGTAATATAAGTGACAGAGCCATAACGACCACACTTGCTGTCTACTGCAATAAGCATGTCCAGCTTTGTTATTCTTCAGCACTTCTATCACTTTGTGGCTTTTGAACTACTGCAGTTTTTCTAGGGTGTCATTTTAACCATAGCTATGTGTTACGACTACCTCGGGGCAATGTGCACAATTAGCTATGGATACAAGGAAGAGCAATTGTGTTGTCACCATGGCTACAATTGTAGCTGGTCTGAAGGTCATGGTAAGGAGGAAGGTGTGCTTTTCCTTTACATACTTTGCTTCTTCCATGTCTTCTGCTTTGAAGAGACCAGAATACAGTCACACTTTTCTTCACTTTTTGATTCTTTAACTAGAATCTAGCTTTTCTGCAAGCAAAAGTTCTTTAGGAGTGCACCTTACTCTGGAATAATAAAGCAGTAAGTGAAATAAAAATTCTGGTTTTATATATGCATTTGCTTTAGGGGTAAATTTGCTCAGTAATTACTTTTCTCCACATTTTTGGCTGACCATGCAAACCAGTAGAAGTGTGTCAAAACTGCTCGATGTGATGTTCTTCATGACAGTAGATGTCAATAAGCCTCACTTTTTCTTACTATGTTTGGTGTGATCATACACCCTGTATGCATGCTGCCAGAAGGACATCTCAAATTACCTTGAGAATCCACATGGAAATAAAGTAATAAGCATACCTAGAGCTGCAAAAACATAGAAAGAGATCTCTTTAGCCCTGCTCATGCAGATGAGAGTTTTTTAGAAAACCTGGCTTTCTTAGAGAGCATAGAGACAAGTAACCAGAAAAACCATGTTAGGAGTTATCTGAATGCTGATAGACGACACTGGTGAACAACAAAGGAGTTATAAAATTGTACTTAAATTTTCTCTTTTAGCAAAATGCTTAGTGTTGTCAGTTCTCATGATGATGTGAATATCATTAGGTCACTGACAGCTCTATTAAGGTATGTCTATGACAAGTGTGTTTAGGTTTTATATGAACAGTTTCAGTACCTTTATTCTCCAATACAGAGAAAACTACACTACTTAGACATATTTGTTTAAATAGGAAAACAGGTGGTGTTCTGCTCCATCCCCAGGATACATGGAGCAGACCCGCAGATTACTAAGAAGGACTCAATTAATGCCTGGCTCCAAATCTGGTGCGAGGAAAAGGGCTTTGGGTTCTTTGACCACGGAGTGGTTCGTGCACCCCCTGACATGGGTGCAAAGGTTGGGGCACTTGGGTCTCCTAGTGGGGCTAAGGCCCTTGCTAAAAACCTAGCTAAGCTCATAAATTGAGCTTTAAACTAGATGTGAAGGGGGAGGGGATCCAGTCCAAGCTAGACAACTGCGTGCCTGGATGTAGGCCACTGGAGTTTAGGAGGGGGCGTGCTGGTGAGGACCACCAGCGCATCACCACACAGGTAGTGGGGGAGAATGCAGTCTCGCTCAACAAGGGAGATATAGATATTCTGGCATCAACTACTCCAGGAGGAGTAGTCCCCTCTAGGAGGGCTGAAGGCTCAGCTACTCAGCTGAAGTGCATTTACACCAATGCACGCAGCATGGGGAACAAGATGGAAGAGCTGGAAGCCGTTGTAGGGCAAGGTGTCTTTGATGTCGTTGCCACCACGGAAACGTGGTGGGATGACTCTTATAACTGGAGTTCGGGTATGGTGGGGTATAAACTCTTCAGGAGGGATAGAAAGGGTAGGAGAGGGGGTGGAGTAGCCCTCTTTGTGAGAGAGGACTTGGACACCTCCGAGATGGACTGTGGCAATGAGGAGATTGAGTGCCCGTGGGTTAAGATCAAGGGAGCCCATAACAAGGGAGACTTTATGATGGGAGTCTGTTACAGGCCACCCAGCCAAGGAGAAGCAGCTGATGAGCTCTTCTTTAAACAGCTGGGGTCAATCTCCAAGTCAGTGCCTCTTGTCTTTGTGGGAGACTTCAATCTCCCTGATATCTGCTGGAAGTACAACACAGCAGAAAGGAAGCAGTCTAGGAGGTTCCTGGAGTGCGTGGAAGACAACTTCCTTGCACAGCTGGTCAACGAGCCTACGAGGGAAGGTGCCCTCCTGGACTTGCTGTTTGTCAACAGAGAGGGGCTTGTGGGGGATGTGAGAGTAGGGGGTCGCCTAGGTCTTAGTGATCATGAGATGATAGGGTTTTCTGTCCTAGGTGAAGTGAAGAGGGTGCTAAGCAGGACGGTAGCACTAAATTTTCAGAGGGCAGACTTTGAACTGTTTAGAAGGCTGGTTGGCAAAGTCTCCTGGGAGACAGCACTTGAGGGCAAGGGAGCCCAAGAGGGCTGGGAGTTCTTCAAAAAGGAGATCCTGGCAGCTCAGGAGAAAGCCATCCTCGTGTTCTGGAAAAAAGGCCAGCAGGTGAAAAAACCAGCTTGGTTAAGTAGGGAAATCTTGAGTGACATTAGAAAAAAAAGGAAGATTTATAGGCTCTGGAAGGGGGGACAGGCCTCTTGGAGGGACTACAGGAGGGAAGCGAGGCCATGTAGGGAAAAAATCAGAGGGGCTAAGGCTGAGCTAGAGATCAGATTAGCTAAGTCTGCAAAAGACAATAAAAAATCTTTTTATAAGTATATTAACAGTAAAAGGAGGACAAGGGAGACCATACAGTCCCTTTTGGACTCAGAGGGAACAGCAGTGACAGGGGACGAGGAGAAGGCTGAAGTACTTAATGCCTTCTTTGCCTCAGTCTTTAATTGTAAAGAAAGCTGTTCCCTCTGTGTAGACACCCAGGAAACAGAGGAGCAATATGAGGCTCCCATAGTCCATGAGGAGGAGATCAGAGCCCTGCTTGGCCAACTGGACACCCACAAGTCCATGGGGCCAGATGGGATACATCCTAGGGTTTTGAGGGAGCTGGCGGATGTATTGGCCAAACCCCTTTCCATCATCTTCCAGCAGTCCTGGAAGACTGGGGAGGTACCTCTGGACTGGAGGCTGGCTGATGTAGTTCCCATTTACAAGAAGGGTAGCAGGGAGGATCCGGGGAACTACAGGCCAGTCAGTCTGACCTCAGTGCCAGGGAAAGTCATGGAACAGGTGATCTTGAGTGCTATCATGAAGCACTTACAAGAGAACCGGGTGATCAGGCCCAGTCAACATGGGTTTACCAGAGGCAGGTCCTGCCAAACCAACCTGATCGCCTTCTATGACAAAGTCACTCGGCTGCTGGATGAGGGAAAGGCTGTGGATGTGGTCTTTCTGGACTTGAGTAAAGCCTTTGACACAGTTTCTCACAGCATTCTGCTGCGGAAACTGTCAGCCTCTGGCCTGGACAGACGCACACTCTCCTGGGTAGAGAACTGGCTGGATGGCCGGGCCCAGAGAGTGGTGGTAAATGGTGTTAAGTCCAGCTGGAGGCCAGTGACAAGTGGTGTTCCCCAAGGCTCAGTGCTAGGTCCAGTCCTGTTCAATGTCTTCATCAATGACCTGGATGAGGGCATTGAGGGTACCCTTAGCAAGTTTGCAGATGACACAAAGCTGTGTGCAAGTGTCGATCTGCTGGAGGGTAGGGAGGCTTTGCAAAGGGACCTAAACAGGCTGGACCGCTGGGCAGTGTCCAACGGCATGAGGTTTACCACGGCCAAATGCCGGGTCCTGCACTTGGGGCACAACAACCCTATGCAGAGCTACAGACTGGGAGAAGCCTGGCTGGAAAACTGCCAGGAGGAGAGGGACCTGGGGGTGTTGGTTGACAGCCGACTGAACATGAGCCAGCAGTGTGCCCAGGTGGCCAAGAGGGCCAATGGCATCCTGGCTTGTATCAGACAGGGTGTGACCAGCAGGTCCAGGGAGGTGATTCTCCCTCTGTACTCAGCACTGGTGAGGCCGCTCCTTGAATATTGTGTTCAGTTCTGGGCCCCTTACCACAAGAAGGATGTTGAGGCTCTGGAGCAAGTCCAGAGAAGAGCAACGAGGCTGGTGAAGGGGCTGGAGAACAGAACCTATGAGGAGCGTCTGAGAGAGCTGGGGTTGTTTAGCCTGGAGAAGAGGAGGCTGAGAGGAGACCTCATTACTCTCTACAAGTACCTGAAAGGTGGTTGTGGAGAGGAGGGAGCTGGCCTCTTCTCCCAAGTGACAGGGGACAGGATGAGAGGGAATGGCCTCAAGCTCCGCCAAGGTAGATTTAGGCTGGAGATTAGGAGGAGGTTTTTCACGCAGAGGGTCATTGGGCATTGGAATAGGCTGCCCAGGGAGGTGGTTGAGTCGCCTTCCCTGGAGGTGTTTAAGACACAGGTGGATCAGGTATTGAGAGAATTGGTTTAGTGTTAGATAGGAATGGTTGGACTAAAAGATTCGATAGGTCCCTTTCAACCTGGTTGTTCTGTGATTCTGTGATATATAATCCCCACAGCATTGTTATTCAAATGAGTCATCAATTCACTTATTAATCTGTAGAATTTGTAGATATTTAATAAAATGGAATCTAGACCTGCATTTGTGAAAGGCAGAACATAAGTTTTGAAGCTTTGAGAGCTCAGTTTGAAACATTGTGCCCCTCAGGTAAGGCAGCTATGCAAAGTTAGGAATATCACAATAATTTATTTTTCAGTTACTCACATAAGAATCAGATTTTTATGTTTAATAAAGTAATGTGAAATGCATCTAAACATTTTATCTCTGTAGATAAGGCAGTTCTCTTATTCCTACCACTTTCAGATGCTATTGTATAGTGCTATTACTCATGAAGCGCTGTGTCCAGCAGGGGGTAGATTTAAATATCAATACAAAACAGATGAAAAGATGTTTAAATGAAAAAATAGTAAGAAGGAATCCATGAGACAGCTCAGCTGATACTGTTCTTACAAAAGAACTTAACTGAAGAAGAAAAGTTTACCTGTCTAAGTGGACAACTAAGATCTTAGACTATTGCAGGCAATTCTTACATATTCACTGATTCATAAATGGAAATAATAATCTGTTATTAATTTTTTTTGTATACTGCAACAAATACTTAAAACGTCCTGAGTAACCACAATATTATGGTGTCTCCTTTTTAGAGTTGCTTCTGTGTAATAAATACATTGACAATTCTTTTTTCATCTTATATCCAAACACATGTTCCCTTACCACAACTGCTGACTACCCTGCATACATACTTCATAGTAACTGGTTATATCCTGGTTACTAGTAACATAGTAACTGGTTACATCCTGGTAACTAGAGAAGTATATTCCAAGCTGAGTTCTGAAAGCAAAACATTTCATTTCAGTATGATTAAAAACATGCACCATGATTAATCATATTTGTTCACTAGTACTGTGAAGTAGTTCAAATATTTAATAATAAATTAATTTTAAGCTCCCAAGGAAGTAGATTGTTATTCATAACTCAATTTTGACATGAAAATACAGCGAATTAAGAATTTTAATTAATGTGATTATGTCTATGTGAAATGCAAGCAGATGCTAGTGTTTGTTGGAAAACAAAGAATTCCTGCTGATACACAACTGGTGCATAACAATTTTCCACTATCCAAGATATGTTATTAATCCAGAAGCAGCCAAAGTTTTAACTGAATGCCAAAGTAATTGTATTACTTGCCTGTTTTGTCAAAGCACTATGTAGTGATGCATAAAAAGCAGGCATGTACTGCTTTGGGAACTTTACAAACATTATTCTGGAAATCACAAATATACTTTCTAAAAATGTAGAATCATAGAATAATCAGGCTGGAAGAGACCCACCGGATCATCAAGTCCAACCATTCCTATCAAACACTAAACCATGCCCCCACCCAGGCCTTAAACACCTCAAGGGAAGGTGAGTCAACCATCTCCCTAGGTAGCCTGTTCCAGTGCACAATGACCCTTTCTCTGAAAAATTTTTTTCCTAATGTCTAGCCTAAATCTCCCCTGGCGGAGCTTGAGACCCTTCCCTCTTGTCCTGTCCCCTGTCACTTGGAAGAAGAGGCCAGCACCCTTCTCTCCACGACCTCCTTTCAGGTAGTTGTAGAGAGCAATGAGGTCTCCTCTCAGCCTCCTCTTCTCCAGGCTAAACAACTCCAGTTCTCTCAGTCGTGCCTCATTCGCGCCTGTTGTCCAGCCCCTTCACCAACTTTGTTGCTCTTCTTTGGACATATTCCAGAGCCTCAACGGTCACAGCAATTCTGTGTTACCAGGCAAATGAAATGGAATACTGTTGTTGTTTGAGTAGAGTAAGTTTTGTGACTAACACAGTTACTGGAACTAACTGCATGTTTTTGAGACAGTGTTCTTCTCTAAAGTGGTAACACAGGGCACTGGAATGAAAAAATGGCCAATGTTTATACTTAACCAAGGCCATTCTCAAGCTGGCAGAAGGGAGTTGCATCTCTTAGGAGGGGCAATAGGGCAGGTGACCCTAAACTGACCAACCATTCCATCTCATATACATCATACTTTGTATAAAATTACAAGATCATGAGGGTCTAACTCTCTTCTGTGATGGCTGACATCTAGTGAGGACCTTGCCTGTTTGGTTGCTCCTGATCCCAGATCTGTGTGTTCCTAAATCCAATTCCTGAGTCTAGCTCCCTCCTATCTGTGGACCCATTCCCTCTTGTCTGCTCTGCAGCATTTGTGGTGACATATAGTCATTGAAGGGTGCAGGTACGATCTCATGTATTTGTACATATTGTATTACCTTCTAATTATTTCCATGATGATGATGATGATTATGATTATTATTATTTCACTAAAGCTGTGGTTTTTCCATCTCATTTTCCTCTCCCCTTTCTTTGGGGAGGTGGGGGGTGTGCAGATTTGGGAGCTCAACTGCATGGTTTTAGCTGCTGAAATTTATATGGGTGGGGTTAAACCGTGACAAATATTCTATATAATAAAATTTTCCTGTTCCTCAATTAAGAATACATAACTAAATTTTGGACCTCAAAGCTTTTACGCTGGATTGAATATGTATTGTTAACCACAACTGAAAAGATACATATATTTAGAATCTTAGGTAAGAAAGACCTGGTACTGAGGAGATTGTTTTGCATACCTTTTCTTCAAAAAAGCAACACTTCCTTAGAAAACAAACAAACAACAAACAATCTTTATTTGTAGAAGAAAACTTCCTGTAATACTTTGCTATATTATAAAAATATTTGGATTTATTTAGTATTACTGATGTGCATTTTCTAGGCACACATTAGTGATTTCTCTGGCCACTGCTGACTTACGAAAGCCTCCTCACATGCTTCATGACAATAACAAAATTCTCAGTTGACACAGAGTATAAAACAAAATAATTATGCTGGGTCTCATTTTCATTAGTCATCTCCAAATTTGTATTTAAAATTTAGAATATTCTTAAACAATTTGCTATACTAAGGTCAAAGTATTTCCAAGATTTCAGGGTTAATGATTGATATGTATTTAAATTCCATTTTATTTTGAAGTAGCACTTGATCTCAGTTCAGCCTCAGCCCCCAGCATGATCAGCAGCTAAATGTGAAGATTTGAGACACTGACACTCCCAACCTCCCTAGAAAAAGAGGAAAGGGAAATGAAAGACATCTATAGATTGGAAAGTAAAGCTGAAACAGCTTGAATGAAACAACAACTATACTAACACAACAATAATAACAATAATAATATATACACACAAATATACAAAAGTGCCCTCCCCCCAATGATAATGTCATCGCTGATGCTGCAGAGCAAGCAAAGGAAAAGGTCCCAGACTGGACTAAGTCACAGACAGAAACTGGATCCAGGAACCAGGTTTAGGAACACACAGATCTGGGGTTTGGGGTAAAAGGACATATGAGGTCTATGTTAGACACTGGCCATCAAAGAGGAGAATCTGACCCTTGTTATCCCTCAGTTTTATACTTAATATAACTTATATGGAATTGAATACTCTGTTGATCAGGTTTGGGTCACCTGTCCTGTCTGCTCCTCCCTGCAGGTGTGACCTTTTTTCACCTCTTCAATTTATAGCATTTCACCAACTTGAGGATGTCCTTCATCTCCAGAAGGACAGAGGTAAGTAATGGCCTTTCTGCATACAAATGCCCCATTTCTTTGGTCATAATCCTAAATATAAGTTAAACAGAGACCAAGCAAAGGCTACCCATGTCTGTCATAGGTATTTCTCCAAAACAAAGATTAACTATAAAAGCTATGCAGTAAAATTTGTGTAAAAAGAACTTTATAAATAAGTTCAAGCTATTGAAATGCCATAGAATTACAGTGGGTAGAAGAAACTTTTTTAAAATTCAAAGTCAGTTCCTGCCTAAGTCATATGTAAATATAAAACACTTGTTGTAGTTTTGCATTATTTAAAAAGCAATAGGTAAAAAAGGACATGTCTTTAATTCTGTTATAATTAGAAGTCTTCAGTCTTCAGTGCCTTCCTAAGGGCACAGGACTCCTTGTGGTATTAATTACATCATATCTTTTTCAGATATATTCTTTCCTAATCTTTGTCAGCAGTATAAATTAAATAGACACAGTTGAAGCTGAAAAAGCCAAAGTAGTTTTGTTGGACATATCTTGATATCTTTAATATTGTAATTCCACATTAACCATGGTGAGCAATGCCTTCCTTGAGTAATATGATTCAGACACTAATTCCTCATGTGAAAAATGAAGGTGGGCAAGGATAAGAGAGTAAGACCCATTTTTTAAAAAATGTTAATCTTCCACTTGTTGAATTTTTCCTTAATCCATCACCAAAAGGGTGATTTATGCTAGTTCGAGCTAATACAAACAGCAAAGTTGTGCAGGATGGTTATTACTGTTTGGTTTAACGTCCTGTCAGTCCCTTTTCTGGTTCTACTATGTGTTTGTATACAGCATCACAGAATTGTTTGGGTTGGAAGGGACCTTCAAAGATCATTCAGTTCCACCTCCCTGCAATGATCAGGAACACTAGTTCAGGTTGCTCAAAGTCTCAACCAACCTAGCCTTGAACACTTCCAGAGACTGGGCACCTACAACTTTTCTGGACAATCTGTTCCACTGTCTTATCATTGCTGCCGTAAAAAAATTCTTCCCAATATCTAATTTACATTTACCATTTTTTAGTTTAAAACAATTGTCCCTTCTCATATCGCTACATGCCCTTATTAAAAGCCTTTCCTATAAGCCTACTTAAAGGTATTGAAAGGCTGCAAAAAGATTTGCCCAGAGCCTTTTCTCCTCCAGGTTGGACAGCCTCAGCTCTCTCAGCATTTCCTGATAGAAGAGGTGTTCCATCCCTCTAGATATGGCTCTCCACTAGACCTCTTAGAGCAGGTCTTTCCTGTGTTGAGGACTTCAGAGGTGGATGCAGTACACTAAGTAGGGTCTCAGCAGACTGGGCAGAATCGCCTTCCTGAACTTGCTGGACATGGTTTTTTTTGGTGCAGCCCAGGACACAGTTGGTTTTCTGGGCTTCAAGAGTACATTGACAGCTTGTGTCCAATTTTGCATCCACCAGAACACCCAAGTCCTTATTGTCATGGCTGCTTTCTCTCTGTAAACAGACACACAGACACCGACATCGACACAGACACAGACATAGACACACATGTATGCGTATATATTTAAAACCTATAGGAACTGGGAGCCATAATTTCCTAATTTTGATTTGCCAGGTATTACCACTGGTTTCAGCATGAAACTAACAGTGGAGGCA
The DNA here is from genome assembly GCA_033558105.1 of Coccyzus lansbergi. NCBI lineage: Eukaryota > Metazoa > Chordata > Aves > Cuculiformes > Coccyzidae > Coccyzus > Coccyzus lansbergi. The sequence continues at coordinate 338,268 of JAUMJK010001049.1, forward strand.
GGGAGGGTGACAGGTTAGGTGGGAGGCCACAGATCCCAGGAGGGTGGCACGGTGTCAGCTGTCATTATGTATTACCCGTTTAAGCATGGATTGGGGGATTATTTTTAACAGACCGTCTTTACCAGGAAAGAAGAGGCTGTGTGGTTAGAGTATTTAAAGTGATGCTGCTCAAGGTGACCAGGAGACTGTGCAGGAAGGACAATTTTAAATGTGTCATGGCTTCTTCATGTCAGGGACTGCCCTTGGATGAGAAATCCAAAGGACAGTGCTTAATCAAGTGGTTTCCCTAAAGTACAGACATCACTATAGGGAAATGAGGAAGATGAAGTCTGTTTTGGATTTTTTTAAGTATAAAAGGATGGGACACTTGTGAAGTCAAGATGGATGGATGCTGTTGGTCTTCCTTGGGCTCAAGAGCTGCTGGTAGTTTGGGGAGCAACTGTTTTTAAGCTGCTCTACTTGGCACTCAGGAACCATGTGAGCAGACAGCAGGTAGATAAAGCTATTACATTAAAACTTCAGAGCAGCTCAGTCACCATCTGGTGCCACACAGGCGCGTGTGTGTTCCCAGGCTGAGGTCATGTCCAAGAGGCAGAGTGCTGGTGCAAGCAGCTGGGATGAGGCCATCCTACTGCGGAGCTGTGCTCTCCCATGGGCAGCGCAGCACATGTGGCCTGTGAGAGCCTCATGGGTTTCAACAAGGCCAAGAACACCCGTGTTCGGGGCCAGGCTGGACAGCCTGATCTGAAGGGATGTCCCTGCCCATGGCAGGGGGTTTGGAATTAGGTGATGTTTAAGGTCCCTTCCAACCCAAACTATATGATATGATGATATGATGAAGTGCAAGGTCCTGCACCTGGGTTGGGGCAATCTGCAGTTTCAATACAGGATGGGGGATAATGTGATTGAGAGCAGCCCTGCAGAGGACTTGGAGGTACTGATTGATGAGAAGATCAACATGAGCCAGCAGCGTGTGCTTGCAGCTCAGAAGGCCAACTGTACCCTGGGCTGCATCAAAAGAAGCGTGGCCAGCATGTTGGGGGAAGTGAAGTGATTCTGCCCCTCTGTTCCTCTCTTGTGATGTCTCACCAGCAATACCGTATCCAGTTCTGGAATCCTCAATGCAGGAAGGTTATGGAGCTGTTGGAATGGGTGCAAAGGAAGCTACAGAGATGATCAAAGGGCTGGTGCACCTCCCATAGACAGGCTGAGAGAGTTTGGGAGCCTGGAGAAGGCTCCAAGATCTTACAGCGACCTTCTAGCACCCAAAGTGGCTACAAAAAAGCTGGGGAAGGGCTGTTTACAAAAGCTTGTAGTGATAGGACTAGGGGCAATGGGTGTAAACTGGAGAGAGGAAGTGTTAGGACATTTTTTATCTTAGCTAATTTTCAAGGAGAGACAGGATTCTTCTGTTAGAGTGTATTTTTGTTTATCTTTCAAGAATGGGCTGCTGGCCTGGTGTGGATTGGAGATAAGGCCTGTCTGCCCCAGACTCTGGGAGGGAAGAAGAATGAAGGGGAGTTTCGGAAGACATCTCCCCTCAGGATGACCATCAATCTTTCTCCGAAGATATGAGCTAACACCACGATGTTACTGTCTGGCTTGTAAAATTCCTGTATTAATTGCATGTCTTTGAAGTCTTTGTTTAACTGAAAGCCTGGCCTCTATAAGAAGCCCTTGAATTCTCATTTCGGGGTTCACTCCAAATTGGCCATGGGGTGACGGCTGATCGATCGGCTATGGAATTTTATGCACATTTATTTTTAAAATTGGTAATGAACATTTTTGTTGCTAGCAACTCTGCCTCGTCGTCTTAGCAAAATGTTTTGGACCCTAACAGGAAGATTTAGGCCAGACATAAGGAATAATTTCTTCACGTTGCGGGCGGTGAGGCACTGTCACAGGTTGCCCAGGGAAGCTGTGGATGCCCCATCGCTGGAGGTGTTCAGGGCCAGGTTGGACGGGGCCTTGAGCATCCTGGTCTAATGGGATGTGTCCCTGACCGTGGCAGGGGGGGTTGAAACAGCCTGACCCTCACTGCCCAGCACCATGACACTACCCTAGGAGGGGCGGGGGGGGTGGGGTGGCGGGAAGACAGCGCTCGGCGGCTCAGTGAGTGAGCGCGCGCGGACCCCGCCCCTCGCCGTGACCCCGCCCCCCGCGCGCACGCGCAGCCGCCGCCGGCGCCCGTTGTATCCGGCCGCCGCCTTTTCTCTGTTCCCCCTCCTCCCTCCGCCCGCCCCTCCCTCTCTCTCTCGCTCCCTCCCTCCCTCTCCCCCCCTCCCCGCCGCTGCCCCCCGGATCCTCCGAGCGCTCGGCCGGCGGCGCCTCCAGTCTCCCCGGCTGCCCCATGAAGCGATGGCAGCGGCCAACTTCGGCAAGATCCAGATAGGGATCTACGTGGAGATCAAGCGCAGCGATGGTGAGCGGGGCGGGGGGGGCGGGGAGGGGGGGGAGGCTGCGCGCGGGGCCCATTGTGTGCGCGGGGCCGGGGAGGGGCCGGGCCTGGCGCGCGCTGCGGGAGTCGGGGAGTCGAGGCGGGAGGTGGAGATGGGGATGGAGATGATGGAGATGGAGATGGGTTGAGGTTAGGTGGGGTGGGGGCGGCATCTGCGGGGAGAGAGAGAGAGATAGAGAGAGAGAGAGAGAGAGAGGGGGGCGTGGGTGGGGAGGAGAGCAGAGCCCGGGGAGGTTTGAGCTGCGAGGTGGGAGGGCCTTAGGGGAAGGGATGAGGTGATGGTGGAGGGAGGGCCTGCAAATGTAGAGAAATAACTTCTCGGCTGATCTGCTGTACAAGCCACGCTCTGATAAAAAAACCCCAACCCAACGGCATGATGGTGTGCTCTGACAGAAATGCCATTGGAGGCTTCCATCACTTGACAAAGGGAGTGATGTTGTTATTTCAAATGTTCTTTATGCAGTGCGTGCCCATGAGTTGTTATTTCTCCGTGGGGGAGCTGATGTTTCTTCAATAGCCCAGCGTCTCCTGGCAGGAGGGTGTATGGTGCTGTCTAGAAATACACGTGAATAAAAGAGGCGTGTATATCAGATTTAGGCTACTAACTCTTGATATCGGTCTGGTAGGAGAAAACAGAAATGGGAAGTTCTTGGGCTGAATCAGTGGCAGGCCACTCGTGACTTCAGCTCTTAAATTTGGGTGGGAATATGTCATCTGTTCTTAGCCTCTGTGAGATCTGTGGAGCCTACTAGACAGGGGTGGGGTTCTGCTGGGATTTTCTGGAAAGTCTTTTGGTTTTTTTACCAGGGTTCAGAAGCTAGCTCAAGAATAAGCAGATGTTTCTAAGAGAATAAAGATTTGGAGGTCAGAGGCACTGAAGCTAGTGTGGTTTTGTCATGAGGCAGAAAGCAAGTAGCCAACAAGCTTTGTTCAGCTTGTCTTTCTTGTGTCCCATACTGCAGTTCAACCCTACAGTAAAATAATGGTCATTGTTGGCTGGACGCTGTATTAAGCCTAACCCCTCAATTTGTGCTTAATGTCTTGTGTGTCACATGAGACTCTGATAGGTCTGGCAGTTATTTGTGTAACTCTTTGTAAAGTCAGACTATGTTTCTCTCTTTGCCTTAAACATTTTGTCTGAAAACTGCCCATTTGTGTGTCTTGTGGCACCAGCTTGTCTGTGGTGCTGGGTTCAGCAGAAGGTCAATTGGACCAACCTGGACCACCCGGCCTGGAAGAAGCTACCGCTTTCACCACATATTCCCGAGATCTGCTGCTGCCATTGATGTAGTGATTTCTTTCCTTCTCTCTTTCTTTCTGTCTCCCTCCTTTTACCTTATGGTGTGTGTGTAGGATTGGATCCAAGGGACCTGGCTTGTGTTCGGGGATTTGTTTCTGTAGCTTTGAGTGGTTGCACTCCCCATGTCTCAACTGTGCACCCCAGTATCTTGGTATGTTTATGTTTACCGGGGCCAGAAATAAATACTGCTTTTGATATTCACCCTGGGAGTGACCTTATTGGCCTATGGATCACCACACAGATCACCACTTTCCCCATAGTCAGGGCCGGATGGTTGTGGGTCCGGATTGTGACAGTTTGTAGATCTCTATCTGGGTTTTCAGTAAACCTCAGTGTAACAGTGTGTAAAAAGTTTTTTCTTAGTTTTATGTGAACTAATAAACATTACTGTTTTGGTTGTATGCCTTTGGAAAATAAGGCATAGGAGTGCTTTGCTGATTCTTCCCTTCTCCCTCTGCAAGGTTCTGTACTCTTCTAGCATCAGAAGTGAGGACAGTAACTCTTGAACATAACAATACTTATTTTCATTACTGTTCATGGCCTGCATATTTGCTGTATCACTAACAGATGTGATGCAGCACATTAAATGTATTGCACATCAGTAAAATACTGGGGATATGCCTTTATAGCAATTGCTCAAACTGTAGGGTTTTAAGCATTTGTGTTAACTTGATCCTTGTGTGAGCAACCAGACTGCAGTGTCATACCAGAGTTAGTGGGTTCCAGGTTTTTGAGTTTTCCTTGATTTTCTGCTGGGACTAGAGAAGGAGATGCTTTGTTTTGGCTCAGGCTGCTGTGGTTTTGTGTCATTTTCTTCCCATTAAACTGCAGGAGAAAGTGTTGTAGGTATGTGGAAGGGAGCATTTTGAGAAAGATACTGAAGAACAGACAGGTCTAGATTGCATTGTTTTTCAGAAGACAGGTTTACAGCCTGAGCTGTGGTTGGACAGGCAGTCTCGAAGTTAGCCTAGCTGCTTCCAGCAAGACGAGGGTCTTCCTACCTGTTCCTCTGTCAGCTGTGTTATTCCTATAGGCTTTCTTTCCTATCCAGCATGGCTGATGATTTTTCCTTCTGATGGTTTAATACATTAATTGCTGATTTGATCCACCAAGCACAGTTGAAAACTTCCAGCTATGCTAGTTTTCTATATGATTAGTGAGTTTCTATAGCTCACAGAGGGATCTGTGACCCCAGCAATATTGGTGTGTAGGAAACACATAGCCAGGGTGAAGTGAAAGTCTTCACGTGTGATCTTCAGGCTCGGTAGCGGGGTGCTATCTGTGTCTTCTCTACCCAGAATGGTTTCCTAGATACAGTCAGGGCCATGTATCATACCTGCTATCCTTGGCTTACAGCATGATTAGAACAGTTTAAGAAACTTTTGGAGAAAGCAGTGTGTTGGTCTGAGCCTTATTTATGTATTACCTTATCTGTAGAGTCTTTTCTAAAAGTAAATACTGTCTTGAGAGGTAGATGTAGTAATTCTTTAATGTTTCCTTATTCATTCATTTATTTACTGAATCCAGAGAAAAACTAAATTTTGGTTAGTTTATGGGATCATTTGAAAAAGTACGCATTTTTTTTTCCATCTGTCCACCAGTTACGTTAAATAGCTTTCTGAATGGAGACTTTTATTATTTCCAGATACCTCTTTTTCTCTTAATACAAAGAAAGCCTAACGGAAAAGCTTTCTTTTTGGTGAAACATCAGTGTTATAAGTTATGCTTGTTTGCTACAATAAAATTGCAAAGACATGTGAAACACAATAAATGTGAGAATGAGACCAGAACATTCTGGAAAGTTTTGTCAATTTGACAAGTTCTAATTAGTCTTAAGTGTTTCTTGAGAGATTTCTTATAGGACTGAATAGAAAATAGATGTTGTGGAAGTGAAAGGCATTGTTAGAAACCATGGCCAAAACCACACGAAAACCAGTGCTTGGATAAACCCCAGCATTTTCAAGGACCAACACTACAGAGCTGCTTGCTGTGTATCTGCTTTTTCTCAGTGCGTAAACATGGGTACAGATGTCTTGTTACATTCATGTGATGTAAGAGCATACCAAGTGGTCAAATAGTCTGGCTTTTTCTAATCATTTCTTCTATTGAAATTCACTACTTATTTCAGTATAATGCCTCCTGGAAGTTCTGCTAAGGCACATGAAAAGCGAGAAGGTGATTAGTGACAACCAACATGGCTTCATTCAGGGAAAATCATACCTCAGAAGCTTGTTGGCCTTCTACAATGGGGCTGCAGCATTAGTGGACAGAGGAAGAGTAACTAATACTGTCTACCTGGACTTGTGCAAAACACTGTTCTGCATGACATTCTGGTCTGAAAAGTGGAGAAACCCAAATTTGATGGATGGACCGCTTGGTGGCTGGATGCTTGCACTCAAGAGTTGTGGTCAATAGCTCAATACCCAAGTGGAGAACAGTAGCGAGTGGTATTCTTTAGGGGTTGGTGTTTAGAATGGTGTTATTTAACATCTTTGTAACAGACTATGACAGTGGGATTGAGGGCACATTCAGTAACTTTGCTAGTAGCACCAAGCTGTGTGGCGCAATTGACCTGCTCGAGGGAAGGGATGCCATCCAGAGGGACCTGGACAGGCTTGAAAAATGGACCTGTGCTAACCTTATGAATGTCGACAAGGCCAAGTGTAAGGTTCTGCACCTGGGCTGGGACAATCCCAAGCAGAAATACAGGCTGGGCAGAGAATGGATTGAGAGTAGCCCTGAACAGAAGGACTTAGGGGTGATGGTGGATGAGAAGCTGGACATGAACCAGCAATATATGCTTGCAGCCCAGAAAGCTAACTACATCCTGGGCTGCATCAAAAGAAGTATAACCAGCTGGTTGAAGGAGAGGTGATTTGGTGATTCTTTCCCTCTGCTCTGCTCTCACAAGACCTCACCTGGAATACTGCATTCAGTTTGGAGTCCACAGCATGAGAAGGACATTGACCTATTAAAGCAGGTCCAGAGGAAGTCTATGAAGATAATGTGAGGGCTGGAGCGCCTCCCACATTAGGACAGGCTGAGAGAATTGGAGGTGTTCAGCCTGGAGAAGAGAAGGCTCTGGGGAGACATAGAGCCTTCCAGTGCTTAAAGGCGAGCCTACAGGAAAGCTGTGGAGGGCCTCTTTATCAAGGACTGCAGCAACAGGATGAGGGGTAATGGGTTCAAGCTGAAAGAGGGGAACTTTAGATTAGATATTAAGAAGAAATTATTCACTGTGAGGGTGGTGAGGCATTGGAACAGGCTGCTCAGGAAAGTTGCGGATGCCCCTGTCCCTGGAAATGTTCAAGACCAGGCTGGATGAGGCTTTGAGCAACCTGATCTAGTGGAAGGTGTTCCTGCCTACAGCACGGGGGTTGGAACTAGATGATCTTTCAGGTTCTTTCCAACCCAAACCATTCCATGGTTCTATGATTCTGTGGTAATTTATGTGTAGCTTGAAATACACCTTGTAACTTGTATTGGAAATGGGAAAGAACTCCCTTAGTTTCAGGTTGTGAATTTCTAGTAATGAAACATGTTTCCAGGCTTGAAAAACATGCCTTATGGAAGCTTTGGGAAGTAGGGAGGAAGCCAGAAGGTAGCTGTAATGTTCCTTTTCAGAGGGTGCTCCTTGTTGAGGTCTAAATGCAGGCATTTTTTGACTTCACTCACATGATAATTGCCCACCACCTAATATGTGAACTTAAACCTTTATCTGCACTTCTTGTGCGTTGTCCCATTAATAATGATGAAGACCTATTTAACTACTTGGTAAAAGAATACCTCACCCTTTTTTCCCCCCCATAAATTCAGTCATTTGCTGAAATAAGACAATTCTATTATGCCCTGCAGTCCTATAGCAGGCTGATGGGTGTTTTTACTTTTTCAGTCAAATTGTGCTCTGTCCATTTCCTCCTCAGGCTGTTCCTATTCTCTCTCTCTTTGCAGATGGAAAACACTGCCTAGAAAGACAGAGAAATTAATTATATATTTGCTCACTTTTAAAATGAAGAGGGAAATAAAATTCTGATCTCATTGTCAGAAGTAATGTAACAGACGTGAAGAGAAGGGACATTCTTGTAATTGGAAGAGTGACTGAACTCTCAGCAATGGAAAAATGCTCAGTTTTTAGGGGTTAACCATAAAATGGTGCAAAAAAAAAAGAGCATGGGTTCTTGCCCATTTTTTTTCATAATACAATAACAGGAGAACTGTCAATGTTTGAAAGAGAAAAACTGATAAAAGAGAACAGGCTAGGTACAGTTATCATGTGAATCTTATTACTAGAGAAGATGGAGGCTAGAAGCATAGCAGAATTTTAGGATGGCAGGAATATTGAATTTATACTAAAAATTTTATAAATACACCACCAAAACATAGAAGGTAGTTTCTGTTCTTCCTGCATCTGTGTTTTATTAAATAATCTCCAGGTAACACGTGATGTGAAGAAATCTTGCCTGTGGCTGTGTTCTTTTGTAATTGCCTACTTAAGAATTTTCTTCACTTGTCTCCAAAACAGCTGGAACTGGTCACAATCAAAGATAATCCATCTAGTTCAGAAACTTACTGGCAGCTTCTTTCTCCTTAGACTTCCCAAAATATCATGGTAACTGTTTTACCTTCAAACACAAATGAAACTTATTTCTGTATATGGTTAGGGATGTAAATTTTTTTTTAAAGCTCAGCTTCTGTGAAATGTAAGTTTCACTGTGTTGAGAGGTCTGTACTGTCCTCTGTCTTCTGGATAATGCAGCGTGATGATCTTGATCTTTATGTGTAGCTTCTAAAAGCCACAATGATTGTATAGCGGGATTCAAGATACAATGCTGCTGTGAAAATTCTGCTTAGTTTTGGGTAGTCACACTGTTTTACAGGTGCTTGAGGATAGATTTAAGTGATAATGTGCTTTTACTTTTTCCATTGGTGCCATACGTCTATATTTTCCCTGTGATTTTTGTTATCACATTTAAATAATTTAACTCAATTACCTAATCCCTGTGTAAAGTATATGGACACAATGTGTCTTTGTACTGCCATAGTGGTTAGATCACTGGCAGGTTTTCAAGTATGCTGTTGCTTGTCGAGCTAATGGGTCCAACATTTAGGCTTAATTTATCCAGTATAGGTTAAGTACTGCAAGGCTCTGTGTCTCCCCAGAGTTTCTGGGGTTGTTCCTACATATGTGTTAGCAAGGAGGATGTGTCAAATTTTCCGTGTCCTTTCTGAAATCACTTTCTAAGTGTTCTGCTTTTGTTATGCAGTAAGTGGATTTTCACTGTAACTTGCAGTTTTTCAGATTTGTGTAGACTTTCTGTATTTTGTGTAAATAGCTTTTGAATGACAAGAGTAGAGTTCTAATCTTCTCATCTTTGTTCCATAACTGTATTTAATACAGCATGACATACTAGCTGTAATGTCTTTGAAGCTGGATGCGGTTACCAGGATTACACAGCTTGTGTTGTATATTCTTTCCTCTGTACTCATGTTGTGGGGTAATCCATTCTTTGTTTCTGTTTGCTAGGCAAAGTTCTTGCTCTTTGAACCCACACTCTGTGATGGTATGTTGCCTGGGCCCAGTTTTATTTGTCTTTTCTTCTTACATCTTTGTGAATTGAAAACTTTCTGTGGCACCAAACACAGGTTACCACCTTCTTGGGTTGAAAAGAGGTGATAACTTGTTGGAAAGAAGCATGTCTGAAGAATAATTGCATTGCAAAAATATTCTATAGCATATTTGTAATGGAAAAACCGAGATATGGAAGTCCTGATGAAGGACTACCGGGCAGTCTGGACTTTGTCCTATAGTGAGAATGTGTAGTAAGCAAAATACATGAAGCTGTTTGTAACGTTAAACTGGAGAGCTTTGAAGAGTACATTGGCTTTTAGCAGTCAATTTTTCGTTATGAGTCTGTAGCATAGTTAAATTTGTTTGGAAGCATGGATGCTTTCAGGTGTGTATTTCCAGATGTAGGGTAAAAAGTTTTTATGGAACTGCAGTACATTTTAGTAATATTGGTTCATCTGCTTCAAAAACACTAACATGCTTTCACCTATAGGATCAGTTCTTGTTGCTTGCTTGAAAGCTTATCTGTGTTTTTGCATTTTACCACTTGTGTCTTTTCAGAAGTATTTCTGGTTTTATAGAGAATAATTGCAGATCCTTCTAATGTGATTTTTAAAAATTTCCTTGCAGTTGTATATTCCAAACCTCTAGGTTTTTTTCTGACTTGGTATTTGAGGTTTTATTTAAATCGTTCTCAGTACTGTGCTGAACATAAACATTGAACCAAATGTTCTTAGCTATGTTGTTTGGATCATTTTTCCTGGGTTGTGATAGAGAATTTTAAATTTACTTAAAGCTGTTGGATGTTTATTGTAATTAAGTGTGCTGCAGTTATTTTTCACAGGTGTGTGACTTCACAGCTGTTTATGATGCTTGACTCTGGGCAGCTTTTGTCTATCCTCTGTTACTTTTTAGTTAGCCATGTTGCAGGGAACTAAAACTATAGTAATCCAGATTTGGGTTGTTTTAAACTGCTTTTAGCTCTAACCTCAAATCTCTTCATCTTGTGTACATACAGTCACATGGACTCTTTCTTCTTTGTCTGTCCTTGTTCCTTTCCTTATAATGTTCACAGTTTTATATTGCTATTTGAGTACTATTTATTTTAACTTTCATTCAAAGAATTAAAAAGCTTATAGATTGCTATAGTGTTCCCAGCATAGAGATAGACAGGTGATTGATATGATTTTCACAGAATCACAGAACAACCAGGTTGGAAGGGACCCATCGGATCTTCTAGTCCAACCATTCCTATCTAACACTAAACCAAGTCCCTCAATACCTGATCCACCCGTGCCTTAAACACCTCCAGGGAAGGGGAATCAACCACCTCCCTGGGCAGCCTATTCCAATGCCCAATGACCCTCTGCGTGAAAAACCTCCTCCTAATCTCTAGTCTAAATCTACCCTGGCAGAGCTTGAGGCCATTCCCTCTTGTCCTGTCCCCTGTCACTTGGGAGAAGAGGCCAGCTCCCTCCTCTCTACAACCTCCTTTCAGGTAGTTGTAGAGGGTAATGAGGTCTCCTCTCAGCCTCCTCTTCTCCAGGCTAAACAACCCCAGCTCTCTCAGCCACTCCTCATAGGTTCTGTTCTCCAGCCCCTTCACCAGCTTTGTCGCTCTTCTCTGGACTTGCTCCAGAGCCTCAACATCCTTCTTGTGCTGAGGGGCCCAGAACTGAACGCAGTATTCAAGGAGCAGCCTCACCAGTGCTGAATACAGAGGGAGAATCACCTCCCTGGACCTGCTGGTCACACCCTCTCTGATACAAGCCAGGATGCCGTTGGCCTTCTTGGCCACCTGGGCACAGTGCTGCCTCATGGTCAGTCGGCAGTCGACCAACACCTCCAGGTCCCTCTCCTCCTGGCAGTTTTCCAGCCAGGCTTCTCCCAGTCTGTAGTTCTGCATAGGGTTGTTGTGCCCCAACTGCAGGACCTGGCATTTGGCCGTGTTAAACCTCATGCTGTTGGACACTACTCAGCGGTCCAGCCTGTCCAGGTCCCTTTGCAAAGCTTCCCTACCCTCCAGCAGATCGACACTTGCACACAGCTTTGTGTCATCTGCAAACTTGCTAAGGGTACCCTCAATGCCCTCATCCAGGTCATTGATGAAGACATAGAACAGGACTGGACCTAGCACTGAGCCCTGAGGAACACCACTTGTCACTGGCCTCCAGCTGGACTTAACACCATTTACCACCACTCTCTGGGCCCGGCCATCCAGCCAGTTCTCTACCCAGGAGAGTGTGCGTCTGTCCAGGCCAGAGGCTGACAGTTTCCGTAGCAGAATGCTGTGAGAAACTGTGTCAAAGGCTTTACTGAAGTCCAGAAAGACCATATCCACAGCCTTTCCCTCATCCAGCAGCCAAGTGACTTTGTCATAGAAGGCGATCAGGTTGGTTTGGCAGGACCTGCCTCTGGTAAACCCATGTTGACTGGGCCTGATCACCCGGTTCTCTTGTAAGTGCTTCATGATAGCACTCAAGATCACCTGTTCCATGACTTTCCCTGGCACTGAGGTCAGACTGACAGGCCTGTAGTTCCCGGGATCCTCCCTGCTTCCCCTCTTGTAAATGGGAACTACATCAGCCAGTCTCCAGTCCAGAGGTACCTCCCCAGTCTTCCACGACTGCTGGAAGATGATGGAAAGAGGTTTGGCCAATACATCCGCCAGCTCCCTCAAAACCCTAGGATGTATCCCATCTGGCCCCATGGACTTGTGGGTGTCCAGTTGGCCAAGCAGGGCTCTGATCTCCTCCTCATGGACTATGGGAGCCTCGTATTGCTCCTCTGTTTCCTGGGTGTCTACACAGAGGGAACAGCTTTCTTTACAATTAAAGACTGAGGCAAAGAAGGCATTAAGTACTTCAGCCTTCTCCTCGTCCCCTGTCACTGCTGTTCCCTCTGAGTCCAAAAGGGACTGTATGGTCTCCCTTGTCCTCCTTTTACTGTTAATATACTTATAAAAAGATTTTTTATTGTCTTTTGCTGACTTAGCTAGTCTGATCTCTAGCTCAGCCTTAGCCCCTCTGATTTTTTCCCTACATGGCCTCGCTTCCCTCCTGTAGTCCCTCCAAGAGGCCTGTCCCCCCTTCCAGAGCCTATAAATCTTCCTTTTTTTTCTAATTTCACTCAAGATTTCCTTACTCAACCAAGCTGGTTTTTTCTCCTGCCGGCCTTTTTTACAGAACACGAGGATGGCTTTCTCCTGAGCTGCCAGGATCTCCTTTTTGAAGAGCTCCCAGCCCTCATGGGCTCCCTTGCCCTCAAGTGCTGTCTCCCAGGAGACTTTGCCAACCAACCTTCTAAACAGTTCAAAGTCTGCCCTCTGAAAATTTAGTGCTACCGTCCTGCTTAGCACCCTCTTCACTTCACCTAGGACAGAAAACCCTATCATCTCATGATCACTAAGACCTAGGCGACCCCCTACTCTCACATCCCCCACAAGCCCCTCTCTGTTGACAAACAACAAGTCCAGGAGGGCACCTTCCCTCGTAGGTTCATTAACCAGCTGTGCGAGGAAGTTGTCTTCCACGCACTCCAGGAACCTCCTAGACTGCTTCCTTTCTGCTGTGTTGTACTTCCAGCAGATATCAGGGAGATTGAAGTCTCCCACAAGGACAAGAGGCACTGACTTGGAGATTGACCCCAGCTGTTTAAAGAAGAGCTCATCAGCTGCTTCTCCTTGGCTGGGTGGCCTGTAACAGACTCCCATCATAAAGTCTCCCTTCTTATGGGCTCCCTTGATCTTAACCCACAGGCACTCAATCTCCTCACCGCCACAGTCCATCTCAGAGGTGTCCAAGTCCTCCCTTACAAAGAGGGCTACTCCACCCCCTCTCCTACCCTTTCTATCCCTCCTGAAGTGTTTATGCCCCACCATACCTGAACTCCAATTATAAGAGTCATCCCACCACGTTTCCGTGATGGCAACGACATCAAAGGCACCTTGCCCTACAACGGCTTCCAGCTCTTCCATCTTGTTCCCCATGCTGCGTGCATTGGTGTAAATGCACTTCAGCTGAGTAGCTGAGCCTTCAGCCCTCCTAGAGGGGGCAGTGCTTGTTCCCAATTGCCTATTAACTGGAGTAGTTGATGCCAGAATATCTATATCTCCCTTGTTGAGCGAGGCTGCGTTCTCCACTACTTCCTGTATGGTGACGCGCTGGTGGTCCTCACCAGCACACCCCCTCCTAAACTCCAGTGGCCTACGTCCAGGCACGCAGTTGTCTAGCCTGGACTCAATCCCCTCCCCCTTCACACCTAGTTTATTTTCCTATACCTTTGACCTCTCTAAAGGGATGCTTTGAATTAAATAGTGTGTGTTTAGTTATGACAGAGTACCAGCAGTGTTTGATACCCTGGAAATGAGTTTTATTTATATCTCCAGAAGGTAACAAGATAAACAGGTCTTTTGTGGCTTAGAACATCTGTAAACCATTGATTTATTAGAAGTCATTGAAGTACACTAGACATGTTGAAAGCTTTTCTCAAGTGGAGCCACTTCTGAAAGCAGAACAAGGGACTAGACATTATTCTGTTCTGCCACTCTTGTCTACACCTGGTAATTGCTCCTGGGAAGCAAAACAGCCACAGGAAGTAGTTCTCTCTGAGGGTGTTACAGGGATAGCATTGCTATTTCCTCGTCGAAGAGTTTTCTGTGGATTTAATTTTGCTGTCTATGAATTTGGCTATTGCTAAATTTTGGATTTTGCTGTATTGTATATCTGTTAGAGAAAATGTGGTCAAGGTAAGTGAAAAATTACATTAGAATTACCTTTCTTGGAGAAGAAAATTAACTTTTCAGGCTTATACTAAGTACGTTTTTTTAATTTGTGTACTACACTGCATCATGAATGTGAGCAGAACACCTAGAAGACTTTTGATGATCCAACTATTACGGTCTCGATGCAATTGTAGAACTAATTGACCAATCCCAAGCAGTAACAAAGTGGCTTCAGGCAACTTGCAGATAACAAAAATAATTTACTTTGGTTTCATGTTTATCTGTGCGTGGTCATACTTTCTCAGAGTGGAGTGTTGCTTGCTTTCAGGTTATCACTGAAGCTTCGTCAAGTGCAAGTTTGAGTTTCTCATGGCCTCCATCAGGCACTGATGGTCTGTGTAATCTCAGGCATCAAAAATATAATATCAGTCAGTGTCTTCTGTTACTTACAGGATTGTATGTTAAGATTTGTCTTTAGTAGATAAACACATTGAATGCATGAGTGGAGTAAGATAGAGTATTTTTCCCTTTAGAAGTAAGGTGCATAGGGTATTTGTACCCTTGCATAGTTTGCCTCTGGAATTTTTATTGCACAGTGGTACACATCTTGCAGTCACTGAAATGTATTGCATTTCCCTTGTGGCTGAACTTCCCGTGGGGGTTGAGGTCTATTTCCGACCAATCTATAAAAGTGTTTGCTGTAGATGCAGGCATGCATAATGATGTAGTGATGAGATTTGCTGGCTCTAGGAAGAAAGAGTGGAAATGAATTTGTTTGAGAGGCAGTTGCACACTTAGATTTTGGAGTATTCCAAATTTCTGATTCAATTTGGGGTGTTATTCTTCTACACTTTTATGAATTGAACTTTCCAGTTCATTGTGACTTTTAATAGGATAGGAATTCAAGTGTTGATGAGTGAGGTGAATATAAACCACAGCTCTATTACTTTTAAGTTACAATTAGCTTTCATCAAATGCACAGAATTAAGGCATTGCTTAGAGTTTTCATGTTGATTTGAACTTTTGTAACCTTGTTAAGATAAGGGAAAAAATACAGGCTTTAATATTGTACAAGAATAGAAGTTTCTGACTTTTAACCTGAAGTGATAGTTGGCAGCTATGTAATAAATTAAGTAATGTTAAATATTCTTACTAAATGTAGTTTTGTAAAGTAAAGGAAGTGAAAAGGCATCTAGATAATGAAATACTATTTGACGAGGTGTTGAAAATACATGAAATACAAATGGTATCATTTGTAAACATCTGTAAAAGGTGCTACAGAAATTTTCTGTGTGATGCAAGAAGCTATTGTTTCTAGGCAACTTCTGGGAGCTTCGGAGGAAGTAGAGAAAATCATGAAAAGCAGGTCTCTGCCATTTATTCAAGCGAGATACAAAATGAGAAAGGGGAAGGGAGAAAGACTGGCCAAATCATTCCAGTCTTTGTTGGCAGACACCATTCACAATATCATTTGAATCCACCAAAATCTTAAATACTGTTGGGGAAAAAAATTGTCGACAACCTCTACTTTTGCTTCTTCGTACCATAACTGTACTGAAATTTATACTGAACGCAGAAGAGTGATATGTAAAAGTATATAGGAAATTGTTGTGGAGAGGAACTTTCAGAAGCAGTTTTGAAAATTTTAAAGAAGCTGTCTGGAGTATTGTCCTAAATGGCTCCAAGGAACTGCTGCATTCATGCAAAAAGATGCCAGATTATGTTAAGTTTTACGAATCTAAAAAAAGATATGCAAGAAGACATTGAACTATTCCTGCAACTTGTTTACAAGTTATTAACCCGTAGGAAAGATGTGCATGTTTTTACCAGGTATTGAATGGAAACCTTCACTGACATGCAGTGACAGTACAAGAAAAATGTGATAGAGGACAGAAAATACTGCAGTGACATACATTAGCATCTTATTCTCATTTGAGTATAGTTTGCAGCGCTGATTGCTTAACCTTCCTTAATTCTGGAAACTGGTGGGGTTTCATGTGGGCCATGAGTGGGGCCAGCGGACACTGGAGGGTCTAGCCCACCCAGCAGTAGGGGAGGCTGTTTAGGGAGAGCAAGTCTGTCTTGCCACTGTCCATGGCCTTTGTCTTCCCTCAGTATCCAGAATTACATCTAAGATATTAGAACTGCAACTCTGCCTGGTCCTATTAAATAGCCATTTATAGACCTGTTGTTTGTGAATATATTGAAATACCTTTCTGACCCAGCTTACGCTGTCTGTCTCCATAACCTGTTGTAGAAGCAAGACTGGGAAATACCCTGTTTTATGCATAGTCCTTTTATCTGCCTAAAACCAGTGTGCCTTGAGAGACTACTCCTGGCTTCAGTGTTGCTTCAGTTGTTAGGTGGATAACAATTTCCACTAATTTTGTCTAGTATTCTAGTTCTGTTACTTTTTGGGGTGTGAGGACTAGTGACCTGGTACTTGACATGTGGGTTCACCATAGTATTTATAATTTTTCCCTGGGTTTGTCTGGGATAGAATTGATTTGCACAAGAAGCTGAAAGGAGATTCAGCACTGATGGCTGATCTGGACTGGCTAAAGGGATATTCAATACCAAGATGTTCTCTTCAGTCTATAAGGGGGATATTTGGTTTGGGGCATGGTTCGTGGCTTCACAGCTTGGTAATTGTGTCTCAGTAATTGTAGCACAGGATTGTAGCTTGGCTGTGGAGCTCAGGATTCCAGATGAGTAGCGCACAGGGCCTTGGTTTTCTAGACAATGAGTGGTTTGCATTGTGTATCATTTGCTTTGTATATTCTTTCATTGTTGCTATTGCTTTTCTCTTATTTGGCTTTTCTGTTAAACTGTTTTTATCCCAGCCCACGAGTGTGAGAAAGGAGTGAACGGGTAACTGCATGGTTCTTTGTTGCTGGCTGGCACTAAGCCATGACAACTTTGAAAATGACACTTGCTTTTATGTTTCACTCTCTTAACTTGAAAGCAAGTGATTGGTCCTTATAGGGATTGCCTTCCCTCGCCATGAAAAAGAGAATAACGGTTGTGGTACTGCAGGGACAAAACCAACATAACTGAGTAAAAGGACTTTAGATCATGGAGGAGTTTGCCATCACATTAACAAAATTTTGGAAGTGATTACAGCTCATCCTGCTTGATATTAAACTAAAACAAGGGGGGAAATTACAAATCTAATTGAAGCATTTTAAGATTGTATAATGCCTTGGCTAAATGCAATTGTAAACAGTGGAGAGCACTATGTGTGTCCAAAACTAGTTTTGTAGGAGTGGAGCAGGTACAGGTGATGCTGAATTCTGGAGCTGTGTGCTGCATGACCTGACCTGAGTTTGAGCTTGGCCCTGCTGAGATGTCAGTATGGGAGAGGCTTTGCATAGCTTTGCCAGTATTGACCCATTAAGAAGGTCAGCCGTAAGCTTCTCTGAATGTCAGTATAGTGTTTCATAGGGTGTGAAAAGTTAATCAGTTGAAGTTTAATACAAGAACAGGAATGTATTTAAGACAGGTGATACCATCCCTAATGGTTTCTACCTAATATTGTGCCTTCTGGGATCTGTTTTAGGTCTGACTGTCTGCCTTTTTGCTTTCATTATAGTTATGCATTCCTGGTCATAACACAGAAAGTAATATTGTTCTTGGGAAACTTATATTGCTGTCCTTGAATTGGAGTATCATGTCTGGAGATGTGTTATCATGCAAGATGTTCTTAGAATCATAGAATAATTAAAGTTGGAAGGGACCTCAGAGATCATCTAGTTGCAACTCCCCTGCCATGGGTAGGGACATCCCACTGCATCAGATTACCCAAGGAGCCATCCAACCTGGCCTTGAACACTCTCTTGAGCTCTCTTGTAGGCTCCTTTCAGGTACTGGAAGGTCACTGTAAGATCTCCTCGAAACCTTCTCTTCTTCTGGCTGAACAAGCCCAACTCTCTCAGCCTGTCCTCATAGACAGGGTGCTTCAACCCTTGAATTGTCCTTGTAGCTCTCCTCTGGACCCATTCCAACAGCTCCATATTCTTCTTACATTGAGGATTCCAGAACAGGATACAATACTCCAGGTGAGGTCTCACAAGAGAAGAATAGAGGGGCAGAATCACTTCCTTCAACCTGCTGGCCGCGCTTCTTTTGATGCAGCCCAGGATAGGGTTTGCCTTCTGGTCTGTGAGCACATATTGCTGGCTCATGTTGACCTTGTCATTGGTTAGTATTCCCAAGTCCTTCTCTACAGGGCAGCTCTCAATCATGTCATCTCTCATTGTGTGCTGAAAATGGGGATTGTCCCAATCCAGGTGTAAGACCTTGCACATGGCTCTGTTGAGCCTCATGATTTTCTCACAGGCCTGTTTCTTTAGCCTGTCCAGGTCCCCCTGAATGACATCTTGTCCTTCTAGTGTGGCAGCTACACCACTCGGCTCATGTTTAGGAAATATGGAATAAAAAAAGCTTGGGTAAAACATGGCAAAAAGTGAATAGTTTTGCTATAGATAGGGAAATCACAAACTGCAAATGACAGGAGAAAAGTCTTGATATTCTAGTTAATCACAAAGTGCGTATGGGCTACCAGGATGATGTTGCAAGGAAGAAGTGAGTACAATTTCAGAATTACTATTATTTGGCAATAATAACACTGGAAAATAGCCTGTATTTCCTGTGGGATATTTTACTTCATCCTGGCTGACAGTATTGGAAAAGGAGATTGTCCTAAAAAACTGAAACAAGTAGAGAGGCTCACTGCTCTTGTACAGGTGTGTTCATACAAACCATGAAAGAAAGCAGAGTAGCAAATGACTGTGAACACATAATCTGTAAAACATCTTGTTTATGTTGACAGCAAAGTGCTAGTCAGCTTTCTAGGGTGAACAGCAGAGGCAGATCCCTTAATAACAGAAAGGTGAAATGTATTCAATTTATTGAAGAGTTTCTAGGGAACTTAGAGTAGTATATACTAGCTATGATTGGACTGGTACTTCCTTCCAAATATCTTTTTCTGTTGCTGAATTATATGTGGAAAACTTATCTGTTTGTAAAAGTGATAGGATAACTGGTACTCTACAGCTGAGATAACTTGATAAATATCTAAATATAAGCATCCGTGGGCCATTGTGGTGTGATACTTCTTTATGAATTGAGATGCTTTAGAAACAAGTCTCCTCTCCTTCTCTGACAGTATGTAGCTGTAGACGCTGAATATAGAGTGGTGGGATACTCTTGGCAATCTCTAGTGAAGCCAGTGAGATGACTACCATTGATTTTCCTGGCAATTGAAACTTCTAAAAGTGTATAAAAGAAAGATGTTTTAGGAGGTTCTTAATCATGTAAAATAATGCCGTTTGAAATATACTTGATAGAGTATTAGCTCCCCACCTTGAAAAGAAACTGGATCAGCCTTGAAAGGCAGTAATAAAAACATTTGTGTAACAGGTGAAAACACAGGGGACTTGTTTTTATTGTAGATGGAAATTTTAGAGATTGACTTGCAAAACAAAAGGGCAGCAGAAACCCCTACTGAATCACAATGTGAAAAGATTGGAGGTATGACAATTATTAGAGGAGTAAGAACCATGACGGTAGCAGTAGGATGCAGCACTGGGATGCAGCTCCAGGTAACTGCTTTAGAGAAGATGCATCAATATGAACAGCTGACAAGATCAGGTAGACTGGATGTGGCAAATTATGATTTAGTGGTTTGGGGTTTAGGGGATTCTTGGTGTTGAATGCAAGGGGAACTGAAAAGGTGCTTGTATCCTGTTTGCTATGTGAGGGACATTAAATATGCTTGTTGTGTTTTGAAGCTAAATATATCCAGTTAAGGAATATGTCAGTGTGTTGTTGTTACCCCCCCCCCCCCCCCCATTGGTGGACTGTCAGTAAGATATGTGAACTTTGTTTTTTTCTGAAGGACTATATTTGATGTGAATTTTGCACTGAAATGGGATACATGTCTTAGGTGAGGTTTTTTCTGTGTTTGGTAGCTTTCTGGGTGGGGGCAAAAGTAGATTAAGTTGGATTTTAATTGAAAGCTGAAGTATAAAGGCAGACACGGTAAAAACTTGATTTAGATATTGTTAATTTCTGTTCTCAAAATTCCCATCCGTTATATTGTAGACATTTACAGACCTCATTAAATGTAACATGCTTGTCATTTGAAGGACTTTGGTTTTGTTGTGATAATTCGGAAAATAAAATCAAATCAGTTGGTAGCTCAAAATCATTCACAGAAAGTAAACATTAAAATATATCTTTAATCTTTGTGAACTGAACACTGACAGAGCACAGGAACAACCACAAAGCCACAGATAAAATGAAAAGAATAAATTTATTTCTGTTACCTCATGATCCGGGGAAATTCTTTAATAACACCTGGGAAGAGGAAATGCAAGCAGGAACGCAGTCACTGCAGAGCTCTTTCCTAGCTAGAAAATGTGAATCTCAAAGCTGCTGCTTTGCTTGTATTTTATCAGTGAAATGCAGAGTACTTTCCCTCTGTGCTTTCATCTTTCTCACAGCAGTGCAGAAGTCTCAGGCATGTTTTCTGTCTAGGATGGTCCTGGATTTAGTACAGGCCTATGTTACCTGAACACAAATGGTTCTGCTTGTCAAACATCCAAGTCCAGGCAATTATTAGCATGATCTGTATGTTTTTCTACATCCCAGTTGCAAGGTTACTTGAGCGTGTTTTACAATTCCTCCTCACCAATCTTATATTGTATTCCCCCAAATTATTTTATATAATGTCTAAGAACTTGCTTTAGAAACATTACTGATACTCAGTACATTTTATGGCCCATTTGACAGCGTGATAACACTATAACTAAGATAACAGACATGAAAATAAGGAAGACTGGGAAAGCCAAAACAAAGTATATGATTACATAAAACTGAAGTGTAGCTGTGGTAGATACAGAGAAAATAAAAGTTTACAATTTTTTTGGATAACGAAACCTTGAAACAAAGTAGAATCAAACATGTTTAGTATGTGGGGAGAGAAACATCTGTCACTAGTAACTGCTGGTTTTAACTTGGTGGCCTAGCAGTGGGACTGTCTGTACAGGGCAGGGAGGACCATGACAAGTACTGATTACCTGGACAGGGGCAGCACCACAGTTGACGTTGCTGGAGATATAAAACCTTGAAATATTTTTCACCTTGGTATTTTTTTCCTTGAAGTTTGATATAAACATTGTTTGGTTTTTCACTTCCCTGAGCTCTCTGAGAGCAGAAAAGCCCTTCCACCAGAATTGCCAGGCTTGGAGCCCATAGCACAGGAGACAGTTTTCCAGACCATGGTAATTCTAGTAAATGCATCTTCTGGATTTTCTCCCTCATGTTTCTCTTAAACGTGTTTTTGTGTATGTGACTTGGGGTTTGTATCACTTTTAAAACTGAGTGGAGAAAATTATGCTTTTTGTGACTGTAATTTTTGAATATAAAGTGGTGGACAGTGAAATTCAGTCATGTGCAGGTGTTTCTAGGTGATGTAACATTTGTGTTAGTACCTCATGAATAAAATTAGGAAAACCATGGCTATTTCACAAATGCCTGCTGTAGTCCTTCAAGGAATGGGCAACTTCTGTTGCAGAGCTCATCCTCAGCATGGCTCCGTATCAGATATTAAGTTGTATATTTTTGCATTCATTTATGAAACATCTGTTGGAAAAGCTGCGTGCTCAGCTGACAGCCAGTACCTGAGCTAATGTAACACATTTGTGAACCTGTGGCAAGTTCAGAGGATGTAACATAAGCTGGGAATTTCCTTTACTGAGTGTTGGGTCTGTTAACATTGCCATGTCCTGGTCCTACTAAAAATAATTGCCTGGGTTTGAGCTGACAAAGCTGAAACAACGGTGTGATGACCACATGATAGCATGACACTGCTGAGCGAGGTTCTGCTGTTGTTTTGGGGGAAGGAATTGGAGCCTTATAGTGGAAATTATGAACCTTTCTTCTCCATAGCCTTCACCAGAACCTGTGTGTAAATTTTTAATTATAACATCTGAAAGATATTTCCAGGACTTCACAAAGCATTTGCATGAGAAGTACAAGTACACTGATTTGGGCAGGTGCACTTTAGTTGTGCGGAAAGGTGGCAAAAGCTGTGGTCTTTTTCCAGCTTTACTTCTTGAATCGTTTGGAAGAGAGCAAAGAGGTTTGAATCACATGTCAGTAAACACTTTAGCCCAGACTGTAATTTAGAGAACATAATCCGTATTTAACACTGATAACTTTGATTTCCGCAAAGTATTAGAAAGATGCAAAGGCTGTGGTTTTCATCGATTGCTGCTTCAAAATTGTTGGGTTTTTTAAGTTTTGCAAGTAGAATGTGTTCCATATGCGTAGAGGTAAGGATCTAAGTACATCTTGGTGTTTGTGATCAGTTGGCACTGCTACCCAGGTTGAGGGTTAGTTAAAATGTTTGATTTAGCCCTCATTATTTGCTTTTGCTGCTGCTTCATAAACCTTTTTCTGCACCAAGAGCTACTCTAAGGACTCTTACAACACAGGGGATATGTCTGATATTTCTGCTAGTGTGTATGCTTGCTTTCTTCTGTTTGGCATCAACAGATGACTAAGAATAAAGGGAATAGAGAGTTGATGTTCTTTTGTATTGATTAGGGTAAGAATATTGTAACGTGTATTTGAAGTGATTGTAAAGTGTTGGCTTATCGTACGTTCCTATTATACTGCTGTATTTGCAGCAATATTTTCTGCTTGCTGTAGTCAGTAGGCTATAAACCAGATGCCACACACTATGTGACAGAACATATTTATACAAATACTAGCCTTCTTATGTAACGTCTCCATTAATTTTGAGCCCTATGGCAGTGGAACAACTTCCCCAAAAAAGTTTTGCTTGTAATGTGAATTCTAGTCACTAGAAAAAGCTGAGTAAATAGCTGGTACTAGTATCAGTACTATCAGTACTAAGGCTGTACTTTTCCTCTTTTGTTTTTGAGATGTGTATGAAGGTAGTCTTTCTTGAACACTTGTTCATTTTTCAGTTTGTCATAAACTTCATGTTTACATAAACAAGTTTGCATTTCAGATTTTCATACTAACTCTAGAAAATGTACCACAAGTCAGTGTCTTTGTCTTGAACTGCTCTTTGCAGATTATTTTGGCTCTTATGCTTTCGCATTTGCAGTTTGGTCTCACTTTATATGCTAGACGAGGTTTATGCCAGCCTAATTGTTTGCTGGCATTCCTGAATTTCACAGCTGCTGTGTTCAGCTGCGTACTAGAAAAATATAATGGAATACTGTTTGTGGAGAGCAAGAGGCAATTGTAAAGATGTAAATGTACTTTTTGGCACTTCAATAACATGTAAACTTCTAGTAACACAAAGAATTTTTAGAAATAAATTCTAAGGGTACACTGACAGTTTAAACATTATAGTATACATTTTCTATTTAAACTGAGAATGTTTGGAAGATGGACATAAATTTTATTTTTCTTAGTTTGTTTTGGACCCTTTTTTATTCAGTTCTGACTTTCTTGGCCAGGGAAATGGATGTAAACTGGCACAGAGATGAAAGATTTATTGTGATTCTTTTGTTACAGCATTCTGGCTTACTGTGTTTGTGAGAGTATTTAGTATTTTCTATTCAATCATCAGGCTGCTTTTATCTCCTTTTGCTTGTTATTATGGCAAAGATTAAACCTTGTTTAATTGTTATTTGTTCTCTGTCAAAAGTAAGAAAGCACAGGATCAACTGAGAAGATGTAGATGGTTCTGCAAGTGATACATTGTCATAGGTTTCAGCTGTGCATAGTGCTTTTCTTCTTCAGTAATTGTTATTATAATATTGTATAGAATATGTTTTGCTAGACTTTTGGTTTTCATATATAAGTTTTCTTTTGATTCTGGATTGACAGCTGGGCTGAGCCTTATAACAGTAGAAATATTAGCAGTGTGCATTTGTTACTTGCACTTTTAGGTGGGATAATTTGGGATAACAGTCGAGGGTTTTCTTCCTTTCTGTCCCTCAGCAGGCCTTAAGAAGCTTAGGCTGTATGAAAACAGTAACTTTGCTAAACTGTCAAATTATGACTGAAATGGCTAAACCAGAAATTTGAAACATTCAGCAGAGGAGGAAACTGGAGTTGATTTTAGGGACTGGGAACTGTAGAAAAGAAGAAGAGAAACTGCAGGGTAGAGGAGACCCAGATCGGGGAAGACTTACAAGCTCTGTGCTGTATTTTCCACCTAAATGGGGACTGAGCAGCAACAGTATTTGCACAGGCTGCTCTAGGATGCTTGTTTGTCATGTGGGAGTTGCATGTAGACTGTGGGCACCCAAAGAGTGACTTGAAATTGTTCATTCTGTGGCTCATTAAAGGGAGAATGTTAGAGGAACAGTTGCATTGGACTAATTTTCTTTAGAAACACCAGTTCTTGTTGCTCTTAGGGCAAAGCACTGATGTGAAATCAATGTGACACCTGGGCCTTGATCCTTTTGTTTCACTGCATGGCTGCTCAGCTCTTGGATTGTTTCTTGCTAACATGTGTAAGAAGAATGACCTAAAAAAATTGCTGTACACTACGTGTTTAAGAATAAATGTCCTTATTTCTACTGAAAGTTTACAGATTTTATAGTACTTTATGGGGGTTTACTGGCTTTGGGTCTTTCGCTGGAGGAGTCAAGACAATTTCACCTTAACTCCAGTTCAGCAGTCTCACGTTACCAGTTCTTTTTAAAATGGTGATTGGCATGGTTGTTGCAGGCAGTTTAATTTTAGTTGAATTACCAACTGGTATGTTGTCCATAAGAAACAGATATCAGAATACAATTTCAGTGGACTTTGCCTCTGTGTGTAGTGTTCAGTCAGCCTAGAAGAGGTACAAACAGGCCTTTGTGGAGCAAAACGCAGGAAACACTACTGCACATGGGAGACTACTGGTATTGGAGTTTTCTTCTCTCAGAAAAGACGGCCTGAGTGCTGTGGTTTCCACATGGTGCTGTTTACTTAACACTCAGTTTTCTGTTTACTGAGTTTTTCACTTGAATTGTGGATCTGGTTTGAGCCACCTCACAGTGTGTGACCAGGAATTGTCTCTTATTTATCACATTACTTTTTTAAAGCTTCCTCTTCCTGCTTCTTGCTGCATGTCTCAGTGCAGGAGTGAAAATAACTTCTTAACACTTCATAAATGATCATTTGTGTTTGCATTCTAGGCCGAATTCACGAAGCTATGGTAACGTCCTTAAATGAAGATAATGAAAGTGTAACTGTTGAATGGATTGAAAATGGGGATACTAAAGGCAAAGAGGTAAAATTAATTATTTTACAACTTTTCTCTTTTTAAAATGTGTAATCAATATGAATATTACTTGGGAATTTACACTGCAAACAAGGAGAAAATACTAATCCTGAATTACTTGATGATTCTGTGGTTACAGACAGTTTTGCATGGTAGCTGTTGGGCAAATGCTGGTTTCTGTTTTATAAAATTTGACTTCCTGAGCTCTGTGTAATGGCTTTTATATAGTTCTTTTAATATTTTCATTGATTTTTTTTTGATCCATATTACAAAAGCTGATGTTGTTATTCTCCTTTTACAAGTAGTAAAATTAAATTTTTGGGGGAGAGAATTACTTGCAGTTTAGACAGGAACTAGTGGAAGACCTAGATTAGAAATCTGTGTTTGTGTTACTGAGGAATTGTTGAGGAGTATTGAACTGCTTGTTTGTTTGCTTTTTTATTTTTTTCTAGCAGTAGTTTTCCACCCTTGCTTTTCTTGAGGAACTGTGTCTTTGCTTGTAATGCTTGCTATCCCCTCTTCTTTTACATTTTGGACTGTTGCCAGTTTCAGCTGCGGTTTGGAGAAGGATCTCAGAAATAATTACTCATTGGTTTTATGAAAACACAGGAAAAAGAAAAAAAAAATGTGAGAATGTCCTAGTGATCTCATCAGCTAAGCTTATCCCTCTGGACACATAGAATCCATACAGTAGTGAGGTCTTTGAAAGGTCTAGCCATGGGAAAACGCAGTCTATAGAGGCCACAGGTGTCTAAGATTTTTAGGAAACCAAGTCTCAATATGTCTGAAACCCACTATTTTTAGGATCCTGTCCCTCCCCCCACTTAAACTTTATGATATTTTAAATGAGTTACACAAGAAATAGAATAGAATGATAAGTTTAATGTGGTTTCAACTGTGCTTTTGTTTTCTGGGTGGTTGTAATTCATCTGTTTCTTTTGCACTGTCTTGAAAATTTCAAATAATTGAGATCTTTTTATGTTACAGGCTGTCTTTCATATTCCGTAGTTATTGTCAAATTAACACTGTAATACTGACTGCTTCTCTTTTAATTTAATCAGTTTGCAAAATCATTAATATCTATTAGTCATTCTTAGTTCATCTCTTTTCTGAAGGTTGTGTTTTCAACTATTATGAAGACCAAAACTTACACTGTTTTTAGTGGACATAAAATAAAATAGTTCAGGTAATAGAATTAACAAATTATGAGCTAAACCCCCTAAGTATATTTAGTATTTATTCTCAAACATAAGAAGTGTGGAGAGGGTGAATATTGTTCTAAGACTCATAAATACCTTTTATATTCTTTTACACAGATTGACTTGGAGAGCATATTTTCACTTAATCCAGATCTTGCTCCTGATGAAGATATTGAACCTAGTCCAGAAACACCACCACCACCTACTCCATCAGCCAAAGTAAACAAAATAGTGAAGGTTGGTAATACCTCTGCAGCATACTTATGCTAAACTTATATGTTGTTATGCTTGAATTTTTAACTTCATTTTTTGTGTTTGTGGTGCTACTTGTTAATTATGTTCCTTTTATTTTCCTATGATGAACAGGGTTTTCTAAACATTTCCTGAGAACAGGTTTGTCAGAGATGGAATTGGGGACTAATATTTATAGATCTAAATATGTCTCAAGTTAAAATACAGAAAGGGTTTTGGAGTTTGTTTTGAAACAGTATATATAGTGCAAGTGATGCTCACTCAAGGATTCTTCGGAGAGGGATTTGGCAGCCATCACCTCTCTCTGTTACTGGCATCACGTTTCAATTCACTGGAAAGAAGCAGAGGTAGGGTTGTAGTTCATGTTTTCAATGATAAGGTGGCTGAATAACAGAGATTTCCTCCTTTCCAGAGCCGACGAACTGTGGTACCTGTTAAGAATGACACTCCTTCCCGAGATAACAGAGGTAAATGTTCTCTCTTTCCATTTCAAGGAAGTTAAAAATATGGGAACATTTTAACCTCCTGCTCATTTAACATTCCATAGTAGTTCTGCATTTCTGATTTGTTATGTATGCATGTGACATGTAAAAGACATGCCATTTGCCTCTGGTGGCATTAAACAAACTGGAAATCTGATTGGGTGGGAGTAATTTTTTTCAAACTAATATGGTTTACATTTGAGACCTTTGGTTGATGGCCTCTCCTTATGTCCATACATGTTTTTGTTTGTAGTAAATCACCTGTTCATTGTGGAATAATCCAGTAGTCAGTCATTTTAATAGGTCCTATGCATCTTACTATTTATAGCCGACCAAATTATTTGTACTTTTCTGGTCTTGTAATTAATTTTTTCTCAGCACATCGTTTTTATTTTCTAGTATAGTGAGTTTGTACTGTAAACTAGGTCTCCTGTCATGTTTGGAATGATCTGAACATTTGTCTTAGACTGTCCTGTTCTATAACTGTTTCCATAGTTGTCTCTGTTGCACAGTGAGCTGGCCTCTGTTTGACATGTCATCTCAAGGCTGCTAATCAAAGCTGATACTTTCACTTTTGTACTCTTCTGGCAGACTCCACTAGGAACATGTGCAGGAAATGGGCCAGCTGAATTAGAGTTGCTTGAAGCAACTCTTTGAAAAACATTTTAAAACATTCAGCTCTGCTGGAGAGGGCTGCATGCTCACCACTTTCACTGTGTTCACTGTGAGCAAGCATGACTGCATCTTCAGGAACTGGAATCCTTAACATGCATAGAATCAATGCATAAGTCTAGACATATTAATTATATCTCTTTTTCTGTCAGTATAGTGTCAAAAAGGTTTGTTTCTTTCACTCACAGATTGAGTTGCACTTCCCTTTGTATCCCTCTTCCCCTCCAGAGATTGTAGGCTTCATTGGGTGGGAGCGTTTTGTAACATCTAGAAAACAAGGAACACCAAGGCTTCTAGTCTTCCTTAATTTTTGGGTATAATCACAATATAAACATAATTCCAGCACTTTTAAGCTTCAGGACTGGGTATCTCTTAAGAACATTCTTACATAGTAAGTATTTAAGAATATACACATGCAGCACTGATACTCAGTAATTATGTTTATGTATAATACTAGAATAAAAAAGACTGTGTACCAGGTGTGTTTGTTAATACACTTTCTACAGGTATGACTCCGCCTCACCCACAGTGAATTGTTGTGTCTGGAAAGGGGCCTCATTTTATCTGATAATGAAGCATTTTTGGATCAGGTAGAAACACTAGTCTTCCATGTCCAGATGAGCTTTCTGCTTTTCCTTTGCAGTGGTTGGTTCTGCACGCGCGCGACCTACTCAGCTTCCCGAGCAGTCTTCCTCCTCTCAACAGAATGGTAGTGTTTCAGATATATCTCCAGTTCAAGCTGCAAAAAAGGAATTTGGACCCCCTTGTATGTAAACCGTGTATCAAGGATTCACTCATTCTGGGCATTACATATACATTCTCTTGGATTATGTTGTTGTCCATAAATAATAAATGGTCTACATGTACTGTAGACTTCCTAGTTGTGCCAGCATTTGGAATTTATTTTTCCTCTATCATTTTTTAGCCATAGTGGTGTTGTGTTTGAATTTTTTTTAATTTGCCTGGGCTTTCTTTTAATTCAAACCAAGAAATCACATGCATCTGTCCAAATAATTTTTGAGCGTAGTTGTACTTGTATTTTTCGTTGTGTAGTTATTGTCCCATGATTATTTTTTAATTTATTTATTTTAAAAAAATAAAAATTAAGTTGCTGTAATTATTCTGTACTAATACTGATTTTCTGAAAAGATATTTGGTAAAAACAAATGCATTGTAATTATTGATAAATTAGTATACTTGAACTGTTATAGTGTAAGTACTAAATTCATGCACCACTGAAAGTATTTTAAAGTTATATCATTTTCTTTAAGCACGTAGAAAATCTAATTGTGTAAAAGAGGTTGAAAAATTGCAAGAGAAACGTGAAAAAAGAAGGTTACAGCAGCAGGAACTTAGAGAAAAAAGAGCTCAGGTTAGTATTTTTAGCTTGGATGGAAAACATATGTCAGCAAGAGAAGCTTGCAAAATCATTGTGTTTTCTTCAGCCTTTAATAATTTTATATGAACTCTTAAGACCCTTGAAATTAAGTCTTTAAATAGTCCAGTGCTTGGTTGCATTGCTGTTGTAACTATTACTTTAAACAGTTGTCCTCTTTTTTTCCTATGAAATAATTGCTTTCAATTGCTTATCGTGTCATGTGTTAAAGATTGAGTACTGGTGATAGTTTCTTAGGGTAAATATATTGTTGAAAATAATGGGAGCATTTGGCAAAGTTTTGGATAGGATTGTTATTCTACCAGAGACATTACAATATTATGATAAATGGTTCTTTATTGGCTTTGATGCTTTGTAGCATATATGTTTGAAACTTAAGTGTGAACTTTTTAGGTTTTTTTCTTTAAACTTGTCTGTGCATTTATAACCTAGCTTTACATCATGCAAACTGGTTGGCAGCAAGCTTTTAGAAACTTGTGTGAAAGAAATGCAGTTGCTTATCCTGTGAGGAAAATCTCTTAATATTAAATGACTCCCTGTCACAGTGGCGTAAAAGCTTTTGCAAAACCAGTAGTGTAGTTTTGTTGGCAGTCCCATGAGCATGTGTTAGTCTCTGAAGAGATACTACCAATCCACTACTGACATGAGAGGTACCATCACCAAACAGATAATTCAGGGAATTTACTTTGTGGCGCAGTGATGTTCCTAAATTGACTTAAAATCATCTGTTGAATTTATATTCTCTAATTTCCATCCATTTACATGAATGTGAAACATTACATTGTCTTTATGTGTGAGGAACAAACATTTTCTTTTTGTCACTTTTGTGAACACTCCATTTGCATCTGAGTCTTAAACTTCTGTATCAAAGAACAGAAGAATAGTAGAATCATAGAACAGGATGGGTTGGAAGGGGCCTTTAAAGGTCATCTAGTCATGCGATGAGCAGGGACACCTTCCACTAGATCATGTTACTCAGAGCCCCATCCAACCTCACCTTCCAGGCATGGGGCACCAACCATCTCTGGGCAACATGTTCAAGTGCCTCACCACTTTCGTAGTAAAAAAATATCTTCCTTCTTTCTTCCTTATGTGGAAGCTCTGTTTATCTTAGTGACTTGTATGTATCTGTGGTTTGTGTTGCTTTGTTTTCTGTTGTAGTTGTGAAATGCAGCAATGACTAGCTAAGCACTGTTTTCTAGGAAAGACCTTTAAAAAGTTTTTGAAGAAAATTTGGCAAACCCTTTTTCTGTAACAAGCAGTACTTCTTTCTGAATGTCAAAAGGAAATATTTTAGCAGGAATACATTTTATATGGAGTAATTATCAGCAGTTTTTAATTCACTGTAAGCAGGGTGAACAACATCAAATTATGGTCAACTTCTGATTACCAGGCCATGGTTTTATCTGAGGTGAGATTCAGCTGTGTCACAGGTGTAGAGACAGGAGCTTGCTGCATTTCAGCTTGTTAACCCCAATGCAGTGCTTTCTGAGAGTTCCTCTGCTGTTTCCACAACCATTTGTGGTCTGGAAGGAGTTCTATATCATTTGTAGGGAGTTTTGCAAAGCAGAGTGAGTTCTGAGCACTGGAGCTCATGGTCTGTTCCATCAGCAGCATGTCCTGAAGTGGTATAAAAACTGGCAGTGCAGGGAGAGGTGATGGGAAGGACATTTGAACAGTTCTGCAGAGAACTGGCTTAACTTACAGTAGGCTCAGGCTTCCCAGGTCTTTGGCTGGAGGGAGCCTCATACATGGCTTCTCACATGTCCATTTGCTCTGGTACTGATGGCTCCAGGCTTAGGGATGTCATGACTTCTAAGCCTACATGTAGTACTGTGTGTCCTTGGGTTTACTTCTGCTTTTTGGATGGTCTTTGGACTGTTAATAGATTTTACAAAGCATCCATGCTTACTGTAGGAGTTAACATAGGGCCAGTAGCAGGATCAGTTTCCTTTAACCAGCTTGGATCCATAAGGGTTGTGTTTAGAGCAGCTGGGGTGCCTGCACTGTCTTCTGCAGTGTGTGCTGTGTGTGTCACACATCTGTCAACTGGATTACCTTCTCTCAAACTGAGAAGTATTTACTACATGTGCTGTCTGTTGTCATGTGATTGTTTGGAGCTATTTCTTTAGTGTGAAGATTCTGGCAAAGGTAGGGGTAATTTCTCTTTCTTGAGTAGGCTCACTTAATCAGTATTTTGTATTACATGTTGACCAAACCCATGAAATAGAAAGTGTGTAATTGTTTTGCTTTATGATCAGTAAATTATATATCTCAGAATGAAAAAAGGCATTAAACTTGTATTTGAGATGTTTCTGGCATTTTGGGGAAAAAAATAAGGTGTCAGTTAATGTGTGTTTGTCTTATAAATAAATATAGAAGATGCTGAAATTAGTCCATTTCAGAGAAAAAAAAGTATATTAGAAACTCTGTTGCTTGCTTTCATAGGATGTTGATGCTACAAACCCAAATTATGAAATTATGTGTATGATAAGAGATTTCAGGGGAAGTTTGGATTATAGACCACTAACAAATGCAGATACTGTGAGTACCTCAGCAATATGCAAATTTTTTTATCCTTCTCTATTTTTACTTTGTGTTTTCAATTTTTTAATGTATATTTCTGCCCACAAGCATAAAAAAATAAGTAGTGTAATATATATTAGTATTTTTTAGAATATGAGGGTTTTTTCAGTATTTTGATACTGAAATTAGTAGATATTGAAACTCTTAGGTTATTAAATTATTGATAATTATCTTATAGTCAAAAGACATTACATGACACCACTATATATTAAGTAGTCACTCAGCCTATGTATTATAAACTTTTCTGTGGTGCTAGGGGAAGGGCACACAAAACCATTAAGCTTCTTTGAAAAACCCTGTTGAGTGTAAAGATTGCTATTTGATCTTTGAAGATTATGGGGAACTTTGATTTGCAGAGAAGATAGTGGAGGAGAATCTTTAAACTGTGATGAGTGTCAGATCTTTGTGGAAATCAGAGATTATCACAAATTCTGTCTACAGTGTATCTACCCTGTTGGAACTGGATTTGCCTGCAGTGTTCTGAGATGTACCTAGTACTCTCCAGGTTTAGACCACTGTCTGCAGGGAGTTTTGTTAATGTGTGGCTCTCCTTTTTGAGTTCTTGACTGTTTTGCAGGCACGGGGGCCTTTTACAAGTTAATAGGAGTCACTGTCTTGGAAATTCACCTTTGTTTAAATGATTCGTTAAGTAATTCAAGAATAGAAACAAATTAAAGTAAAATATTCCCTAACTGGTATTGGCATATAGTTCACTGGAAGATTGTTTCCTTTCCAGATTGATGAGCACAGGATATGTGTTTGTGTACGAAAACGACCACTCAATAAAAAAGGTATGGCCATCTAAGATTTTGCTGGTTTTTTTTTTTCTGAAAAGCTGCTTCTGTAATATTGTATTAGAGATCTAGAAACATTGATTGAAGGTGTTCTCCTGAGCAGAGAGCTATGCAGTGAAAACTTTTGTACACATTTTTATACATGTATTTTTATACTTTCAAGTGAACTTGAATCAGATGTCAAGGAGCAAATCAAGTGCTTAAACACTGGTGTCTTATGATGTGTTAGGTGCCCAGACATGTCTGACACAACCTTGCTGGACTGTTGGATTACAGGCAAACTTGAGATTTGTATCCCCTGGTATTGCTCTTCAGAACTGAGCAAGATACCCGAGGGCATATAAAATGCCACTAAAAAACTATTAGGTTCTGGACTTTTAAAATATCTGTTTAGTGTTACAACTGCCTGCTCATTAGAACGGAGTCCTTACTGCAAACAAAAAAAAAAATAGAGCATTCAGGTTTTCAATTCCAGTCAAATCCTAGTCTTCCCATGAAATTTTTTACTTTGTGGGAAGTAGAAGTGGGGAATTTAAGAATGCAAATGCTTCTGGATTGTACCCTATCTAAATCCAGCCCTTAAGTAAACTGTAATTTGCTTTGAAAGAAGTTTCCTTCCTTCTTTCTGTTACATTTTGTTTACCTAAAGGATTCAAACAACATCACTCTGAAACAACGTGGGATGGATTTATTTTTGTACACATTGAGGATTAACTGGAGCATATGCAGAGGAAAATGGGAGCGTTGTATAGGAAAGAAAAAGCATATGTTGATACTGGTTTATAGTTGGCTTTTGTCTTCCCTCCCCCCCCCCGATGCTTTCCATACTCTATTTTTCTCTTCATTTTTATTTTTACTCTTTTTTTACTCCCAATATTTTTTCTTCTATTAATCTGAAAGGAGTGCATAATCTTAAAAATGGGTTAATTGAAACTTTTGCACAACCAGTTAAGTAAGGACATTCAATGGACAAGTTTGATAGCCACTGAATTTCTGCTTCAGCTTTGGAGATTATCTTTAGTAGAATGTGACTTAGAATGCTGATACATTTTGGGGAAAATGGCACCTCCTACCTGTGCTGAAGGTGGATGAAATGAAATTACAATAAATGAGAACAGGTTGTCATTGGGCATAGTTGGCATTCTGAGATAGGATTTGATTCTGCAAAAGCTGCATATCTTAGGTATTAGTGTTTTGGAGCTATTAAAAAAGTAATTCAGAGGTGTGGGTAGGAAGATCTGTGCCTGAATAGAAATGAGGTTGGCACTAAAGTTATTTTGAATTTTATGAATAATCTGCTCAGGGGATGGACGCTAGAGATAGTGTAGTACCCACATGATGCAATCTTCTGAAGACACACACTTCATAAGAAACAACATTTTTCATGCTGTGTTTTAACATTGAACAGTATCAAAGAATCAAAAATACTAGTGTGTATTTTTATAATTTTTCTCTGAAGAGAAACTGTAAAAATAGATTTGGTTTGTCACAAATTCAGAATTATCACCAAGATGTTTAAATGTTCTCAGCACCAGTTATTTTGTGGATTAAATTTGCAGAAAGTACGTGCTCTGATTGACACTTTAAGATTTTATTTCAGTGTTGTATATTTATAATTGAGACATGTATAATGGGATTTAGAGCCACTGTATCAAATAATCAGCAAGGAATATAGCTTGTAACAGATAGCTGGGAGCTGGTGATGTCAAACATCAAACAATTGGTTAAGAAAAAAAAAAAGCTTTGCTTAAGCTAAAAAGGTTTTGCTGCAAAGAGTTGACCTTCATATATGTTTTTGCACCACTGTTCCTTATTTCTTCTCTGTGACTATTGCAGTCCAGTTGAAAAATTAATTACATAGTGACTTGAGTACGTATTTTTGTTGGTATGTAATGTCATGCAATGGTAATCTTTGTGCTGTTTGATCATGATGTTAACAGATGAAATTATTTCTATCTGATTGTATAAAGCTACATCAAATTCTTGAACTGCATGCCTTAAGAAATTTTACATAGAATTGCAAGTAGGACACATTAGTGCTCTGGACTGTACACACAAAGGATCTTTATTTTTGTGCATATTATGGATCACTGGTTCTCTGTTTTGCTGACTCATATCTCATATAACAATTAGCAATAAATTGTAATGCTGTGTAGTAATTATAGCCTAGGAACTCACTATTGAAATAACATCTAGATGGCTTTTGTTCGTACCCAGTGATAGGAAGGATTATTAGCATTTGCACCTTCTCAGCTTAAAGGATAATTTTTAGAAAGGATTTTACTTTAGAGAAATTCTATATTAAAGATGTATACTTTAGGTTCCAAGAGGAATACATGACTGAAAAGGTCAGTGATTAAAGCAAATTTTTTCTTTTCAAAAGCTGTGAACATATGAGTATAATATTAAGGCTTTAGGGAAAATAAAAAGGCAAATTTCTAGAATAAAGCAGATAGTTATAAAAATATTGATTTCTTTGTGTCTTAAAGTTAGACTGTTCAAGCAGTAGAGGATCTCAGCTTCCATTTTTTCCAGTAGAGAAATTACTTATAACAACTGAAAGGGTGTGTCAGTAATCTGTAAAACAGCATAGACACCCTGTGGAAAAAGAACTCAAATTCATGGGAAGTTTTATTACAGAATAGATAACAGGCTACAAACATTATGCTATAATCAATGATCTTAATTTTTCTAGTCAACTTTGTACAATCTTAGTTTAATTTTTAGCAACTCATGGGGTAGGATGACTAGGCTTTCAAAATAAAATCTCCTACTTAGTGGTTTACTATCTGAATATCAGAAGCCCAGATCCATTGCAGTGTTGTTACTTGGAGGAGCTGTGTTTTCTGAGATATTACATGTGTGTAAACAATGAAAAAATGTAAAAAAACCCAAGGTGTGGCTAGTTAAATATATATATATATTTCACTTATTTTATAGAAAATTTAATGAAGGACCTCGACGTAATAACAATTCCTAGTAAAGATGTTGTGATGGTACATGAACCAAAACAAAAGGTGGATTTAACAAGGTACCTAGAAAACCAAACTTTTCGTTTTGATTATGCCTTTGATGACACGACTCCTAATGAAATGGTTTACAGGTATGTGTATATGATTTTCCTTTTTGTGAATCTTTTTATCTTTTTTTCTCTCATAGCTTCTGTGTCAATAACTGTGGGATTACCTTGGTCATGGATTTCACTCCTGTTTTCTGTGCTGCTATATATATATGTGTATATATATTGCTACCTACGTTATTCTGCCTGTTTCCTTTTGTTTTAACTCTTTGTCCTGCATAGTTCACCTGCAATATCATCTCCATCTCCATTGACCTCCGTCCTGCTCTCAATCCTCCTACAAGCTGTGCTGGTTTTCACACTCTAGCGTGTGTTGCCTCCCTCTTCAGCCACTGAATACATGAACAGCTTCACAAGCCTCAGGGTTTTTGTTTTATTATTTAGTGTGTGTGTCTGAGAAACTTGAGTTTTGGCTTTTGGTCTTCAGGAAACTTGGAAGGAAAGGACAGCCCCAGCTCCAAAGAGCTTGCTATTTACATACAAGATAAATAGTAGAAGGAAACAAATCAGGAAAGGGTAGGGGAACAGTACAAAGAAAGAGAGAAAGTACATTGCTGTATCACTAAGATACTTGAGCTAGCTTGGCTATTGGAAGCAGTGTGGCTGATATAATACAGAGCTGCATGGAGTTAAAGGATCTTGCTTAAAATGCTGAATCTTTCTGATTTATAAAAAACAGCAGCAAAAGCACGCATCAATTTTCAGCCGAAGGTATTTGGATTTCCATTTTTGACTTTATTATTCTACTTCACTTCCACAGTTGGCACAGAGTAATGCATACAACACTTTATAAAGCCTCTTTAGGAGTAGCTGTTTACCTTGTAGAAGTCACTAAATGGAGTACATACTGTAGCAGGCAAGGTTAGACACCACTACAAGTCATAATCTGATTACAGAGTCTAAATGCTGAGAAGATTTTTGCAAGGAATATTGATGTTAGAAAGGAATTTTATGAAGATGATTTTCCTTATGCTTGTTAAGTCTTTGCCACAGCTCTGAGGAGTAATATGTTAATTCTTGCTTTCAATCCAACAGATAGTGGAAATTAGCATTGTATCCTAATTGATGTTGGATGCTAACATCCTGTTCCTTCGTAACAGAAAATTTGTAGTAAAAGAATTATTAAAATGCCTTGAAAATCAAAATTTCTGTGTTATACTTGCTGTAATTGGAGGAAGGATGGTGCAAGGAAAATGTGTATAATCTGTTGGTTTACACTGATGAAAGACTTTTAAACAACTGTGCCTCTGGAGATCTCTGTCTCCAACAGCTTTCTGGTGGTAGCATCTTTCTTTTCTCAATACTGAAGAACGGGGAGAGGGATCTAGCGGGTGATGTGTGCCTCCTGCAGTAGTCCTCCTGCTTAATAACCAGTTCTTTTATTCTTTCTCCTTCCTGTTATTTATCTCTGTGAGCATAGTGTTTAAATGTGAGGAGTGTTTTTGGCATACAATTTTGTTACATTTTTGTATGCTGTTTCCACTGGACAGTTTCTATTAGTTACGTAATACAGGAAAAGCTTGAAATATGGTTGTATTTATACAGAAACAGTAAAGCTCTGTGTAGCAGTACAGGCACAATAATGATTACTGCTTGAAAGGAAATCTGCTTCAAGGCCTCCTTTAATAACAGAACTAAGAACAGGATAGGTATTGTCGTCTGCCTTCACCAGGACTTCAGGGTAACACTGGGGAAAAGAACATAGTTTTTTTCCCAGGCGAGTTTATTCTGTTTTTCTCCAGCATGCTAAAATTACTCGGTATATTTCTGTACTGAAAAATGTTCTTCAATTTGAGGGCAAAAGGTACTGCTCTGTTATTATTATTTTATTTAGATTGTATTTTAAGTACTTTTGAATTCGTGAGCTGCAACACTGAGTTGCAAGTTTTCGTTAATATTAAAAGACACACACTAGTTTGAATGGGTATGCCTGTTGAATTTTAAAGAAGAAGCAATCTACATTTCTGAAAGGTCCAAGATTTCAAATAAAAGTAAAATAAAGCTGGACTGTTTTGCTGTGGTGCCATTTGCAGCTTTATGAAAACTTTTAAGTCCTCTTTTTCTCTAATTCAGCAGAATAAGTAATTCCAAACTAAATTAAACAGATATAACGGAGTGTATATCTTAGATGTGAATAGGCTTTTTGAGATTTTTTCATTTACATATAAAGAGAACATGCCAAAATATTGGAATATCCTCTTGACGACAAAGGATATGTTTACTGGAAGCAAAAAAGGAAGTCTGAGGCTGATCAGGATCTTCTGGTATTTTTTTTTGTGAAAATTCATGACTCAGTTAAACTTAGATTTTTGCTTAACTGTTAAGTGCTAACTGGCTTAGTCTTACTCAGATTGTTTTTGTAAGTCATCTTGTATTTCTTCCAAAGTAGAATGAAAGGGAGTTATAACATCTCCAGGTTTCTGTAAACAATCTTTCTGTCATTTAAAGATGGTTTAGTGTAAATACCTGAAAAAAGTTTCGAAAGAGAGACTTAAGCAGAGATATTGTTGCCTCCATTGGTAACTCATCATTAGGTTACCCCTTGCTTTTGTAGTTTATTAGTGAAACAGTGGTGTTAAGCAGCTGAAGAAGGAGCAATGGCTATATTTTTTAAAGTAAAAATTAATTATCTAAAATAGAAGAGTAATACTTTGGATATTTTTTGACACATCAAAGAGTATTTCAGGGATTTTTCCATTCTGAGGAGCTTGGGCGTAAGTTTTCTTGAGGCTTTGCCGAGTATATGTTTGTTCTCAAACTATTAAGATGTACAGTGTTCTGAATTTAATGTTGGAAGCTGATTTGGGGATGAGAAAAAAAAACCAAACGCAAAACCATAGCAGAGTTTCAGTACTGGAAATACCTAAATATTTGTATGCCTCACTTTCCTACTTATATGTCTTCTAATGCTGTCTTCTGTAGGGAGCTCCAAACTCCAGGTTGTAAGCCCTGCTGTGGTGTGTTATTAGAACAAGGAAATTGTTTTCCATAGGGTTTAAAGGAGGGTGAAATAAATGGGGCAGACCTTGTCCCTTTTAATTGATTATTTGGGATATTTTAGTTCCATAAAGCTGGTAGCCTCTTTAGTTCAGGAATTAATGTGGAGGTGTGCTTTGGTATCTCAAAGTAGAGGACCAATTTTGTTACCTTTAGCTTTAAAATTTATACCGTCCTTGTTGTAATGACATCATAAAGCAATTCAGTTTCTTAAGTACTGTTCTTTTTTGCATTTAAGATTTGCAGCTCGACCATTAGTGGAGACCATATTTGAAAGGGGGATGGCCACCTGTTTTGCGTATGGGCAAACAGGCAGTGGAAAAACCCATGTAAGTATTTCTTCTATGTACCAGCGATACACTTCATTTTATATACAATACACCTAGATAAGTTCTAATAAGTAACAAATACATAATTTACAGTTCTGTAATCTCTCTAGTGTGTTTTTGAACTTTTCTTATTTTTTAATTTAGACTATGGGTGGTAACTTTTCGGGAAAGAACCAAGATTGTTCTAATGGAATATATGCACTTGCAGGTGAGATTTATTGATGTATTGGCTTTTTGCAAAATAGCTAAGAGGAATAAATTTTCTACTCCCTATTGTACAAACATAAAGGTCTTTGTATTTTGCATTACAGTGGAGCTTTGGAAATGTCACAAGTAGACCCTAGATGTATAGTGTTTACACTTGTAAAGTCAGTGTTTATATAGATTAGTTAAAAATTCTTACAATGTAGTGTAGCAGTTTAAACTCTTAAGTTTTAGACTTGGTTGACTGACCCTATCTGTTATACTTGCTAAGTATGAGAGGTACTGCAAAACAGACTTACACATTAATGAGTCTTCACTAAGTGAAAATACATAATGAGATTTCTCTTTATTTTGGAAATGTATTCACAGCTCGAGATGTCTTTTTGATGCTAAAGAAACCAAACTATAAGAAGTTAGAACTTCAAGTATATGCAACATTTTTTGAGATCTACAGTGGTAAGGTAAGTAAGTCTGTCTCTGAGGAAAGTGGAATTTTTCTTTCACAGGTGAGATTTTGAACTTTAAAAAAAATTTTTTCCTTTTGTGCTGCAAGCTGTGTTTCTCATAATTCTTTACACTTCCTTTCCAATCATGTTTTTTCATGGAATGTTTTGCATATTTATAGCTATATCTGTCTGTCTATATCTATTTATCTGTCTAACTGTTGTGTTTTCTCCCTCTGTCCTTAAGGTTTTTGACTTGTTGAACAGGAAGACAAAATTGAGAGTGTTAGAAGATGGTAAACAGCAAGTCCAGGTGGTGGGATTACAGGAAAGAGAAGTCAAATGTGTTGAAGATGTTCTTAAGCTTATTGAAATAGGAAACAGCTGCAGGTATCTCCCACAGTTTCTATCAGTTTTTCACTGTACATGAAAGAACATGATTTTTTTGGGTCTCATCATAGCAGTGTCTTCTTAACATGGAGTGGATTTTTTGATAATGTTGGCTGCAAGTAAGGAATCTGCCAACCCTTTACAGATATTTAGAGTTTCTCTGTCTTCTAGAGAACAATAAGAACTGATTTGCTTACAGAATGTGAACTACATGTGTTATGTAACCAGTTTACTGATTTAAATTCGAATAATTTATAATCTGGAGTACTGCCAGATTCTTGATCTATAAAAGGCCTTGATACAGAGTGACAGAGGTTAAATTGTTAACAGGTTTGGGGTTTTTAAGTCTAGCTTCATTGGTTTTGTATTAGCCTTGTAAATAGACTGCTGCCTGATCAGATAAAAATGCCTTGATCATTTTACGTGTAAGGTCTCTGGTAATCTGAAATCTTTGATGAACTGATTATTGTTACTTTTAAAAGGGAAGTAGAATGTCACTAATCATCCATTTCTTTTTGAAGACATGGAAAAAGATATATTCTACTGTGTACATCCAATTAAGGTTGTGTCTCTAGTCCCAACAAGAACTTTAGATGTGCTCTCAACACATGTATGAAAATACAGGACCGAGTCCTGAAAAACGTAACTTTTTGAGGTTAGTGTGTTTAACATGTATGGTCAATCACCTGTTCATATGTCCTTTCCTTCTCTGCTTTTGTTTAAAGAACATCTGGCCAGACATCTGCAAATGCACACTCGTCTCGAAGCCATGCAGTGTTTCAGATTATTCTCAGAAGGAAAGGGAAATTGCATGGTAAATTTTCCCTGATTGATTTGGCTGGCAATGAAAGAGGAGCAGATACTTCCAGTGCAGATAGGCAGACACGACTGGAAGGTGCGGAAATTAACAAGAGCCTTTTAGCACTCAAGGTAACTGAAATGTTTCCATTGCCTTTGAGTAGGTGGGAGCCTTCTATATGTAATAGCAATGACTATTAAAACGAGTGGTTTTGCAGGATTTGCTTGTCTACATTGTCTATTGGTGTGACAGGTAAAATAATGTATTGATTTTTCCTCTAAATGCCTGAAGGATCACTGAGTAATTACCAAGTAGAAACATTGCAGAAATATTGTGCCATGAACTTGCGCATAGTTAAAAAAAAAGGAAAGAAAAAAACCCAAACCTGTCACTTAAACAAGAAATCCCCAGTAGTTGAGTTTTCAAGGCTTTTCTGATATATATATTTATATATATTTTTATACATGTATATATTTATCAGATATAAAATGGGATGATGGATGGCTTACTTTGGTACTCAAGGTCTGAAATACTACCGGGAAATATTCTCATTTATCTCAGAACTTATTATTTTTTTAAAGTTACCTTTAGACCTGATTATTAACTGCTGTTAATTAATTCACCAAAGCAACACAACAGCAACAGAACTAACATATTAAAATAATCTTGAAAAGCTAGAATCCATTTTTGACTAGTTTTCTTTACAGCAAATTGTCTGATACAGTCGCTTTACAGATTTTCATACATTAATCCAGGAAATGTCAAGAGAGCTAAGAAATATTTAAATGTTCATGTGCCTTTTTTTAGTTTGTTTTATAATGTTCAAAGAGGCTCAGTCTAAATGAGGAAAGTAAATTTTTGGTGACAGCTGGGGAAACAGTAGGTTTGAATGTCTTTGAACTTCTCTGTTGTTGGTTAGTTTTGCTTAGGTTTACTCCTCTCAGCGTCAGCACTGTGGTTTTGCATAAAGAATCTCAAGCCAAAAAATCATTGTGCTTATTTTCTATCCCCATATAAACCTGGGAGAAGACTTGCGTCTCACTCTACGCAGATCTTAGAAAACACCACAAAATTGTAATGAGTAATGCGTCATTACAGAATTCTATGGCACATTGAAAATAGGAAGCAGCAGTTCCAAACTGTGGCCTGTTTTGTTTTAGCATCAAAGTAAAGAATGCAAACAACATTGTGTTGATGTTACCAGTTGTTTCCAGATGTAACTGAATAAGGCTGTTTTAATTTTAGACATTTTTTTTCTCTTGTTTAGTGGTGATTTTGTAGGGGATGGGACCTTCAGTGCAGTACCCATAAAACATACTTAGTACATTTTCATACAGCTTTGTCTTTTTAGTTATAGTGAGAGGTTCTAGTGAGACATACTAGTGTTTGTGATCTAAATTATATGATGAAGGTGAAATAAAAATAAGTGGAGGTCTTGCAGAGGTGTAAGCAGCAGTACAAGAACATTATACAGCTTTTTACATTTGTATTCAAGACCCTTCAAATTAAACTAGTATGTTCAGACTGGTACTAATCCAAGGTTTGCTATTTACATTTGAATATCAGTCCTGCCTTAACCTGTATAGATTTTTGGTACAGAATGATTTCTGTAATGTCTCTATATGGAGGCAGTGTAGTCGCTTTGTTACCTGGTTTTCTCAGCTGTGATGAAGTGCAGAGGTATTTAAAAATTCAATGAATTTAGAAGCTGGCAGTGTCCTCCTATAATCCTTTTAACAATAAGGAGGTAATCCAGTTCTAATTTTTCCAGGAGCAAGCAAACTAAAAATCATTCTAGTAAATTTAAAATACCATAATTAAACTTGTTGTTGCCATATGAATAATTCAACATATACATTTGTTACTGTTTGTAGCTTGTGATGACACTTGTTGAAAATCTGTTGCCCCTCTTCCTATCTAATCTGCTTTTGTCTTTGTACAAATTGAAGGAATGCACCGCTTTGCTTACCTTTTAAGTATTTGCTTGTGAAATTCACATTCAACAAGCTTCAGTCTTTCTGTTTATCTGAACTGTGTCCATCTTATAAAATTCAGCTGGTCAGTTTTTAAAACAGTCACTTTAGTTAAAGCCAACTTGCCCTTCGTTTTGTTATGTTCTGTATTATGGCAATTTTATTCTGAGCCCATTTTTATTTCTGTTTTATGCTGTTTAACAGTTGCAGTGCTTTCTTAGAAATCATGGGATTATAATCCATCCTGGCTTTTGGAAAAAGCTGTTTCTAGGAAATTTTAAAAAAGCCTCAAGGATGTGGCTGCAGCTGGAGGATTAGCTGAACTCCTATAGAACTATTCATGTAACACAAGACCCATTCCATCTGTTAGTATTGCTAAAAGCAAAACTCTTAATTTGAAAAGCATTTGAATCATGGTTGGTTGAAGTTCTGTGTGTAAATGTGTTAAATCCGTACTAAGCCATGCGTCTGAAGAGATGCCTGTATACATAGTATTATGGCAAAGGCAGAAACTAGAATTAATGATCAAAATATGACAACAACAGCACCAAAAAAAATTAAATTTAAACTTTC
This sequence comes from Coccyzus lansbergi, assembly GCA_033558105.1. Classification (NCBI taxonomy): domain Eukaryota; kingdom Metazoa; phylum Chordata; class Aves; order Cuculiformes; family Coccyzidae; genus Coccyzus; species Coccyzus lansbergi. Next base: position 381,743 of record JAUMJK010001049.1, read on the forward strand.
TTTTTGTATGAAGTAATTTATTTGATGATATCAGGGCTCTGATGTTTAGATTTGTGTGATCTTGGTTTGCATTGTTGTACTTAGTTACTGCTGTAACTTCTGTAGTAACTTCATAATACTTACATCTGTACGGGATTTCTTCCTGGAGTTCTCCAACCAATTGCAAATAGTAGTTTAGCCCCATACCCTTTTGAATGAAAGAGGAAAACCTATCCCTGCTTTTTCTCATGAAGAATATTTTAAAATAGGGAATGATTGGTGACTCAGCCACCTCCCTGGGCAGCCTCTACCAAGTGCCCAATAACCCTTTCTGTGAAAAATTCTTTTCTGATATCCAGTCTGAACCTCCCCTGGCACAGCTTGTGGCCATTCCCCCTTATCTTGTCTCCTGTCACATGGGAGAAGAGGCCACCTCCCTCCTCTCTACAACCTCCTTTCAGGTAGTTGTAGAGAACAGTGAGGTCTCCCCTTAGCCTCCTCTTCTGAAGGCTAAACATCCCCAGCTCTCTTGGCCACTCCTTGTTCTCCAGCCCCTTCACCATTTTTATTTCTCTTCTCTGGACTCGCTCCAGAGCCTCAACATCCTTCTTGTGGTGAGGGGCCCACAACTGAACACAGGATTCAAGGAGTGGTCTCACCAGTGCTGAGTACAGAGGGAGAATAACCTCCCTGGACCTGCTGGTCACACCATTTCTGATCCAAGCCAAGATGCCATTGGCCTTCTTGGCCACCTGGGCACACTGCTGGCTCATGTTCAGTCGGCTGTTAAACAACGCTTCCAGGTCCTTCTCCTCCAGGCAGCTTTCTAGACAGACTTCTCCCAGTCTATAGCACTGGTGTTGTTGTGCCCCAAGTGCAGGACCTGGCATTTGGCCTTGTTAAACCTCATGCCATTGGACTCTGCCCAGTGGTCCAGCCTGTTCAGATCCCTTTGTAGAGCCTCCCTACCCTCCAGCAGATCAACACTTCCACGCAGCTTAGTGTCATCTGCAAACTTGTTAAGGGTGCACTCAATGCCTTCATTCAGGTCATTGATGAAGATATAGAATAGGGCTGGACCCAGCACTGAGCCCTGGGGGATACCCCTTGTGACCAGCCTCCAGGTTTGTGACTTGTGGAAGCTTACAGAAAGTCTTTCTTTTGAGCTGTAAAGAAAGTCACTGGTAAAGTTAGAATCAAATATACTGCTTTTAGTTGATAGAGTGAACATGTGTCCTTGTCCTTGCTGCTTCTGCTGGTGGACGTGGATCATTCTAAGTCGGCTGTTGGTTGTGGGCTTTTTTTGCTGTTGTTTTAGTTGTTGCATAAAATTGAAGTAATTTTTTGATGAGATTCGGAACGTTTTTAGTCTCCTGAGTTGTTTTTACAAGTTCCTACCTCTCTTCTGAGGTAAAAGCCTAATACTTCTTGAGTCCAAACTTTAATGGTTAATTTTAATCATATTTTAGGAGACAGCAACATAACTGAGGCATGTATTTTCTGCTTTTGAACTGCATTTGTGTTATATTTATTCAACCCATGTTGAAGAAGAATGTGTAAACCTGTTTGTTCTTTCAGGAGTGCATTAGAGCCTTAGGCCGAAATAAACCTCATACACCCTTCAGAGCAAGTAAACTTACTCAGGTGCTAAGAGATTCATTCATAGGAGAAAACTCCCGTACCTGCATGGTAAGTTGGTTTGGTTCACTGCTTGTTCTCACAACTACAAAGTAAAAAGACACCGGGAATTTAGTCTATTGTGTTTTAAATTGGTCACTTGCTACTGTCAATGTGTTGGACTTAAGTTGTGCTATATGAGGATTGAGACTTTCAGTAGAGATATTTTAGATAACTTGCTCACTTCTTACTTGTTATTGGTTTTTCTTATGGCTTGTTCTAGTTTTCTGGTTAGGCATGTGGCTAGAAACACTTATAACTTGGTAAGTTTGTTTATTTTTAAAAAATGTCTTAATTACATGAGTATTTCCTGACTCGTACTTTTGGAAAAGGTGGTGTAGACTGGAAGTACAGTGGTGGGATATGATCTTTAATGACAAAGAAAAGTTAAAAGTTGATATCAAAGTCATAAGAATATGCTTTAGGCTGTTGAAGAAGTAAGGGTAGCTACATGTAATAGTCTCATATTTTAGCCAATGCTGCATCCTTGACGTGCTGCATCTTTGATGTGCCTCTGTCAAAGATGAAATACCAGACTCCTCAGCCCTCTGGGGTGGCAACAGGACCCTGCAGATTTCAGCGTCCCAAAAAGGCCATTGATCCCATCACGATGGTTTATCAGTAATGTAGACACATTCAAAATTGGAAGAATGGCAGTTAGTTGTGCATCTGAAAGGCATTTCTGTCCATAAATATTGCAGATTTTTCCATCCTCTTTTGGAATTATTAACGAGGAAGTGAGTGATAGGTCAGAATCCTTCTGTCCTGCCTGGACTGAACTTGTTGGGGTTTGAGAACATGTGATGTGGTGAACTTCTGTGTTCAGCAGGCCAAGTCTTGTGTGTGGGTTCTTGTGACCTGAGTGGAGTATCCACATGGCTGACAGCGCTTAGAGTGGTACTTCCCTCTAACAGCAGTACTTTGTATGCTTCAAAACGCTGGCGCAGTCCCTTGGTGTTAAGGCAGTTGCCATGTGCAGTGCGCTCTTGAGTGTTGAAGTGATGGAAGAGATGCACACATCTTTCATGTTAAATGAGGTTGGAAGGATTTTAGCAACTTGTAGGGGGTTGTTAATTAGCACCTACAACACTCCATAAAGTGACATGCAATTATATGATCTTTTATAATCTACACTTGTTGTTTTCATTAGTAACTGATGTGTACCAATATTAGAGATTTAAACTTGTCTGTATGGTAGCAGGCTCTTTAGACTTTATAGTCCCCTCCCACCATGTATTTTATCTCTCTCCTCAACAGGAGAAATTCCTCCCAGGAATGTACTTTTCTGGTAGTAGTACCAGCAGCAGGATGAAAGACAAGACCAGGATTAGCTAATCTCCATCAGTTTTGATCTGCCTCAATAAAATGTTAGTGTGTAGGTTTATACAAGTGTTTGTCCTGGGCAGTGCCTTTATGGCTCTCCTGAATGGAGCACAGAGGAAGAAATTGGACTACTAATAGAATCGTAGAATCATAGAATCAACAGGTTGGAAGAGACCCACCGGATCATCGAGTCCAATCATTCCTATCAAACACTAAACCATGTCGCTCAGGACCTCGTCTACCCATGCCTTAAACACCTCCAGGGAAGGTGAATCAACCACCTCCCTAAGCAGCCTGTTCCAATGCCCAGTGACCCTTTCTGTGAAAAAATTCCTCCTACTGTCTAGCCTAAATCTCCCCTGGTGGAGCGTGAGGCCATTCCCTCTTGTCCTGTCCCCTCTCACTTGGATGAAGAACCCAGCTCCCTCCTCTCTACAACCTCCTTTCAGGTAGTTGTAGACCGCAATGAGGTCTCCTCTCAGCTTCCTCTTCTCCAGGCTAAACAACCCCAGCTCTCTCAGCCATTCCTCATAAGGCCTGTTCTCCAGCCCCTTCACCAGCTTTGTTGCTCTTCTCTGGACTCGCTTCAGAGCCTCAACATCCTTCTTGTGGTGAGGGGCCCAGAACTGAGCACAGGATTCAGGGAACGGTCTCCCCAGTGCCGAGTACAGAGGGAGGGTAACCTCCCTGGCCCTGCTGGTCACACCGTTTCTGATACAAGCCAGGATGCCATTGGCCTTCTTGGCCACCTGAGCACCCTGCTGGCTCATGTTCAGTCATCCAGCACTCCCAGGTCTTTCTCCTTCAGGCAGCTATCTAGACAGACTTCTCCTAGTTTGTAGCTTTGCACAGGGTTGTTGTGCCCCAAGTGCAGGACCCGGCATTTGGCTGTGTTAAACCTCATACCATCGGTCTCAGCCCAGCAGTCCAGCCTGTTTAGGTCCCTTTGCAGAACCTCCCTACCCTCCAGCAGATCAACACTTCCACCCAGCTTAGTGTCATCTGCAAACTTGTTAGGGGTGCACTCAATGCCTTGATTCAGGTCATTGATGAAGACATTGAACAGGGCTGGACCTAGCACTGAGTCCTGGGGAACCCCACTTGTCACTGGCCTCCAGCTGGATTTAACACCATTTCCTACCACTCTCTGGGCCTGGGCATCCAAGCAGTTTTCCACCCAGGAGAGTGTTCACCTGTCCAGGCCAGAGGCTGACAGTTTCCATAGCAGAATGCTGTGAGAAACTGTGTCAAAGGCTTTACTGAAGTCCAGGAAGACCACATCCATATCGTTTCCCTCATCCAGCAGCCGAGTCACTTTGTCATAGAAGGTGATCAAGTTAGTTTGGCAAGACCTGCCTTTTGTGAACCCCTGTTGACTGGGCCTGATCACCCAGTTCTCTTGCATGTGCTTCATGATAGCACTCAGGATCACCTGTTCCATGACTTTCCCTGGCACTGAGGTCAGACTGACAGGCCTGTAGTTCCCTGGATCCTCCCTGCGACCCTTCTTGTAGATGGGCACAGCATCAGCCAGCCTCCAGTCCAGTGCAACCTCCCCAGTCTTCCAGAACTGCTGGAAGATGATGGAAAGGGGTTTGGCCAGTACATCCACCAGCTCCTTCAATACCCTTGGGTGAATCCTGTCCAGCCCCATAGACTTGTGGGTGTCCAGTTGGCCAAACAGGGCTCTGACCACCTCCTCTTGGACCATGGGAGCTTTGTATTGCTCCTCTAACTCCGGGGTTTGTACACAGAGGGAACAGCTTTCTTTACAATTAAAGACTGAGGCAAAGAAGGCATTAAGTACCTCAACCTTCTCCTCATCCCCTGTCACTGTTGTTCCTTCTGTGTCCAATAGGGACTGTATGGTCTCCCTAGTTCTTCTTTTGTTATTTATATATTTATAGAAAGATTTTTTATTATCTTTCACGGACTTTGCCAACCTGATTTCTAGTTCAGCCCTAACCCCTCTAATTTTTTCCCTACACAACATCACTTCCCTCCTGTAGTCCACCCAAGAGGCCTGTCCCCTGTTCCAGAGCCTATAAACACTTCTCTTCTTCTTCTTAATGTTGCTTAAGATCTCCGCTCAACCAAGCTGGTTTTTTCCCCTGCCAGCTTTTTTTCTGGAACACAGGGATGGCTTTCTCCCGAGCTCCTAGGATCCTCTTTTTGAATTGCTCCCAGCCCTCATGGGCAATGGAGCCCTTAAGTACCGTCTCCTGTGAGACTTAGCCAACCAGACTTCTGCAGAGTTTAGAGTCTGCCCTCTGGAAATTTAGTGCTACTGTCCTGCTTAGCATACTCTTCAGTTCGCCTAGAACAGAAAACCCTGTCATCTTATGATCACTTAGTCCTAGGCGTCCTCCTACTGCCACATCTCCCCCAAGGCCCTCTCTGTTCACAAACAGCAGGTCCAGGAGGACACCTTCCCTCGTTGGTTCATTCACCAGCTGCGCAAGGAAGTTGTCTTCCATGCACTCCATGAACCTCCTAGACTGCTTCCTTTCTGCTGTGTTGTACTTCCAGAAGATATCAGGGAGATTGAAGTCTCCCACAAGAACAAGTGGCATTGATTTGGAGATTAACCCCAGCTGTTTATAGAAGAGCTCATCAGTTGCTTCTCTTTGGCTGGGTGGCCTGTAACAGACTCCCATCACAAAATCTACCTTCTTATGGGCTCCTCTGATTTTAACCCACAGACACTCAATCTGTTCATCGCCACAATCTATCTCAGTGGTGTCCAAATCCTCTCTTACAAAGAGGGCTACCCCGCCTCCTCTCCTACCCTTCCTGTCCCTCCTGAAGAGTTTATACCCCACCATACCTGTACTCCAGTTATATGAGTCATCCCACCACGTTTCCGTGATGGCAACAACATCATAGGCTCCTTGCCCTGCGTCAGCTTCCAGCTCTTTTTTCTTAAGTTTAGTATAAAGTCCTCTCATCGAGGACGTATCAGATATTAAACTGATAAGAACAGATACTACACTTGATCTTGAAGAGATAGAAGCCAGGGCAAATAACGATCCCACTGTTGCCTGACCACAGTTACTATTTTTGATGAGTGTTAGAAAGAAGGTGAGATATTCAGGACATTTTATTTAACTGAAGAGGGGAAGACCTTTAGATTCCAGACATCTGATAGTAAGTTAGCTATACTAAATGTTATTCACAGATAACTTCTGTTTGAGAAACAAAAAAAACCCTTTGCTTAGGAAAATGCTTCAAACACATGCTTGTATTTGATATTACTAATTACAGTTTTGGACCGCAGCCAAAGTAGGTTTCTCAAATCAGTATACAGTTTTCTTGAGTGGACAACAGCCAACAAAGATGTGTATGAAAAAAAACCTGGCAATTGTTGGCAGGATGTATTAGACATACTTTCTACTGAGTTACCTATTTCCCATTTTGCGAAATCTTTCAGTTATATATTCACATTTTATGCTACAAAGATAGTGCGATGGGGGAATTTGACTGAAATTTTTATGGATTCTTGATGTTCCAGGTGTGGTTAAAATAATTAAGTTGAAAATATGACTTGACATATGCCTCTTTGAGATGTCTTTACCTAAGAACAGCTCTAGATAGACAGTTTTTATAGAAGATCTCAAATGAAACTGGAGATCAAACAACCAAAATTTATTTTGAATTCGCCAACCCTCTCTTTTCTACAAAGCAATTTATTAATCTATGGCTTGTTTTCTCCAGATTGCTACAATTTCTCCGGGGATGGCATCATGTGAAAACACTCTAAATACACTGAGATATGCAAATAGGTATGGAAAATGTTATTTCTTATAGCTGTTGATTGCTAACATTTGGGATACTGCTGTTCCATGATGTGTAATTGTTTTAGCTACTTGAATAATTTTATCATACTTACATTTCTTAATAAGATTAAAACCAAATTACTAATCCAGGCTCACGTCTAATTTAAACTGTCACTTCTTACAACCATTACAATAGAATCAATAGAAACTGCTTTTAAGCCTTTATCCAGAGATGGATAATGTGGACTGCAAGAAATGTTGGAGGTGTCCCCATCTGTTTTGCCCTTGCTCTGGAGGCACTATCTCTTGCATTAGGGCTATTTAGTATTCATGATGATTCCCCAGGGTATTAGCCAAAATACCTTTCTGCAGTGTATTTTCTTTTCCATCCCCCAATGAATTGCATCCAGTTGGCACTCTATTTCATACACGTATGTGAAATTTTATACTTCCAACTTCAGGCAAGTACCCGAGACCCCTAAGTAAAGAGCCCGTTAATTCAACAGTGACTTTATAATTGATGTAGAGAAATTAGCTGTTGCAGCCCCTCTGAGTCTTCTGCTGCTTTTTGGAAGTGTGAGAAGTGCCTTCCCCTGTTGCAGTTTAACATCTGTGGAGATGGAGTGGTCAGTTTCTGTGTGTGTCTGCAGTAAAACCTGCAGCTCAAAGATGTCCCACATGCTTTGCTGCAGAAAACAAAGGAGGAAAAAGGAAAACACACCTCTGGGTTATTAGAAACCCTGATTTGGCCAGAAGAGGCTATTATCTAGTGTCCTACTCACTCCTTGAAAGACAAGGCAGAACCACATCTGCTCCTGCTTGGCTGGGCACGCTGGCCAGTTGTTAATTGGGCACAGAGAGTGGCTAGGAAAGCTTACTGCCTGCTCCTCTCAGTACCTGAATGTCTGTGTCAGGATCAAAGGAGCTAGTAGCAAATCTGCCTGGCTTGGACCAGTCTGTTTCCTCCTACACCTCCAGTTGTAGGAGGCACCTACTCCCCTTCTTACAGCCACATATCAAAGAACCTCGCACATTGGATATTTTTACCCCTTAGAGAATTTATGTCACAGAACTAACTCCAGAAGAAGACATTGCAAAACTAATATAACACCTGTTTCTAGTGTACCAAATAGTTGCACTAACACTGATTCTTCCTTTTGGTATTAAATTTGTGTGTTGTTACACAGTAAGTGCCTACCACTCTAAAGTTGCTTCATGTGTTTTTTATAGCATTTTTTTTTCTAGCAGTATATAATTTTCATAGTACACTTAGTTATTAGGTGCTGGATACCAGTGTGTGTTGTGTGTAGTGTAAGTGTAGGTTAGAATAGAATTTAAAATTTTGTAGCTGTAGTGGTCTGATATTTTAAAAGGAGCCAACATATGGAGCATTGAACATGGAGCAAATTTTATTAATTGCATCTGGAATTATTCTTCTGAAAACATTGCTGTTAAAGTTACCTGCAAATTAGCGCTGGTTTTGTTCAGCTTTGTTAGTAATCTGTAGCTCTGTTTGCAGAAATTTTAAATATATTTGGAAACTTATGTTCTAATATAAGAATAATTTTATAGTTAAACTGTTAAAGAAGTATGATAAACAAAAAGTTGTCATTTTAACTGTGTTTATGAGAACATTTTCTTTTAATTTGCTGCTGTATTTTGCTGCTGCAGAGTAAAGGAATTTGGAATTAGTCCTTCGGACATTCCCTTCTCACAGGGTAGTGGCAGTCGCTCTGATCTCTCTCCTTCCTATGAGTATGACGACTTTTCTCCTTCAATCACCAGGTCTACTTCATTCTATACATGGAATCTTTATTTTTAAGTGTTCTTTTTGGCTAATGTAATTTTACAGACCAACCTTTCATTAGTTCCCTTGCCTTGAGTCACACATACTTAGTTTTTATTTTGTTTGGCAGGTGATGGTTCTGCATGATTTGCAATCATCTTCCCAGTTTTTTGTTCACCCTCCTTAAACATCTACACTCTGTATCCAGGCTTGCTACTTTCCTTCATACATTTTTTTTTAAAAAATGGTGATGTCACCTTTGTACATTTAGTGAACCAAATCTGAGAATCTGAGTTTTGGGTAATTGGAATATCTCTAATTAAAAAAGAAAACAATTTTCATACATATGTGTTTTAAAACTTTTCATCACTCTGAATGAAAAGCAGTTTTCATAGTAGTAATTGCTACTTGAAAAGGTGATTCTCCCTAAAAAAAAAAGTTCTAAACCTTGCCATACTTGCAGATTTCAGTGTTTGTCATGAACTTGCTTTTAAATTGACTTTTTTTTTTACAGAATTATTATTAGTCTAAACAGTTTTCATACTGTAAGAGCCTAACTTTTTATTAAGGTATTTTCATTTTTAAGTTATTTTAATTAAAGAATGTTCATTCTCTGAGATACTTGGAGGCAAATTATTATTTTGTTTAGAATTCTTGGTGGATTTGCCTATAACAGCTGGTGGGATACTGATTGACTAACTGTATAAGCACAGTTGTGTGCACAGAAGAAGAAAGATGGTCAGGTTTTGGATGCTGACTGATCTTTTATTTCAAATGCTACACATTGTTAAGGAGTTAATATGGAGAGTTGGACGTTTTTGCCCTCCTAACTGTAATAAATAGTAAGATTTCAATCAGAGAACACCTCTTCCTAGAAGATGGACTGTAATCTTTGAGGAAATAGTTGCAGTTCAATTGTCCGTGCTTTTTAGGTGGTGCATCGACACCTTTATGTTGAAAATATGCTGAAAATACATTAAATTTGTGAAGGTGACATCATCATCCTTGTTAAACGAATTAATTGAATATAAACCCATAGAACTTTTATTTTTGATTGTGACTCTTGCCCAGGAAATTGCTAATTTACAAACCAAACATTTTCTGCTGGTAGGGTGAAGGAGCTGACAGTTGATCCAAGTGCCCCAGGAGATATCCGTCCCATTATACACCATGCTCCCAATCAGATCGATGACTTGGAGACACAGTGGGGTGTGGGGAGCTCTCCTCAGAGGGATGATCTCAAACTGCTTTGTGAACAAAACGTGAGTGGTTTGCAGTGTTGCTTGGGAAGAGTTGATGATAAATACAGTGGCAGAACAAATCCAGAGTAATGTGTATTTATAGCCTGTCAGCAAGAGCATTAAGCCAATACAACATGCCTCTTCACATTTTCACTTTATGATATTATGCTCATTCCTGTATGAAAAATACCAAACCAGAAAACATTCCTGGAAGAGCGTATTTTATTTGTCTTTGTCTTCCTTGGTGATGAGGGGTTTTAATGTCTAGGCAGGGTCTGCTCTAGGCTCTGGTGTTCTTTAGTGTGTTGGGTTTTTTCCAGTAGAGCTTTGTATTCTTTTAGGCAGTTGGAAGCAGCATAGGACACTCATCTGTGTTTTTGAGAATTATTTTGCTTGCATGCAACACCCATTTCAAGTAAGTCTGCCTCTCTCTGCATTTAAAAATCTAGCTACCATTCCTCTTGCTGACATCCTGATTTCCATGGGGTGAAACCCTAGTGCACTGTTTGGGAGAGAGAGCCACATTAAGTTCCCCAGCATGTGTCCCTGAGCGGGGAGCTGAGAGGCATCGTTTAAAGGTCGTTTCCCCTCATTGCTGATTATCACCTCTAGTCCTGGTTTCTTAAATGTTCAACAGGCATTAAAACTCAATTTGTGGAAATACTGATGAAAGTTAGAAAATAAAAAGCCTTGCCATCGTATCTTATGTTTTGCAAGAGACTCTGCCTTCTCAGACACCTTGTCATAGTGTCTACTATATTTCATATTTCGGTAACTGGCCCTTCTTACAGGACTCTGTTTTGTAAGAAAATGCTAGTGATTCCTAGAGATTCCCACCAGGACAGTCTTTCCAGCCAGATACTCCTTTAGATAGTACTTTGTTCATGTGGAATTAAACTAAGTTTTACAATGTGTTTTAAAAAAGATTTCAGAGGCATCATATAAAGAACTGTACTGTTCCTTAATTACAGCCTACCTAGCACTTTCTCCATTGATTGTTAACTTTTCATTTCTAAAGAATCCCTGTTTGCCCCGGTTTGTAAATCCATGCTGTGCATTCTTCTAATGTGTTAATCACTATGTACATTTTAGTTTTTTCACTTTACATTTGTTCAAACTTTTTTCCAAAGGATTAATTTAATTTTTATTTCCTAAAATGTATTGAATCTAATTGTTGGTTTGCTTTTTTGAAAGTAGTTGTCTGTCTATTACAATATGCACAACAAAAACCCTGACAGGAAACCAGAGTTTTATATAGGCATTAAAACCTAATAGAAATTAACATTCTTTCCTTATGACTTCCTCTTCCCACTATTATAACTTCTTTTTTTTAAAATGTGGAATATTCTGTTTTCCAGTATTCAGTAGGATTAGTGCTGAAAATTTTTAGTGAATATGAACTAAATTTAGCTCTGTGAACATTTTTAAGTTATAACTCTCCACTTATTTTCGGAGATTTTCTTGTTAGAATTATTAAGTTCTGTTTTTGACATGTTCTGCCTTCTACATATTTCTTGTCAGATATTCTGTGGTGAGATGGATCACATACAATATATTTCCTGTAGCCACAGTTATTTCCAGACTAACAAGCTTAACCATTGTTTTTAGGAGGAGGAAGTTTCTCCACAGTTGTTTACTTTCCATGAAGCTGTGTCACAGATGGTAGAAATGGAAGAACAAGTAGTAGAAGACCACAGGGCTGTCTTCCAGGTACAAGATAGAGCTCTGATTTGTTTTACTCTAACTCAGAAATTCAGGTTTTCCCAATGAAAATATGTACTCTAGAAGATGTAGGATATAATCTAATGATTCCGCTACTGTCAGGTATTTCTAATTGTTCTGTTACACTAAACTTTTGGTAGCAAAACAAACAGGGACGTATACATAAGCACTAATTTTTGTCCCCATGATATAAAGGAAGCATATTTTATACCATCCTAGAAATTAGTAAAATTTTCCTTTTATTTGCAACAAACATTCCTAAAGAGATGTTCAAATCAATTGCTGTTTTCTTTTTACTGTTTTCACTGTTCACTATATTTTCTGTTGTAGTCCTTTTCCAGCATTAGTGACTGCTTTTTTTTTTGCCTAGTTGCAGGAGTTTATTCAGATTGGCCTTGAAATTTGTAATTTCACTGTCTAATCCTATGTTGGAGCTGGCAATAGTAATGTCTCTATCAGCACCATTTCCATTTGATCATCTCCCTCTAAGATGCTGCAATACTCTTTCCCAAGTATCTCATCTTAATATCTTTTTGTGACACCTCCCTCTGAGGTGCTGAGATCCAGAAGAAACCCATATATTTCTAACTATCTGTTTCCTTCCTTTTTACAGATAATAAAGGTTTTCACTTGCTGTTAGTCAGGGTCTTTGGAAGGAATACTGCCCATGTAGCATAATGCTGGTCAGTACGATGGAGCCTTTTACATTCACAAAAGAAATTGTAGTAATAAGTATGAGTTACTGTTTTTCAGAAGGAAACATGAGTTGCTTCTGTTTGTAACCCTAGAGTCTTTAGGCATGCTGTGTGTGTGGCATGTCTGCTGCAAGAGAGGTGTAGAGCATTAAACATGTAAGTGATACACACGTCTCCTTAATACAGGTATCTTACTTAGTGGAACATTGATGTGTGTTCATAGTACAGTAGGATGCTAAATAACACATTTTACCACAGAGATAGAGACTTAGTTATTATGAAGCATTAGCCTTGAAGTAAAATACACAGAACTGTGAAAGTCATATGCCATATGCTGTATCTGTGTCCTAATACTTGTCACCTCCGGAGACACAAGTGGCATTAGCTTAAGATGTTACTGTTTCTGTGTGTCCATCTGGCTGTCTACTAGAGGTTATTGCTCCTCCCAGCAGTAACTGGAGGAAAACGTGTCTGAGCCTGAGCTCCCTTGCTTCACAGTGTGGCTTATTAGGTTACGGTATGTGTGGAACTGAGCTGTGCCAATACAAAATCTACCAGCTGTACCAGACAGAAGTTGTCTTCTGTCAGCTTTCACCTGGAAGCAGCTGATACAAAATATCCTTCCCTAACAAAAATGTCTAAAATAGATCAGTAGAGTTAATCATCCTCTAGAGACATTGGTCTTCCTTTGTGTCTTGAAGGTGTAAGTTTACATTAGATGATATGATTCCTATCCCAGTGTGAGATCTGTCTGAAAGCCAAAAAACATACATGTGGTTTAGCCTGTGCTTTCAGTGTTACTTCGGCTACTAAGCACAGAGGGAAAGACATAATTTTAGTATTTCAGGCCCAGGATGCCCAGAACCATCAGCTCTGTTTTTTTAAAAAAAAAATATCAGACCATTTCCAATGGTATCAGTCTCCTGGCCACAGCTTTGCATAGTTCTGTAAGCTCTATGTGTCTGGTTGTGTTCTTTGCTGCAAGATACCTTTTTTTTTCCCCTCTCTTTTTTTGTAGTATCTGTAGTCCAAAGATGCCGGAGAGCTGCTTCAACCAACCTTTGCAGTACATTTATCTGTCTGGGGAGTTAGCTCATGCAGTAGCGGGTTAACAGAGCTCTTCTCTTATACAGCTTCTCTCAAAAGTGGTTTTGAATATGCACGGAATTTTCTTGGCTGCAGTAATGACATTATTATAACAGTCAGTGGCAAACAGCCCATACTTAAAATTGAAGCCTGACTTCAAAGTTTGATACCTGCCTAAGAAGACATACCATGACATAAAGTTCTGTTCTTTGATTTTCGTAGCTTTAAAAGCAGCTAATGTTCTGAATTTGAAGAGAATTGGAGTAGCTGAGGTTTACCTGTTGCTGGTGTGACCACTGGAATTAAGAAACAATGTAGAAAACATCCACTTTTGCTGAATTAGGAATAAAGTTTCATTTTAGTTCTGAAATCTGTTATAATGAGGTGACTAGACACTGAAAATATGGTCATCTTGAGAAAAGGCCTAATTGAGCTCTCTGTCTTGACGCTTTGTTAATGTATTTAGTTGATTTTTTTTAACTTTTATTTAGGAATCTATTAGATGGCTGGAAGATGAAAAAGCTCTTCTTGAGATGACAGAAGAAGTAGACTATGATGTGGATTCTTATGCTACCCAACTTGAAGCAATTCTAGAGCAAAAAATTGATATTCTAACTGAACTGAGAGGTAGATTGCTCTTAATCACTTTTGTGTGCATTATTAGCAGTGTGTTTTCATATGCCATGGAGACTTGCAGTAATAATGAGGAGAAAAAAATAGCGTGATTATATTTTAGGGTTTTTTAACTCTTATGCTATCCTGTGATGTCCTGTGGGGAACATTTATTCTGCTGATGAAGAACAAGTTCAGATCTGTGCTCAGTTCATTCTGGTTTAAAGGAAAAATCTCTGCTTTACCTCCATGAGGTATAAATTTGATCCTACAACTTTCCTTTTCTTTTCCTTTGTTCCAAAACAATAAAGGAAGGTAAGAGAAAATCCAGAGAAACTGTATGAAAAAAGAAGGTAACACAATGGGGAAAAAGTAATATGAAGTCCCAGTTCCTACTCTGCTGCATTCTGTAGTGTAGCAGAGAGCCTATGTAATTCTTAAGACTGTGTTTAAAGAGAGGCACAAAGTTTTGAATAGCTTGGCTGTTAGGTTACAGGTTTTTTTAGTTCAGCAGCCTTTCAGTCTGAATTCTGTCAGCCTCTCCATGTTGAAAAACAAATTGCAGATAATTCTTAGTGCCCAAAATTGACTCTTGTCTTCCAAATTGAACTTGCAAGTTTGGTAACTCATGGAGATGAATTTTTCATTTTGGTAACTATTCGGACTACAGGAGGCATGCTATATACTCTGGTAAAAATTCAAGAGTAGAGTTGGAGGCTGTGGGGCATGGTTTTTCTATATTACAGGAGAGTGGAGGGGGATAAGGATAGAAACATAATAGGATGCCACATTTCCTTTCATGGGTTTCTCCCATTTTTGTTATAGTAATGATGAAGCAAATGAAAGATCTATTCTCAGGAAATAACTGAAAATTTAATCACAAATGCTTCTCACCTTCATAGTTAAAAAACAGTGTCGGGGGAGTAGAATTTACTTTGCTGGCTTTTAGTGTATAGAATTGACTGTACAATAAATAAAATTTTGTATGCTGCTAAGGGTGGTTTGGAAGCTGTTGGGAAGGAAAAGGATGTGTGGTGTGTATCTCCCTTTACTCTGTCAGTGAGAAGCAGAATTTAAGTGAGAACAGGTTACATGCTGGGAATGCAGTTGTCCAGTTGCCAAACTTATCCTGCCTAGAGCCAGGGGTAGCATCTAAGAAGGGACTAAGTTGCTATGCAACTTGTTTGTGTGGTGAGTATTGAATTTAAGCTTATCTCTGTCCTCTTGTAGCTAATAGCATCAGCTATGTTTGTGGAGAAATGTGTCTGTTGAGCACAAGCACATCAGTACTCATTCTCTCCTTTTCATTAAAGATAAAGTGAAGTCTTTCCGGGCAGCTCTACAAGAGGAGGAACAGGCCAGTAAACAGATCAACCCGAAAAGACCACGTGCCCTTTGAAATGGATGTTTGCTGCTAAGTGAATCCACGAACCCATACTGCTGTAGCACACATTTGTTACGAAACCCAGTGGCCGTAAGAACTCAACTACTTGAAAGCATAAAAACGTTATAGAAATGTCTGTGGAAATGTCCTGTTTCTAATTCACCTGAATGACATTTTCAGTTTTGTGTGAAATGCTCTTATGTCTACAAAATGCTTCTAGACCAGACACCACAACCATGCAGGGTTCAGATCTGTGAAGCACTTTGTTTAAAATTTTTCATTTATTCAAATTGTGAATTTTATGTTTGGAAATATTTGCCATGTTTTTGATAACAGAGTAAAACTGTGGCCAATAAGATGTCACAGAATTTCCTTTTGACTATGTTCAGTTTTGTTACAAAGACCAGCTGTGCAGATTTAAATTGTGTTTGTGTGCATGCACACCTCACCAGTGGTTGTACATAACTTCTCTTTTGCAGACAGCTGTGCTTACCTCCTCCCATTCTGTGCCTTGATAAAGGCTACTTAACCCTAAATGTCCTGTTTCTGAGGCACAGCCTTAACAAACAACATTCCTTATTTGTCAGTATAAATTACTTTTAGTGTGTGTACACTTTTAATGTGTTTTGAGAGTTTTTATTTTGGTGGCTAGTTTCATTTCACAGGATGTGCCATATCATTTGAATAGTAACTGCAAGAGCTGTTTAGAGTGGACAAACAGCTGGACATTCCATCTTCCTTGTAAAAATCTGGAATCTAGATTTACTTGAGTACCATAAAGAATGGTTCTAGAATTCTAACATTTTTCTCTGTAATAAAAAAAAAAAACCACAAAAATATACATTAGTTGATGTATAATAAAAGGTAATGTTTTAAGTGCTGAGGAGAATTGTATCTTAGGATAATGCAGATACACAGTATGTGGTATGGTGTGATAATGCTGTCAGAGTAAAGGTACGATCTGACCTCTGCGTATTGACAAGATAATTGTCAAATATTGGGGATCTAGTTAAATACATGCATATTGGCCTTTTATGTACTGTTAAAATTTGGCTTTTAATGCATGATAAACTTACATGTACATTAACTGTAGTTTGCAGGTAGTTGAAGTAGATTTGTTGCTTTAAAGAAAAAGTAGCTAATACCTATTTTTCCCTTTTGTACAGTGCCAGCACCTAAAAAGTGGCGTAAAATTGCATCATGTGAGGATTTGCACAATCCCTCTACCTAGTGCTAATAGAAATCCCACAAGTTCCTGTATTCTCACAAATGGCGCCATGTGGATCAGCACCTTTTAGATGGTGGCACTCAAGTTATTTTTGCAAGTCAGTATCCAAAAAATGTTGACCTCTAATGTAGGAACTTCTCGTTCAAATGAAGAATTGTAGACCTCTCTAGGAGTTCTCCCTGTTTCCAGGAGTTTGTATCAGCAGACTTTCCCTTGGAACTGTTTAAAAATTACTTTTCGAATACAAGCCTGTTTGTTTGTGCCAGGCCCCCTCGAGGAAAATAAAGGGAAAGCAATGAAAAGAGAGTTAAATGAGCCATGCTTTCTTGTAGTGTTTAATGTTTGTATCTCCCCTAGGAAGGTAGGCTTTGGGAAGATCTCGTTGCGTTATGGTTAAAATAAAAAAAAAATCCTTCTGTGTGTAAACATGAAAACTGAAACAATGTAGATTTTACATAATGTGTTTAATAAATTAAGCTATTAAATGAGTTACCGGTGAGATTTTACTTCTGTTGAAGTTCTGTTGTGGTTTGAGAAGGGTTTGACTTTGTAAACGCACCAGTTACACTTTTGAAAAGGCTTGATTTCATAATGAGTATCTACTTCTGGACCCAACTCTTCTATACAGATTTGTCACATAGGAAGAATCACAGAATGACAGAAACATTTAAGTTGGAAAAGAACTTAAAGATCATTGACTTCAACCATGAATGTAACACTACCAAGACCAGCACTAAACCATCTCCCTAAGCACCACTTCTACACACCTTTTTAAAATATTTGTGGAGTGGTGACCCCACCACTTCCCTGGTCAGCCTCTTCCAACACTTGACAATCCTTTTAGTGAAGTAATGGTTCCTAATATCAAGCCTAAACCACACCCACCACAACTTCTTGTCCTATTGCTTTTTACTTGGCAGAAGAGGCCAACAACCACATCACTACACTCTCCTTTCAGGGAGCTGTAAAGAGCATTAAGGTTTCCCCTCAACCTCCTCCAGGCTATACAGCCACCCTTCCCTCTGCTGCTCCTTGCAAGATTTGTGCTCCAGCCCCTTCACTAGCTCTCTTGCTCCTCTCCAGACATGCTCCAAGGACATCAATTTCTTGTAGTGATGGGCCCAAAACAGAACGCAGTAGCCAAGGGCAGAATCACTTCCCTGGCCATGTTGACCACACTGTTTCTGATCCAGGACAAGGTGCTATTTGCCTTGGCCTCCTGGGCACACTGCTGGCCAGCACACTCAGGCCCTTCTCTGCTGGGCAGCTTTCCAGCCAGAAGTTCCCCAGAGCACTACACTGACTTTATTTGTGCAGCAAGTCTTAGAATCATCACACATCTTTCTTGAGTAGGCAAGAACGTTGTCAATCACACAAATTAAAACAAAATAAAAATATAGGAGGCAGCAGCTACTGTTAGCAGGTGATAGTACAGGTTATCATATAATACCAGAAGATGTCTTTGAAGCTGCTGTAGAGAAATCTTTACTTTTAAAAAACCTCTGAAGGCTGAGACATCCAAGATGAGAAATATTATTCCTCTGTGAAAGCCTAGGGTCACAGCCCCGCTGTGATTTACATACAGCAGGTACCAAAAAGGAAAGGAGGGACAGATGCAGTTAGATTTCAGCAGCTTTTTACTAAGCCTTGAAAATGACACGTTCCCATCAGGTAGCAGATGCAAGCTGAAATTTCATCTGCTGCAAGGAGACTGGTGAAAGGCAGTCTTTGTGACAGAGTGCTGAAAGGTCAGACGTGCACTGATGCTGAAGCAGTGAGAATCAAGATAAATGGATACATCTGGTTATGGCACTTCAAGTCCCGTAGCTTCTTGCTGTGAGGGATTAGAATTACTTAAACAGGACTCAGATGAGCTTGATTCTTGTCCTTCAGTATTTCTGTACCTACTCTGCTTCAGTCAATGACTTTTAAAGAACTTGACACTTGTCTCTTCTCCAGTTACTGTGATCTTATGGAAAGACACTACACATGAAAAATGACTTTCAGTATATAACCCTGTCTTCACTTCTGTGTGATGCTACAGAGTTAATAGTTGCTGTTTTCTGGACAGTGCAAAGGTTTTTCCTTTGACAGCTGCTATGCAGATATAATGCAGATTTCCTGGGAAAAGTCTGCCTTGTCCTTATTAACAAATACATAACCCGAACTATAGGAAGACACTTCAGCAGTCTTTCTGTCAGAACACAGGCATGCATTGCTCCAAGTCTCACTGACAGCTTTGATGTATGCTAAATCTCGAAGTAATTTTCTTAAAAAAAACTGTTTAATTTTACAGTTGACACAAAAAAACCCTACCCTTCTGCCTACATTTATAAGCACTGGCCCTTGGTAGTTTTCTGCTGGTTGCTGCAGTGGTTGGATGACAATAAGGAGATGGTAAAGGAGATGACACTGGTAGATTCAGCTACCTCAATAATGCATTTGCAAACAATACCAAGCCTGCCCACAAGATAAATGCTTGTTTCTGAGAATACTGGGATTTCTCCCAGATAAGCAGATTACAAACAATTTGGCAATGTGGGTAGCTAGCAGAGGACAAGTGGAAGAGACAGGCATTTTGAATCAAAAGAAGGTCTTTAAATACGCTTTAAAACATACAAAGAAAAAAATCCCCAACAAGTTGACTGACTATTCTTTGTTTTTGTTGCCCAGACTAAACTTAAGGGTTATACTGTTCAGTACTGTGCAAGAAAACACTGAGGTGAAGTCTGTGATCACAGATTTCAATTACAACAGCATTAACCCATGTCATTAGGTATATTTTAAAAGCATAGTCATGTGGACGTCCAGCACCTCATGTCAGTCATGAAATATTCATCATTGTTAAAATACAGAGCAACAGCTTCTTGCTGTCTCTCTGATAAAATTGCATGTAAGGTTTTACTAAGAACCAGAGCGTGTATGCTGTATTCTGTTCTTTCCTTTGGTGAGAAAAGCTCATTGCAGTCGCTCTTGCTTAGGTAAGGCTTCAGTGACCAAATGCATTTGCCTTTCGTTCTTCTAGCAGAATCTATGAGAAGTGGATGCCTTCTGAATTGAAGCCATGAAGCAGTCTGAAAGAGTGAAATATACGCATTACAACTTCTACCAATTTATACTTCAGCTCAAGGTATTTCTAAGATGTGCTGGCTGGCAAAGCATATACAAGAGCAGCATGAAAGAAGCCATCCCTGTTTGATTGCCATAAAGAACTGTTACATATCTTAAGCTAGAAATTATTAGCATATTTGCCATTGTAGAGATGCAAATGTAGTTTCAGTGCAGGTAGTTAATACTGTATCCTACCAGGTTTACTATGTTTCTTCGAAGAGCAGTAGCTGTATCAATTCACATACTGAGAAACAGACAGGAATTTTAAAGTAGAAGAGGATTAATATTGCCACTTCAACTGGTCATAAGTAGGAGCAGAATATAGCAGTTAATTACTCAAATTTCTAAAATATGATACAGAGTAATGCCTAATCCTCAAGACAGAAAAGGGCTGTATAAGTCTCCAGGGAAATTATAATAACCAATTCTATTATTAGAGCATTCTGACAGGAGACATAGAAGAGTTTAGCACACAAATAGCAGAAATAGGTATCTTCAGCTAGTTGCTTCTCAGGACTGTAAGCAGTAGTTAAAATAAAAAATTAAACAAATCCTATATTTGTGTTTGTTTGTTTTCAGGACTGGAAGCAAAGAGTGCCTGGTATTGAGAGGAAAACAAGAGTTAGTACTATTCCTCTGTAACCCAATACTAATTGGTAAAGAAAAAAATACCTAATGAAGTCATCTATATCCATTGAACGCGCTCTTTTTTCAGAGTAATCTGTATTTTTTAGGACTGTCTGTATTTTCTCTCCAATTTTGAAGTTTTCAGGTATTTCCTGTCAACAGAACACAGGATACAAATTCTTTTTCTATTCATAGCATTGAAAAAGGTTAACTGAAATCATATATTCTTTTCCTGCCTTTAGGATAGCTCTTGATTCAATTGTCAAAGATAAGCTGTTTGTTTTTCTTGTATGGGCTACTGTACTTTATTCTTGTACCTGTTTTTTTAAACCTCAGCTCATTCACTGTAAATGAATCACCACAGCACAGCTAAGCAGACACAAAGTTTTCCTATTAGATTCTTACTAGATTAGTAAAAGCCCTTGAGACCTGTACAGAAAAGATAACATACTTAGCTTTTTCACTGTAATTTAGCAACCCTTTTAATTTTTTCTCTTAGAGAAAGAACTTATTCCTTCCCTCAAACTCTCTCTCAAAAAAAAATTTAACATTACGCTTTTCCATGTTAATGTTTTACTCTAATAAAAGCCAGTATCTATGTCACAGTGCGCAGAAAAATAATTCAGTATATTAAAAAATAACTTACTGTATTATGTAAGGAACAATGAATTCTGTAATTATGATCCAGCAACTGCTCTACAGCACTTGACCTGAAAGAAATGCAAGTTTAGAATGAAAACAGAGCTACTAACTAGGTTTTTTACTTGACTAGTTATTAATGTTTAATAAAAACCTGTAACACCTACACAGCACTGTTCCTTTTAAACAGCTGCGTAGTCTTCATCTAAAAGAAAAGAACTTGTGACTTCGGCATAAATCCTCCATCACAGTTTATGACAGACTGCACTGGCATGAATGTAACTGCTGTACATCTGCACAAAAGTGCTGGTTAACTTGATGGATTCTCAAACTTTGAACAAAATTTCCTCTAATACAAGTTACTTACTTAAATGCTGCAGAGAGTGTCTTGTTTTTCCGAACAAAGGCTATCCTTACCAGACCATCCCACTCCTGAAATTAAAAATATCAGAATTTACAAAAAGAAATGTACAGCTACTACAAACTAAATCACTACTGACACGACTAGTCAGTCAAAATTGACCATTTCACAATAAGAATCACTAGAGTGGAAAAAAACCACTGGATCTTCAAGTCCAACCATTCCTCTCAATCACTAAACCATGTCACCAAGCACCTCATCCACCTGTCTTTTAAACACTTCCAGGGAAGGTGAATCAACCATCTCCCTGGGCAGCCTCTGCCAGTGCCCAATGACCTTTGCCATTAAAATTCTTCTTCTGATGTCCAGCCTGAACCTCCCCTGATGGAGTTTAAGGTCACTCTATCTTGTCCTTTTCCCTGTCACTTGGGAGAAGAGGCCAGCTCCCTCCTCTCCACAACCTTCTTTCAGGTAGTTGTAGAGAGCAATGAGGTCTCCTCTCAGCCTCCTCCTCTCCAGGCTAAACAACCCCAGCTCTCTCAGCTGTTCCTCATAAGGCCTGTTCTCCAGACCCTTCACCAGCTTTGTCACTCTTCTCTGGACTCTCTCCAGAGCCACAACATCCTTATTGTGATGAGGGGCCCGGAACTGAACAGAGGATTCAAGGAGTGGTCTCCCCAGTGCCAAGTTCAGAGGGAGAAGAACCTCCCTGGACCTGCTGGTCACACTGTTTCTGATACAAGCCAAGATGCCATTGGTCTTCTTGGCCACCTGGGCACACTGCTGGCTCATGTTCAGTTGGCTGTCGACCAACACCCCCAGGTCTTTCTCCTCCAGGTAGCTTTCTAGACAGACTTCTCCTAGTCGGTAGCTCTTCACAGGGTTGTTGTACTTCAAGTGCAGGACCTGGCAGTTGGCCGTGTTAAACCTAATGCCATCAGTCTCAGCTCAGTGATTCAGCCTGTTCAGTTCCCTTTGGAGCCTCCCTACCCTCCAGCAGATCGATGCTTCCAGCAAAGTATCTTTCTGAACAATAGAAAACCAGTCCTGTCTTGGACAAAGCAATACAAATGGAGGACAAAATATTTCACCCACAAAAACGTTTGAATTGCTTTTTCACAACCAGGCACTACTGGACAGATATTACGTGATGAGAAGGCAGATACTTGAAGAAAATAGAGCTAACCTTGAGGAAGGCTGAAAAGGCCTTGATGATCAATGCCTTTTAAAAACTAACTTTAAGAATACTATATTGTAACACCTGTCTTCTAAGATTATACACATTCACCTGAATACAGAACTTCTCACAGATACTCCTTTGATCATAACCAACAAAGTCATCAGTCAGAAGGACCTCTGGGAGATGCAAACTATGATGAAAGGCACACCATTAGCGGCAACTCTGTAACTGACACGGAGATGGTACCTCAGTCTTGTCAGAAATAAACAAACCTGTACCTCAAATGATGGTGGCACATTCAGGCAACATCATAACATCTGTCTAATCAACAGAGGATTAAGCATTTAAGAATTATGTAAATCTCAAGGGATAGCTGGTACTTACAAAGGAAAACAGCACATGGAACTGAATAACATGTGAAATGCAGAATGAAACTATTACCACCAGTATGTTACATTGCTCACCTTGAAGTTGATAGGTGGTGGTGGGTTCTTTGGTTCTATTCTGACAACACTGGATTCAACTTTGGGAGGAGGCTTGAAGTTGTTCTTTCCAACCTGTTAGTCAGGAGAATTCAGGCAGCTATATGAATAAACAGCAAACCCTCACACTACTATGAACTCTTCTCTCTTTGATAGCTGTTAGATAACGCAAAATAACATACCTTCATCAGATGGTCCACTCGAGCTAATAACTGAGTATTAATAGAGAGTCTGCAGTACAGTTTAGTTCCTGGTTTTGCAACCAAACGAAGTGCAAATTCTCTTTGAAACATAAGTATTGCACACCTGAGCATAACAGAAATGAGAAAATTAATTCTAAGTAATAAACTTTTACATTAAAAGCCACTTAACACTTGAAGAACAGAGGATTTGCCTCAGCACACAGAAGCAATATAAGTTCATCAAAAAAACCTCCAAACCTCTGCCTTAACTAGCTTAGTGAGTCAAACAAAAAAAAACCACCACAAAACTTGGTGAAATCTAAGTCTCTTTAAAGCTAGAACATAACTTGATTTTTCACACTGCTAAATCGATCAAGCTCAAAGAGACAGAGGTTGCCATCAGAATTTTGAAGCTGACTGTTAAAATATCATTTTTAATAATTACATGATGAATCCTTCAAATACAGACTTTCTAGCTCCAGAAATCGACCAGTAATGTCTGTTGGAAACTGGAGAGGGAAGCAAGACGTGCAATCAATGTGATTGATAAGCAAGCTCCGATTTATCAGCAAGTTCGGTCAGATTCTATAGTTTTCAGAACAAAGGAAAGGTGTTTACTTAACATCAGACTTCTAATTGGCTACTTGCTCAAAGGTTGCTGTTCACAAAGCTGTGGAAAGTTTTTACAACCCCCAAGGCCTTTCCTAGGGGAAGAGACCCTCGTTTCTCAGGCTTGATCTCTCTTGTTTTGCAGCCTGCTCTGTGCTTCAAGGGTACCTTGTTTTTGTGATGTTACTCGTGGAGAGCTACAAGGTCGCTTGACAGGGGAGTCTTCGATTAGCTGCTCCAGGCTGCTCCTGCCTTGTGAGAGCAGCCATCCTTCCACAATGTCACTAACATCAGTGCTTCAGTGACAGAATCAAGGACTGCAGACATACTGAACAATACTCAGAAGAATATGGTCTGTTAGATTTTAGACCAGACAGTATGAAGTGTCTTGGTTCTGTTCTGAGAACACTGGATTCAACTTTGGAAGGAGGTTGGAAGTGGTTCTTTCCAACTTGTTAGTCAGTTCTACCCCTCCCACCCTTTGTTTCTAAGGCAGGAAGACATAATGCTACAATAGTCTATTTATTCCTAGCACAGCAATTCGTTATACTACTGCTAGTATAAAGAAGCACAGCTCCTGCTTTCATCAGCTGGACACTCACTGATGCCAAGACTAATTTTCTCATCATGCTTCATACACTGCCATGAACTGATTTCCAGGCACTGGAAATTGTTTTTGCACTACAGAAAATTTTTGTGGCAGCTCTGATCCATCAAACTGGTATTTTAAAAATGAAAAAAAAAAAAAAAAAAAAAAATTGGGAATATTTTGAAAACCATTTTTTTTCTTCCTATCAGACAACAGAGAGCTTTGTCCTTCAACATACCTGAAAAAAGGTCTATGAAGCAACAGCTTGAAAACAAAAGGTGAAGAAATCTGAGAAAAAGAGAAACAATATTAGTATCCTTTCTGAGGATTACCAGTTAAAAAGAAAAGTTTTGCCATGTTGTTTAGCCCGTACCTGGTAAGGCAAGTTAGCAACGCATGTGTCAAAGAATGGTAAGTCTGTTTTCAAGACATCTCCAACCTTGATTTCAAGTTTGTTTGCCAGACACCTGAGGGAAAGCACACTGTGGTTATCATGAGAAAAACATGCTGCCAAAGTTTTTGTCAGGGCAGCTCCTCTGCTTGAAGTGTTCACGGTTTCCGCAGGTGATACTTACGTGCCCTGGACTCTCTTCTGAAGTTCACCAACAAGCCTGGGGTCAATTTCACAAGCAATAACCTGAAAATAAAGTATGTGTTTGCAACTTTATACAGCTCCTAATCTAGATGCAAATTTCAACTGTGAAAAAACATAGGTTTTGCACCTACTGCTGCATGTTTAACCAATCCTTACAAATTCCCTATCAGGATATGCAACTTCCTCCCTTCCCAAACGCATGCAAGACTTAACACAAAGAAGGATAATAGTATAGTTTACAAAAAAAAGTCGAAGATTTACACAAACAGTTAAAAACTCATTGGAATTACACAAATGTTAAGAAAAATACCCATATAGCAACACTACTAAATTCAATCAAGTAGCTGCAGATCCTTTTGTTTGGCGTAGTCTAAGCCATAACGTGGTTTTGAGCTTGGGAAGGTGTGTTGGAACTTCACTTACTTTTTTTACTTTCTCTAACAATTTTACCGTCAGGTTCCCTGTTCCTGGGCCTACTTCCAGAACTACATCTGTGCGTCGCAGGGCAGCCTAAAAATGAAACAGCATTTCATTTATTTTCCTAGAGCTGATTTCAAGCAACCATTCAACCTGAAAAAAAAAGGTTTGTGCAGCTCAGTAAACAGCTTCTGAAAATTGCTAACAGAGGAGCGCGAAAGGGACAAGATGGAACTTCTTGTGAGAATGTGAGCCTTAAAGCTCACTTATGAGAGATCTTTGGCCGAGTGCAGAAAAATAAGCAAGTTCTAGGGGAGCCTACAAAGTTAGTTTCCTAGAACCAGTTTCAAGCAACCATTCAATCTGAAAACAAAAAGTTTGTTAAAATCACTAAAAATCTTCTGTAAAATGGCCAGTGGAGGAGCGTGGAAGCATGGATCTGCTGGAGGGAAGGAAGGCTCTGCAAAGGGATCTGAACAGGCTGGACCACTGGGCTGAGACCAATGACATGAGGTTTAACAAGGCCAAGAGCGAGGTCCCTGGGGCACAACAACGCTGTGCAGAACTACAGACTGGGAGAAGTCTGCCTGGAAAGCTGCCTGGAGGAGAAAGACCTGGGGGTGTTGGTTGACAGCCAACTGAACACGAGCCAGCAGTGTGCCCAGGTGGCCAAGAAGATCAATGGCATCTTGGCTTGGATCAGAAATGGTGTGACCAGCAGGTCCAGGGAGGTTATTCTCCCTCTGTACTCAGCACTGGTGAGGTCGCTCCTTGAATCCTGTGTTCAGTTGTAGTCCCCTCACCACAAGAAGGATGTTGCGGCTCTGGAGCCAGTCCAGAGAAGAGCAACGAAGCTGGTGAAGGGTCTGGAGAATAGGTCTTATGAGGAACGGCTAGAGAGCTGGGGTTGTTTATCCTGAAGAAGAGGAGGCTGAGAGAAGACCTTACTGCTCTCTACAACTACCTGAAAGGAGGTTGTGGAGAAAAGAGTGCTGGCCTCTTCTCCCAAGTGACAGGGGAAAGAACAAGACAGGGTGACCTCAAGCTCCACCAGGAGAGATTTAGGCTGGACATCAGAAAAAAAATTTTTCACAGAAAGGTTCACTGGGCACTGGCAGAGGCTGCCCAGGGAGGTGGTTGATTCACCTTCCCTGGAGGTGTTTAAGGCACGAGTGGACGAGGTGCTGAGGAGCATGGTTTAGTGATTGAGAGGAACGGTTGGACTTGATGATCCGGTGGGTCTTTTACAAACTAGTGATTCTACGATTCTATACAAGGAACGAGACGGAACTTCTTGTGAGAACACGAGCCTTAAGAGCTCACTTCTTGCAAACCTTAAAGTTCTCTTAGGCCAGGAAGAAACCGAGCGTAGAAAAATAAGCAAGCCGCCCCATTTAAACTGGAAATAGAGGCACTGAGAGGGGAACAGCGGCAGTACAGGAGGGAGGCCCCTCGGTTGCCTCCGAAAGCGCAGGTCAGGGGAAGGGGACAGGGTAGCGGGACACGTTTTCCCAGAAGCGCCTCAGGCAGCCCCCGCCAGCCCCCTCCCCAGGCCCCGCACCTTCTCCACGATGCTGTTAACGATGAGCGGGTTCTTCAGGATGTGCTGCCCGGCGCCGGTGTTGAAGAGGATGCCTGGGGCAGAGAGCGGCGTTACCACCCGCGGCAACGCGCCCCCCCGCGCCGCCCCCCGCGCCGCCCGCACTCACCGGCCCCTCCGCCCGACCGACGCGGCCCCGCGCGCGACTTCGGCATGGCGGCTCCAAACACGTGGCCGCCGCCCCCGGCGGGGACACAGCGCCCCCGCGGGGACACAGCGCCCCCCAGCGCCCCGGCGGCGACACAGCGCACCCCAGCGCTCCCAGCGCCCAGGAGGGGACAACCGCGCCCACAGCGCCCCCCAGCGTCCCGGCGGAGCCGCCAGCGATAAGCGGCCGTGGTCTAAGCCTGTGGATGTGGTAGCCACACACGCTTCGAGCTAAAGTTATCGCGTGCACCTGAAAGAGGAGCGGGTTTACAGGCATGCTGTGAGGTAAGCTTTTCCGCCAGCGAAGCGATGCGGCTGCCCTGCTCCCTTACCTTACTTTTCCTTTTAAAAGAGGAGTGAGGAGAGACCTTGCTACTGGACCATGTCTGAAGAAGAGCAAGGCAGCTGGTGAAAGGGGTGGAGAACGAGCCTTGTGAGGAGCGGCTGTGGGAGCTGAAGCCGTTTAGCCTGGAAGAGACCTTATCACTGTCTACAGCTACCTGAAGGAATCATAGAATCACAGAATCATAGAACAACCAGGTTGGAAGGGACCCATCGGATCTTCTAGTCCAACCATTCCTATCAAACATTAAACCAAGTCCCTCAAGACCTCATCCACCTGTGCTTTAAACACCTCCAGGGAAGGTGAATCAACCACCTCCCTGGGCAGCCTATTCCAATGCCCAATGACCCTTTCTGTGAAAAACTTCCTCCTAATCTCCAGCCTAAATCTCCCTGGCGGAGCTTGAGGCCATTCCCTCTTGTCCTGTCCCTTGTCACTTGGGAGCAGAGGCCGGCTCCCTCCTCTCTACAACCTCAAGGAGGAGAGGTGGGTGTTGGTCTCTTCCCCGAGCAGCAGGTGATCGTGAAAGAAGAAATCACTTGTCGTCAGTCACTAACCTATTATAAGTTTTAATATTATGTGTAGTTTCAATCCTGCACCTGGATACTTAGCCTTACATGAAGAATTTTAACAGGGCTGTAGTAAAAAGGATGGGGAGAATGTGACTGTATCTGGTTAAGCCAGATAACAAGGACAGATGTAAACAAAGGACAACTGACCCTGAGATAAAAAGAACAAACGAAATGTCCTGAGGAAGGGAACCACAACTTGCAAAACCTGCAAGGACAAGAACTATGATAAGAGGGAGAAGAACTAGTTTAGACCATATGCAGCTTGAAGAGGGGCCCAAAGAGTCTAAATGCAAGAAGGAAAGTTGAAAAGTTCAATACGAGGATGACTATATGCTTTCATCC